>NW_024121521.1:3528851-3576351 GCF_016745375.1 Pimephales promelas
TGAGAGTGAGATGGGTCATGTGACGGGGTGAGACGGGTCATGTGAGCGGGGTGAGAGTGAGACGGGTCATGTGACGGGGTGAGACAGGTCATGTGAGCGGGGTGAGAGTAAGACGGGTCATGTGACGGTGTGAGAGTGAGACAGGTCACGTGATGGGGTTAGTGAGACGGTCATCTGACAGGGTGAGAGTGAGATGGGTCACGTGACCGTGTTGAAAGTAAGACCGGTCATGTGACGGAGTGAGAGTGAGACAGGTCATGTGACCGGTGTGAGTGTAGGCTTGTTCGACTTCATGCAGCTCTGCGCAGACCGATCGTCGGCTGACTTGAAACAGTGCATGCCGGTTAGAAATTTTGTCCGACTTGATGCAGCGCTGACTCCACGTGACTGTGACATATGCCATCAAAGTACCGCGAGAGCGATACGAGAGTAGCCGGAGGACTCAGCCAGCGCAGCTTCTCAAGAGCGGCTGCACGAGCTCTGATGATGTCACAGCTGTTCCACGATTCGCCGGATTCACCGCATGACAACGATCACGTGCGTTTCGTGTTTATTCTCACACGTTTAGTTCCACTAAAGCTCACAAATCAGTATTTTATAACAGTAAACACTCTTTTCATGTAGTCGCAATGTTATATTGTGTCATGTTTATCATGTTTATCAAAATAAAACTGATTAAAAAACGTTGATTCCACGTCATTGATTATAGGCTTATTTTGAACTTTATTCTAGTTCAAACAGATGCTGTATGAAGCAGTAAAGTATTGAATGAAAATGTGTCTGAAATATCTGTTTATTTGGCAAATGTTGCACTTATTTCACTTCAGCTGTGGTATAACCATGCAAACACCACGTGAGCGGTCACTACGGGAACCAGAAATTGTCCGACTTCACGTCTCCGTTTGCAGCTCCTCCCCGCCTGCACGCGGCTGTTCTCGCCGATCGGTTGCATCCAGCCGCAGGCGATGTCGAACACACCTAGTGAGATGGGTCACGTGAGCGGGGTGAGAGTAAGATGGGTCACGTGACGGTGTGAGAGTGAGACGGGTCACGTGACCAGGTGAGAGTGAGACAGGTCATCTGACAGGGTGAGAGTGAGATGGGTACACGTGACCGTGATGAAAGTGAGATGGGTCATGTGACGGAGTGAGAGTGAGACGGGTCATGTGACGGGGTGAGACGGGTCATGTGAGCGGGGTGAGAGTGAGACAGGTCATGTGACCAGGGTGAGAGTGAGACGGGTCATTTGAGCGGGGTGAGAGTAAGATGGGTCACGTGACGGTGTGAGAGTGAGACGGGTCACGTGACCGGGTGAGAGTGAGACAGGTCACGTGATGGGGTGATAGTGAGACGGTCATCTGACAGGGTGAGAGTGAGATGGGTCACATGACCGTGATGAAAGTGAGATGGGTCATGTGACGGGGTGGGAGTGAGACGGGTCATGTGAGCGGGGTGAGAGTAAGACGGGTCATGTGGCGGTGTGAGAGTGAGATGGGTCATGTGACGGGGTGAGACGGGTCATGTGAGCGGGGTGAGAGTGAGACGGGTCATGTGACGGGGTGAGACGGGTCATGTGAGCGGGGTGGGAGTAAGACGGGTCATGTGACGGTGTGAGAGTGAGATGGGTCACGTGACCGTGTTGAAAGTAAGACGGGTCATGTGACGGAGTGAGAGTGAGACAGGTCATGTGACCGGTGTGAGTGTGAGATGGGTACGTGGTGGGGTGAGAGTGAGACGGGTCACGTGACGGCGTGAGAGTAAGACGGGTCATATGGCGGTGTGAGAGTGAGACAGGTCACGTGATGGGGTGGTAGTGAGACGGTCATCTGACTGGGTGAGAGTGAGATGGGTCACGTGACCGTGATGAAAGTGAGATGGGTCATGTGACGGGGTGAGAGTGAGACGGGTCATGTGACCGGGTGAGGTGGCAGATGGAGGACTGTCTCACCTCTGCAGGTGGTGCCGTTGCCGGTGTATCCGGGTTTGCAGGAGCAGCTGTGGCCGCCGACGGTGTTGAAACACAGAGCGTTTTCATCACAGCTGTGCTGCCCGGACACACACTCATCGTGCTCTAGAGAGGGAGATCAGAGATCAGATCATAACTGTGTGTGTGAGAGAGTGAGTGTATGAGTGTGTATTTATTGCAGCTGTGCTGCCCAGACACACTCATTGTGCTCTAGATGGGGAAATCAGAGATCAGATCATAACTCACTCATCAGCCGCGTTATTCTGAAGAAAATAATGTCTTTCTTTTTCTACAGATGACATCACAGCTTAGAAAAATGTGTACTCAAAACGTTCTGCAAACTTTCCTGTGGTAAAAAAGGTACTGACTTTTCTCTCAGAATCTTCTAATTCAATTCAATAATTATAATGTGAAATATAAATATAAACTTGCCATTTTGACTTGATCTCTTGCAATTCCGAGTTTATTTTTTCGCATTTTTATCAAAATTCGTAATACATAGTCAGAATTGCAAGAGATAAAGTCAGATTAAGTTAGAATTGTTTAAATCTGAAATTGTGACTATGACTCTCAATTGCAATTTGATTTCTTGAATTTCTGATATTTCGCGCAATTCTGACTTTTTTTCCGCAATTACGAGTTAACATCAAAACTCGCAAAACATAAAGTCAGAAAAGATTCTCTCTGAATTTAGATTTTATAACTCTCAATTGCGAGTTTATATCCATCAATTCTGATTTCATATTTCCCGTAATTCTAACTTTATTTTGAGCAATTTGTACATACTTTTTTTGCAATTCCAAGTTTATATAAAAATTCAGAAGAATTTCTAGTTTGCAAATATAAAGTTAGATGTGCAAGTTTTTAATCTCCGAATTTAGACTCTAACTCTCAATTGCAAGTTTACGATACCGATTTTATATCAAATTTCTCAGATATAAAGTCAGAATTGCACGTTTTTATCTGGAAATTTAAATACGAGTTGCTATCTCGCAGTTTCAAGAAAAAAAAAGGAGTCGAATTGTGAGATAGAAAGTCAGAATGACCTTTTCTCTTTTTTTTTTTTATTCCAAAGTGGAAAAATGCTTCCATGCATTCCCTTTCATAAATAAGTTGTGAAAACTTCTGGGTTTTTTTTTAGGCGTTGTAAGTAGTTTTTCCTGGTTTTTGCATTCGTTAGGGAAAACATAAAGGGAACATTTCAATCATAATTTTGCACACATTATGAGACCATTGTTGATGTTACTACCGTACATTAGATGAACGTCCAAATAAAGCTCCATGAACCATGTATATACGTTTTGATAATTAAAGATCAGATAACTTTGAACAAACGTATTATTACCGTTACTCGCTTATTCAAAACGAACGTTTCCTTCTAGCTGGAATCAAACAAACCATCTTTATGTAGAGATGCTTTTCACCATCCAATCAGTTTCTTAAGGATAAAATATGTCATTTTTCTTCAAATATTTTTCAGCGCAAGCTGAAGATGGCAGAAATTGCAGACGTGACTCTTTCCTTCTGCCCTCTAACTGACCTTGAGTGGACACTGAGATCTGTATCCATGGGGGATTCTGGGATACATTCATCTCTGAGACCGGCTGAGATTTCATAAAACCCTCCAGCAAACCCACTCCCGGCAGAAATAAACACAAATGAGGGAATAACTACAGACCGCGTGCATGTGACTCAGGAAGAAAACAGTGGCAGTGGCTGGTAAGCTGTTTTCCTTGAGTATTTCACTTTTTTTTTATTTTTCACATTTAGTGAATTGAAAAAAATAGTCATTATTTCTATTAGAAAACATGGTCCATGCATCTGGATATAAACTAAATATAAAAATTTACATGTCATCACTAGACTTGCTGGTGGAAAAATAACACTTTAAAAAAATTAAAAACACTTTTAAAAGCAATCAGAGCTGATGTAATCAATCGTTCAGAGTCCATATGCTTTTACATGAAACAGGAATTGGTCCGAAGTGTCTTTTCAATGATCTGGCGAAGATCGGCCTCACGTTGAGAGACGCCTGTTTCAAGGTTTGTTTATATGAAAGGGTCTTCAGAGAGTAAGAACTGAGATTCTTGTGCTTATAAGATTTACGTTGAAATAGGGTTGATGAAAATCATGTGAAAATGTAGTTTTTGCCGCTCAATGCCGCCTTATTTTATTTGAATTATTTGAATTTGTTAATTTGTATTTTAAATCACTATCATTATTCGCAACAGAATATCCTCATATATTTCCATCTAAACCTCATATTATCTTGCGGTTCCTAATATGTTTTCCGTCCAGCTGGCGCGTGACCAGTGAAAGCCAGTTTTTATATTGACATTTGGCTCATGGCGAGTGTTAATTTTAGACCCTGTGTGGAAGCATCTCGCAGGTGTGATAGAAAATGATATTTTTATTGCATAAATGCCTTCAGAGCTGTCATAATTCCTCTAATTAATATAAAATCAGAAAGAAAACGAACACTGGCTTCATATCAAAGAGGGCCGCCAACATTTCCCATCATTACTATATTCAGCAGAGCCAAGAACCGCATGAATAAATCAATAGCCATCCCATATGCCTGCTTTAGATTTTTTAAAGGGGTCAAATCATAAAAAAGAGATGCAAGAGTTCGATATTACTATGAAAACATACTGTAACTTTCAGAACTTCCTCTACAGTCTAAAAAAGCATGTTTAGAATCTAAATTCAACTCTTAGATTAATTCGTATGCTGCACACTGCCAAAGCATGTTCTTCTTCCTCAGGATTTCTGTCTTGTATAAATATCTAATCTTTCGAAAAGACTCCATTGGCAGATATGTGTTCCTGTTATATAAGCACTTAATATTTTTTTCAATAAACAAGACTTCATTTTGCGTCTCAAGTAAGTGTATCTTGGTTTAAGAATCTTTATATATTTGTACGGAAACATGAGACAAAACTAGCTTTCTGCAGTGCATTTGCTGTCTAAAGGAGCACAACGACACTTTGTTCGTCTCGATCCGGCCTGAAAGCCGTCAATGTCGTTCACCACGTGTTTTGAGTTTCTTCATGCAAACTGGAAATGACAGTTTCAATCCCAAAGAGGTGAATGCAGCAGACTGCATTAAGACACACATGCAGACAGGCTCAAACATGCATTGTGCTGCTGTCTATCACAGCGATGCTGAGCGGGACAGAACTGAGATGTCAGATGAGAGGATTATCTCAAGGTCACCGGCGTCACACCTGCAGGACGATCACATCGGGAAACACTCCTACGCTTCTGTCATTCATGCGGCAGGAAGATAAACAATCAATTATGTACAGGAGGTCACCAGGGACGGCTAGGCGGTCTGTGCAAAAATCATGCTCTTCCTCAGCATTTTCCGTCACATACATTTTTTGCACGAAATTAACCTACCGGTCAAAAGATTTTTTATATTTTAATCTCTTCTGCTCACCGAGGCTGCTTTTATTTGATTAAAAATATATTAAATATTGTGAAATATTATTACAATTTAAAATGACTATTTTCTATGGGAATATATTGTAAAGTGTAATTTATTCCGGTGATCAAACTCCAGTATTCAGTGTCACATGGTCCTTCAGAAATCACTCTAACATGAGGATCTCATGATCCATCAATGATGAAAACTCTTATTTACATTTTATTTCAGGATTATTTGATGAATAGAAGCTTTTGTAACATTAAACACTATTTAAATCAGCTTTGATCACAGGAATAAATTACATTCAAAATATATTCAAATAAAAAACAGTTTAAAAACATTAAAAAAATCGCACAAATCCAAATTTTTTGACTCGTAGTGTGTGTATGTTTCAGCTGTAATGCACTTATTCAAATAACAAAAGCAGTCTAAAGTTTTAATGACAAAAACAATGAGACTTCATTTGCAGTAATCTGTAAATATGTTCAAAATACTCCATTTAATGTCATGAGCCTCCTTTACATAAGTTTTTTTTTCACAAAGTCACAATGTGGATGTAGTAAAACATAGATGTAGCAGAAAACATGTATTTTCTGCTGTCACCGGCCTTGAAATCAGGATTAAATATTGTCAAACGTGAAAATGGGCTGAGAATTAAACAGATAGTTGTGAATCATGTCTTTGTGGCAGTTTTTCTGCTGATAAAGTGATTACCCTAAATGGTTGTCAAAACCAAAAATGCTACAAAATGATATTGACGACACACTTGCCACGAATGACAAATGACGGCAATCATATTTTGTGAGAAAGTGACGAGCTAAAGCAAAACAGCCACTATTTTTTGAATCTGCGGCCCAAAATAAAATCTTCCAGCAGAAAATATGATGCAGGGCGGTGAAATCGTCAGCAAACGTGAGCTTTATGCAGAAAAAAGCGCATCTGAAGGCGTCTGCATGGGTTGCACGCTCACAAGCTGAAGTCGTCTGCTCTGTTATGTCATGCACAAAAGTGTGAGGGCGACGTGATTGGTGTTTTAAAGATGTGGCGAGCCAGCAGGGGGCCACCCGGCTTAAAATGGAAGAAAACAAAAACAGAATTACAGTCGCTTCGCATTTATCAGACTCGGCAATTACTGATGACGCCTCAAAAACACGTCCTGCACTTTCAACAGCACTGAAAAGCCTCAGACAGGGACGTTTCATCAAAAAACGCCACAAATGAAGGTTGAGATCGGGAAATGTCAATCAGGCCTTTAAATGGCTTTTGATTTGCTGTGCTGGAGCTGACAGTCTGATTTCATGTTATGGCTTATCCTGCTTTGATGCTGGTTGACCTAGTTATTCCAGTTAAACTAGCCGCTACTGTGTTATTGGTTAAACGAGTTCAATCAAAAATGAAAAATTCTTTCATAGTTCAAGTTGTTCCAAACCTTTATAAATGTCTTTGTTCTGCTGAACGCAAAGGAAGATATTTTGAAGAATGTTGGTGGTAACCAAACAGATCTTGGGCCCCATTGACTACCATTCATTTTTTTTTTTTTTCAGGTGACTTTCCCTTTAAGGGCTTTTGTTGGAAGCGGTGTTATTGGTAAAACTAGTTAAGGACTTATGTCGGAAGCAATCTTATTGGTCAAACTAGTTAAGAAATTTTGTTGAAAGCAGTGTTATCGGTTTAACTAATTAAGGGCTTTTGTTTGTTATCGGTTAAACTAGTTAAGAAAAAAAAATTGTTAACTGAAAAAAAGCTGAATGAAAATATAATAATTAGATGGGGAAAAATATTAAATGAAAATTAGATAGAAATGTTGCATTGGCAACTAAATGAAATAAGTTTAGGTTGAAGTATTAAAATTACTAACTGAATTGAAACTGAAGTTGAAAATTAAACCTATTTAAAAATGTAATCAAAAATCAAATAAAAGGACAAGAGCATGGAAAAGATATATATATATATAAAGGAGTATATTATAGCATATAAATAATACTAAAATAATACATGATAAATATTCCTTAAAAAAACCTACATTTACTTGAGAATTAGTATTTTGTATAAAAAAAAATTCAGAAAATATATCTTGAATTAAGTTGGTTTTGTTTACCCTTTTGGCAACTAGTTGTTTTTTTCTTTTCTTGTTTTGAGCATAAATCTAATAAAGTCTTGTGAGGTTTATGCATTTGCCAAAAGGCTTAGAAAAAGAAAACTGAATTCAAGATATAATATTTGAAAACATCTCTTAATATCTTACAACTTTTTGCTATATATTTAGTTCCAAACAACTAAAATTAGTGTTGTGAAACGATTAATCGCGATTAATCACATCCAAAATAAAAGTCTGTGTTTACATAATATATGTGTGTAAACTGTATAATTATTTTGTATATATAAATACACACATACACTGTAAAAAAATATTGTTGGTTTAACTTAAAAAAGTAAGTAACCTGGTTGCCTAAAAATGTTAAGTTCAATGAACTGGAAAAAGTGAGTTAATACAATGAAGGAGATTAATTTAATCATCAGAAACTCAAAATAATAAGTTATCTCAACTACATAAATTATTATAAAGTTGATTTGACAAAAGAAAATGTGTTGTGAAAACAAATCTTGAAAATATTTTTTACAGCGTACTTGTATCTATTTAAGAAAAATGTGTTATTTATATATAAAATATTTATGTATAGTACAAATTATATATGTACAGTATATATAAGCAAATATTTCTTAAATATATACGTGTGTGTGTATTTATATATACAAAAGTTCACACACATGTATTATGTAAACACAAACTATTATTTCGGATGTGATTAATCGTTTGACCGATATTATGAATAGATAATGTTTATTTATACATCTCTGGAATCTATTTGATTAAAAATGAGAAAAAAATTCATATTTTTTGGCAGCGCGGGATGTTGAATGGATCGTCATGATTTGCGTGAGCTGCTCTACGAGTCTTTAGCCTTCATTTAACCCCATGAAAGCAGCAAAGCGTTCGGTTACAAAGATTCCCCTCCAACTATAGGTGGTGCTCGCTTTTATTCACCTCGAAGGGTGTGAAATTTGGGTCTGAATGAAACGTGTCCCATCAAAAGGAGAAGTCACGGACGATGCAGCACAGCTCTTGAACTCAAAAATTAGGGTTTCCATTTCCCATAATCCCGCTGCCGCTGCCCAGACAAAACCACATTCACACGGAGAGATGGTGGAGGCCTCTGTCCGCGACTTCTCCGCGGGAATGAACAGATTCCAGGAGTCGGGATGTGTATGAGGCGAGATACAGGACAGGAGAATGGATTTGTGGTACAGAACTGCCAGCGGCTACTTTGAATTGGTCCTTTCTAATCCGCGGAAGTGAAGAATGGACACACACACACACCGGTGTGGAGTCAGCCGATTCTGCTATCTTAGATAACACCTTTCTTACACTCCGCAGGGAAGACTAATAACAGAGCCAGAGATTAAGGGGCTAATCGTTGGGTGTATTGGAAACACTCGAGGGCCACAAACACACACACACACACACACACAGAGAGAGAGGAGAAGAAAGAACATCTCTTGTTTCTACTAGACAGCAATGAGATTAAACAGAGTCCAAGTAGAGACTTTTACTTAAAGGAACAGTTCACCCAAATTCATATGAATATAGCAAACATCTCAGCAGAAAGTAAGTCACACAGGTTTGGAACGACAATGATAATTCTATGACGTTATGAATCTGATTTCAGGATATAAATTTGATTGTCACAGATTGACGGCAGATTGTCGTTTAGTCTTCTTAAAGGGATACTCCACTTTTTTTTGGAAATAGGCTCATTTTACCACTCCCCCAGAGTTAAACAGTTGAGTTTTACCGTTTTTCAATCCATTTAGCCGATTTTTTTTATATTTAGAAGAATATCAGAAACCACACACTATCTGGTCTCATTGACTTCCATAGCATATTTTTTTCCTACTATGGAAGTCAATGAGAGCAGAAACTGTCTGGTTACTGATATTCTTCGAAGTATCAGAAAATCGGCTGAATGGATTCGAAAACGGTAAAACTCAACAGTTTAACTCTGGGGGGGGTTGTAAAATGAGCCTATTTTCATAAAAAAGTGGAGTATCCCTTTAAAGTCTCAATGAAAGACTGACATTTGACCAAGAGAAAGAGTGGATTTGTTAGCAAACAACTATTCATTACTTCAATGAGCTCATTGTTTCTGCATCTGTATATGTATTTCTGAGATACATAACTTAGACAGTTTCTTCTGATAACAGATCGCTCTTAATTAAAATGTGGACTGTTATGTAAAGCCACTTTGAAATTTGAAGTAAAAAAAGTGAATTGATTTCAAAATGTGAGTGTCAGCAACAATAGTGATGAACTGAAGTCGCTTCAGACAAAAAGCATCTGGTAAATGCATAAATGCAGCTGTTAAACTGAAACTGTTCATTTTGATTATCACAGACTTCATTGCTAGTACAACTTATAAGTACTTAAACGTTTCAAATCCATGCCAGTATTTGTCAAATCTGAGCCTAGCTAACAGATGAGTTTGTTTAACGCTTCGTAACTCTGTTAGCAGAAACTGCAAGCTCAGTCGTATAAAGCCAGTGGCCATCTGCACACCACCAATCAAACATTTATCAATATAGTTTTTCCAAGAACAAACCGCTGTGCTCGGCATTTCACAACTAATTACCTTCTCTGCGGAGAAAGCGTTAGACTTATCGGGGTCGACGCAGGTCTGGATTAACCGTGTGTGAAGTGTGTTTGTGTGTGGTCTTTGAGGAAGGGGAAAACCTCTCTCGGGTTCCCGTCTTAAGCAAACAGGAGTGCCGGAGCTATTAATTACAGCACCTGTGGCGTTATTACGAGGGAACTTCATTTCGCAGTCTCCTCGAAGCTGCAACACACGAGATGTTCTGCGTTTGAGGCTTGAGAGCGGATCCATCTCATTAAAAATTGTACGCTTGCAGCCAAACATACAGGCAGCCTTTGAATACATTGTACCGTATGTACTCATTGGGTTTTTATTCTCGTTTTTCATAAAGTCGAGCTCAGAAAGAAGGGAATGAAAATAAAGTACCGCTGGGACGAGTAGAGGAGAGCTTGGCAGGGAGAAGTGGAGTCTGGCTCCAGTTCGCTTTGAAACAATAGAATCCGCAACGATGGAGAAACCAATACAGGCGTACGAATATTCCCAGAATATCTTCCAAAGCAGCTTTTGACATAATGAAACATTTGGCAACACAAAACCGGGGAAAATAGTCTTTTATTCACATGCATCAAATGAAATTGCAATCTGTTTGCTTTTGATTTGCTGTGCTGGAGCTCACAGCTTGATTTCACATTATGGCTTATCCTGCTTTGATGCTGGTTGACCTAGGAAGTTATTCTGGTTAAACGACTTAGGAATTACAGCCGCTCTGGTGTTATCGGTTAAACTGGGTGGAGGCTGTGTTATCGGTTAAACTGGGTGGAGGCTGTGTTATCGGTTAAACTAGTTACAATCTTTTGTTGGAAGCTGTGCTATCGGTTAAACTGGGTGGAAGCTGTGTTATCGGTTAAACTGGTTAAGATATTTGGTCGGAAGCTGTGTTATCGGTTAAACTGGGTGGAAGCAGTGTTATCGGTTTAACTGGTTAAGATATTTGGTCGGAAGCTGTGTTATCGGTTAAACTGGTTAAGATATTTGGTCGGAAGCTGTGTTATCGGTTAAACTGGGTGGAGGCTGTGTTATCGGTTAAACTAGTTAAAATCTTTTGTTGAAAGCTGTGTTATTGGTTAAGCTGGGTGGAAGCAGTGTTATCGGTTAAACTAGTTGAGGACCTTGGTCAGTAGTAGTGTTATCAGTTAAACTGGGTGGTAGCTGTGTTATCGGTTAAAATAGTTGAGGACTTTGGTTGGAAGCTGTGTTATCGGTTAAACTGGGTGGAGGCTGTGCTATCGGTTAAACTAGTTACCATCTTTTGTTGGAAGCTGTGTTATCGGTTAAACTGGGTGGAAGCTGTGTTATCGGTTAAACTAGTTGAGGACTTTGGTTGGAAGCTGTGTTATCGGTTAAACTGGGTGGAAGCTGTGTTATCGGTTAAAATAGTTGAGGACTTTTGTTGGAAGCTGTGTTATCTGTTAAACTGAGTGGAAGCTGTGTTATCGGTTAAACTAGTTGAGGACTTTGGTTGGAAGCTGTGTTATCGGTTAAACTGGGTGGAAGCTGTGTTATCGGTTAAAATAGTTGAGGACTTTTGTTGGAAGCTGTGTTATCGGTTAAACTGGGTGGAGGCTGTGCTATCGGTTAAACTAGTTACCATCTTTTGTTGGAAGCTGTGTTATCGGTTAAACTGGGTGGAAGCTGTGTTATCGGTTAAACTAGTTAACATCTTTTGTTGGAAGCTGTGTTATCTGTTAAACTGGGTGGAAGCTGTGTTATCGGTTAAACTAGTTGAGAACTTTGGTCAGTAGTAGTGTTATCAGTTAAACTGGGTGGAGGCTGTGTTATCGGTTAAACTAGTTACAATCTTTTGTTGGAAGTAGGGCTGTCGCGGTTATGGAATTT
Organism: Pimephales promelas; assembly: GCF_016745375.1. The sequence goes on from NW_024121521.1 coordinate 3,540,793, forward strand.
CCCTTGCGGTAATATTGAGTGGTTCAATAGCGCGATATGCGGTATTACCGCCATTTATTTATTTAATTTATATGTTTTTGTTGCTATATAAATAAAGTTTACGATGTGGACAAAAACAAGGACATTGTCAGTAACCACTGTAACCGAAACTAAACAGCGTCTACAGTATATGCGCATTGAAAGACTTTCACTCAGCGTGCATATTGTTATGACAACGGACTTTGAGCGAGTCATTGAACCGTTCATTCAACAAACACGTTTAAAAAAGCTGATTCATTAAAAGAGATGTAATGAAACAAGATGTTAATTATTTTTAACTTTGAGATTCAACTTTTCAAGGCTCAGCTGAGCAGTAATGCGTCACATGGGCAACGCTGAAGCGGATGCTTCACTTATTAGAGACCCATTGATTCAATGCGTGACTCACTGATTTTATTTCGGCTTCCTTGTGCTGTGGGATGCTGACCAGCGCTGCTGCTGACGCGCATTTATGGGAAAATACCTGTGAAGAGAACGTTAAAATGATGATGCAACAAATATTTCGCTTCCCTTTGACACGACAAGCTTTTCACGACTTTAAAGACAGACGCAGGTAATTGAACGCGCTCTGCCGATCTCTCTCATTCACTGTCTGTGTGAAGCCTGTAGGCTACACATCACCATGATAAACAGTCTTGTTATCATTATGAACTCGTTTAACATTCAATACACATGCATTAAGTTCAAAACAAGAAGGCTATAGCCTTATAAAAAAATAAAAAAAATAAAAAGTGAATATCGCGGTTGCTGCGGTTATGTGCAATCCTCTGCGGTTGACTTGTCAGAAGCGCGGTACTACAATATTGCGGTTACCGCGACAGCCCTAGTTGGAAGTAGTATTATTGGTTAAACTGGTTAAGATCTTTTGTTGGAAGCGGTGTTATTGGTTAAACTGGTTAAGATCTTTTGTTGGAAGCAGTGTTATTGGTTAAACTGGTTAAGATCTTTTGTTGGAAGCGGTGTTATTGGTTAAACTGGTTAAGATCTTTTGTTGGAAGCGGTGTTATTGGTTAAACTGGTTGAGAACTTTGTTTGGAAGCAGTGTTATTGGTTAAACTGGTGAAGATCTTTGGTTGGAAGCAGTGTTATCAGTTAAACTAGTTAAGAACTTTGGTTGGAAGCTGAGTTATCGTTTAAACTAATTGGAAGCAGTGTTATCAGTTAAACTAGTTAAGAACTTTGGTTGGAAGCTGAGTTATCGTTTAAACTAATTGGAAGCAGTGTTATCAGTTAAACTAGTGAAGAACTTTGGCTAGAAGTACTGTTATCGGTTAAACTAATTGGAAGCTGTGTTATCGGTTAAACTGGTTGAGGACTTTGGTCGAAAGTAGTGTTATCGGTTAAACTAGTAAAGAACTTTGGTTGGAAGTGTTGTTATCGGTTAAACTAATTGGAAGCTGTGTTATCGCTGTGTTAAACTAGTTAAGGACGTTTGTTGGAAGCGGTGTTATTGGTTAAACTGGTTGAGAACTTTGTTTGGAAGCGGTGTTATTGGTTAAGATCTTTGGTTGGAAGCAGTGTTATCGGTGAAACTAGTTAAGAACTTTGGTTGGAAGTGGTGTTATGGGTTAAACTAGTTGGAAGCGGTGTTATCGTGGATTGTGTTAACATAGAACTTGGCAGAGTGTAGCGGATTCTGGCACCAGTTTGCTTTGAAACAATAGAATCTGCAAGGATAGAGAAACCAATACAGATGAGCGAATATTCCCAGAATATCTTTTTACATAATGAAACACCCTGGCAACACAAAACTGGGAAAATAGACTTTTATTTACGTGCAATCTGTTTGCCTGAGTGTCCTGATGATGGTGTGTTTTTTGGGACAGGAATATCAGTTTGTCTGACCAGTGTCAGACTGGGTCATTATTTATGATGCAGTTGGTACATGCTTTTATCCAAAACATTTAATTGTGCATTCAATGTACATTTGTCCACACATTCCCTACGACCTTGATTCAATTCTTGGCACAATGCTCTAGCAGGCTGCCACTTCTGTTTAGTGCTGCTAAAGGTGCAGAAATAAAACACAGCAGCTTTAAGTGCTTGTAAGCATGTTACTATATCATTACTAGGGTATTCTGGGTGGTTGCTAGGGCATTGATATGCGGTTGATGGGGATATCATATTGCTACAGTATATTGTTGTTTTGAATACTTACAACACATTATTTGTTGCTGTTTCATTGATAGGATGGTCTGGGTGGTTGCTAGGGTGTTAGCGTGTTGCTATATCATTGATAGGGTGGTCTGGGTGGTTGCTAGGGTGTTAACGGATTGCTATATCATTGATAGGGTGGTCTGAGTGGTTGCTAGGGTGTTAACGTGTTGCTATATCATTGATTGGATCATCTGGTTGGTTGCTAGGGTGTTAACGTGTGTTGCTATATCATTGACAGGGTCATCTGGGTGGTTGCTAGTGTTGCTATATCACTGATAGGGTCGTCTGGGTGGTTGCTAGGGTGTTAACATTTTGCTATATCATTGATAGGGTGGTTGCTAGGGTGTTAATGTGTTGCTCTATCATTGTTAGAATAAGCAAATCTAATAAAACATTTCCCAACAGGTTTCCCAACACAAGTCCAGACATTTGGAAAGCACAAGCATGTGTCTCTGCTCTCTGACTAAACAAACCATTTTCAAGGTAAGCATCTTCCAGTTATTAAGAGCATGTATTCTCAGTGTGCTTCTATAAGGCGCTTTATGGACTTATAACTCATTTTCCTTTCATAAGCAACAGCGTCGAGGGGTCTCGTATCTCTGCACACACAGAGACTGTGATTACAGTAAGTCGACGTGAGGCTGACAAACGCTTGACTGTGACCAGAGAAATCATTCCAGCAGGGAGTCAACTTAATCACACCACCTGATGGATTCTGGGAATGTCGGGCTCTTGTAGCTCACAGACATTTTAATATCGATCCGTGCAATTGAATGTAATCCATCTGTACTCTCATATTCATCTCTGGGGGGCATGCGAGGAATTAAACGCTGAAAGTGTTCATCAGTTTTGGTGAGAATACAGAGAGGTGCTTTGGGACGCTCTCTACCGCAGTCGATCAATAATTCCACAGAGGAGAGAAATACAATGCGTGCGGCTCTATAAACGCTGTTTTTATTTTCAGAGACTGTTTAAAACCTTGAAGGACATGGAGCACTTCATGTTGCACAAATATGAATCTAGACTATCATAATAAAGACATTTTTCAGTATGCACAAAGGCTCCAAACGCCTCCTGAACTTTATCACACTGCAGATTTTTTTAATTGTGCAGCTGAGAGACGCCGTGCTTGAATGAACCTAATTGGCTGGGCTTTGTATTAGTTTGTCGTATCATAATGAAACAGGAAGTGCTGAAGTCCCAATAATTCATAAAGCGAAATGACATACGACGTCTAAACGCACACACTTTCAGTAACTGCCGGGCAATTATTGGAAGAGCAACAGTAAACACTATAAAATAAGCACAACGTAAAACTGGAAATATGAAGTGACTGGTTGATTCGCTGTTTCAGCAGCAAAAACACCAGCAGGGCACAATCTCTATGTCAGCATATCATGCTCTATTCTTTTGGCAAGATACCTGTGACAACCTGCGAAGAGCTACTAGAAATCATACTGCAAGCTAAATACTCATTCATATACATTTATATTGATTTATATTTGATTGACAGCCTGCATTTAGAGTCTATAGAGAACATTTATGTGCAGTGACATGAAACTAATTTTACCTTTATTTTGACTGAATAACAAAATGCATATGCACTGTAAAAAATATTGTTGGTTTAGCTTAAAAAGTGAAGTAACCTGGTTGCCTTAAAATTTTAAGTTCATTGAAATTCACAAGAAACTCAAAATATTATGTTATGTGAACGTGAACGACATAAATAATTCAAGTTGATTTGACAAAAGAAACAAATGTTGTGATTACAAATCATGAAAATATTTTTTACAGCTCAGTACATATTATCTGTTTAACATTTAACTATAAAGTCATTCATTCTAATGAAAAATATTATATATACATAGATATACTATATTTAAATCATTAAAATATTAAATAAATACTTTTAATAAACATGAATATATGTAAATATATAAACAATTACTATATATATATAATCCAACTATTTAAGTCATTAAAATATTTTTTTAACGTTTGTTTAAATAATTAAAATATTCTTATTAAAATAATATTTATAAAAAAATCCAACTATTTAAGTAATTGAAACTAATTAATTTTCATTAAGAAATATTTTCAGTGTATTTGTGAATGTTAAGTCAAATGATGCATCTCGCACTGTGATTGGTTAGTTTGCCTTGACTCCCTGATTGGTCGAGTCTTTTATTTATCTAATAGAACAGGTAAATGAATAGAATTAGACAAATATCATCTCCTCAGGCATCATCTCGTGTGGATAGTGTGATTACATGTTGAAGCGTTTAACCAGCCGCTGTATCAAAGGTGAATGACATTGTGGATGAACATGTGAAGGCCGAGATTGATTTGAGTTTCTCACCTGTACAGGAGTAATCATCGATACGGATGAATCCGGTGAGGCAGATGCACATGAAGGAGCCGGCGGTGTTCACACACTGTGTGTTCTCGCGGCAGTAGTGCCTCCCCTCCACACACTCGTCGATATCTGCACAAACACAGCAGATCAGCAGAGAGTCAAGACTTCAGCATGATCGAAACGCTGCTCGCTTGAAGCCGCCAGTCAAACACGTTTACCATGATGGGGCCCAGATATCAAATATTTACCAGATATTCAATATTTGCCAAGGCAAGTGTATTTATATATCACATTTCAAACACAACTGTAATTCAAAGAGCTTTACATAAAACGGATTTTTTAAAGAATCATAAAAGATGCATGAGAAATTAAACTTTATTTTGAACAAATAAATGCATCAAATTGTAAAAAAAAATAATCATAAAGGATGCATAACAAATAAAAAATACATTTTTATCAAATATAAGAAAATTCAAAGCATTTTGAATAAAATTGTATTTAAAAATAATCATAAAAGTTGCATAAGAAATGAAAAGTAAGAAATTAAGATTGAATTAAAATTATTAAAAATAAATAAAATAAATTACATACAAGTGGAAAATACAATTATTTCAAATAATCAAAAGAAATAAAATTAACGACAAAAAGAAAAAAAATATTAAATATTAATATGAAAATGTAATACAAATAAATACATGAAATGATCATTCAAAGTGCTTTACAGAAAAACTACCTTAAAAATAATCATAAAAGATCCATCAAAATAACAATAAAAGGTAGAAATAAAAATTGATTCAATAAAATGTATTAAAAACAACTGAATAGAAAAGAACACACTGATTTTTACTCAGAAGTTGCAAGTAAATTTCACAAATAATTACAAGAAATGGATTAAATTAAGTGTGAAATGTTAAATTACAGTACTGTATTTTATTGTAAAACGCTTTTGTATTTAAAACTTAAAATTATTCTAACAGTGTACATAAAATGATCCAGTGCATATTTGGAATATTTGCAGAAGCAAAGATTTGAATCCACTTTCACACTTGTGACTTGTATTAACCTTTTATAAATAATAACGTCTCTGAATTTAAAATGCTTAAAGATTTGAATCATTTCTGTGAATCAGTTGTTTTGATTCCATCAATTGTTTGATTCGGTGAATCAGTTCGATTAGTTTGCCTTAAAACTATAAATGTGCAACATGGACGTTAGTTTTAACAAGATTTTTTAAGTTTTTTTTTTTAAGTTTAACTCGTTGCATTAAACACATCTATCTGGCAACATTGGCTGCTTATTTATGCTTTCATTTATTCATCAAGTTAACAACCACCATTCTTTAAATTAAAATTACTGAAAGATGTGCAAAAATCAAGGACTTTCCTCTTGGATTCAAGAGTCTGTATTATGAATTCTGTGACTTTTTAAAAGGCATTATGCGCCACTAGATGAAATCCTTGACATTTCTGGGAAAAGTTTGGAGGAAACAGAGGGCAGAGTGATCGCCCTACTCATGTGTCATGACTCCTTGAATTTATCGCAGCCAGATCAAATAAAAGGTATTAAATCAAATCTCATAGACTTACAGATCTAATAAAAAGCCTTATGAATTTTCACCAGCCGAACTGCTGCATTTGTGATGAATTCAAAATGGCTTTATGGCTCAGGACTTCAAATGAAACTTTAACCCGATTTACTTCGAACTCGCGTCCTTCGGCATAACCTCAGCTGCTTCTCTTCTGTAACTCGTTTAGTTAAAGAGCCTCTTCTGTTATTTCGAGGAATAACCAGGAATTATCATCCCACAGTAATGAAAGAACTCGCATCCAATGCCTACAGAACACACTCCTGAATCAAACAACCTTTACTCAACTCTAACTGTTATAGTTAGTCTATTTATTTAGGCTATGTTTACACGGAAACGATTCTGAAGAGAAAACGTTAGCGTTTTCACTTTTTATTCAGCGTTTAGACGAGCGTTTTAGGTGGGAAATCCGCGTAATGCAAAAGTGTGTGATATTCAATGTAGTATGCACTCCAGGCGGCTAGGTGGCAATGTGGAGCACTGCCACACAACAACACCAAGTCCGCACGCCTGCGTACAACCTTCACTGTCAAGCAGACTTTTGCGTTTTTACCGTTTACACGGGAACGCGGCGGTGGAACGTTTTTAAGATTTCCACTCTGGAGGGTTGTTTAACTTTTTTGCGTTTTTAAGCCCCAAAAACGCCGTCGCCGTGTAAACGAAAGGCACATCCGTTAAAATAATTTTACGTTTTCACCCGCGAGCGTTCTCGTGTAAACAGGGCCTTAATTTAACTGAAACTAAAACCTTGAAACATAACCATTAAAAAATAAAATAAACATTAACTCAAATAAAACAAAATATTAAAATAAACGAAAATATTTTATTTCAGCTAATTCCCAAAGTTAAAGTTAGTTTTAGTTGCTACTTTTCTTTTAGTTTAAGTTTTTCAACTAAAATTTACATTGGTACTTTCCTGTTATCCGGACCCTACCATATACCATTTAGGAACTATAGTCATCCCTGATTGGTCTTAACCCCAGTGACGGGTAGGTTTAGGGGCGGGGTCAGGGGTAGGCCATCGTGGGGTCCGGATCCCACCATTTACCATTTAGGAACTAAAGTCATCCCTGATTGGTCTTAACCCCAGTGACAGGTAGGTTTAGGGGCGGGGTCAGGGGTAGGCCATCGTCCCTGATTGGTCTTAACCCCAGTGACGGGTAGGTTTAGGGGCGGGGTCAGGGGTAGGCCATCGTGGGGTCCGGATCCCACCATTTACCATTTAGGAACTAAAGTCATCCCTGATTGGTCTTAACCCCAGTGATGGATAGGTTTAGGGGCGGGGTTAGGGGTAGGCCATCGTCCCTGATTGGTCTTAACCCCAGTGACGGGTAGGTTTAGGGGCGGGGTTAGGGGTAGGCCATCGTGGGGTCCGGATAACAGGAAAGTACCTTTACATTTTATTTTATTTCAGAATCATTTCATCTAACATAAGTTTTTATTTTAAGTTATGTTTTTAAGTTTAAATTTGGACTTTTTTGGGGCGCGTCGAAAGAACACCGCAGACACAGTACAGTCCACATGGGAAACAATCAGCTGTAAAAAATATAATACACCAGTGTTTTGCCAGATGAGAAGTTTACCTATGTATTATCTTTTTAATCATTTATTTCCTTTTATACCTGTATCATATATCTGTTTTAATTTTCCTTGCCTTAATTTTGTGGTTATCTTAAGTCATCTCTGATTCAAACCACTTTGAATCGCAATAGTGTATGAAATGTGCTATATATATATAAACTCGCCTTGCCTTAAAAGGTCGTAATTCATAATCATGACAAGTTGAAATTATGACAAAAGGTCAATTTCTACTCTTTCACTCACAATTTTGATTATTTAAATCTCATAATTATGACATACAGAAAGAAGTCAAAAAAAATAATAATTCAATGGTCTATAGAGTGTCTTCACTCCTGATTTCCTCTTCATCACATTAGCATTGGAGGAGCCTAGGTTGAATGTGCCATCGTTTGTGTGAGAGATAATGAAATAGGACAAAAAAAACCCAAAAAAGATGGATTTCCTTCTGTGTTCTCCACAGCGAAGGGAAATTAATCACATCTAAGTGCTCATGAATCAGGGCTGACGGAGACACACGGTCTGCTTCAGAGTAAATGTGGACGAGGATCTTGACAGGAGTAAACAAGGCATTGAATAAACAGCCAAGATAAACGATCTAAGCCACGGTATTACAAGCCAGTAAACCAGAGCGTATGAACAGTGTGTCTGATGATAATATCAGTAACCTAACAGTTCAAATATAGCATAGGCCAAATTAACTTCAAAATACACTATCAACCAGTGGTTGTGCAAGATTGTGAGATTTGAGCTGAAACGTTTTATATTTTAATAGTTGATAAGCGGTGTATATATTGTGCTACTTGAACTGTTAATCTCAAGATTATACGTTTAGTTGTATTTTTCATTGTATTGCACTGGTTGCATTAAGCATTGACCGTGACCCATCAGAACAGATCTGCCATTTCAGGTCACGGCCCACCAGAGAAGCGCTGGTTTGTGTGTCATTTGGGCCAAGACGCCTTCATGCTGTGGGTGGCATTATGTGTTTTCTATCTGCCTTATTTTCCTCCTGCTGTCTCGCTCTATCTCTCAGCTCCAGTGCTGTCTGTCTGCCGGTGGGAAGATAACACACGGTGTGTGTGTGTGTGTGTGTGTGCCTGACAGACCCAGTGCTAAAATAATAACCATTCACCTCCCACAGATCTGTGGCTGCCGTCCCAAACACAGGTGCACCGCACTGAGACACACTTACACACACACACACTTACAAACACACCCTCAAACACACACTTAAACACATTAGTTTAATTTCTGACTTAAAATCCATAATTTTTGAGATTAAAAAGTCAAAATGTACATTACAAGTTGAAATTATGACTAAATTTAAAAATTGACAAGTTTAAATTATGAAATTCAAATTATGACTTAAAATTGACAAAGTCCACTTGGTCCTAATTTTTTGTCATAATTTCAACTTTTTAAAGTCATAATTTCAACTTTTTAACTATATGAAAAGTTGAAATTATTACTTTAAAATTCATAATTATGACAAGTCAAAATAATGATTTAGAATGTCATAGTTTCTTTATATCTTACCTTCAACTTTTTGTTAGAATTTCAACTAGAGCCACACCGATATATCGGCAGGCCGATGTCATCGGCCGCTATTAGGCATTTTCCAAACTATCGGTATCGGCAGTTATAATGGCCGATAAAATGAATATTTCAAAAATAAAATAAAAACGGACGAAACACGCTTGAACCATGTCATGAGTGTTGGAGTTGTATAGTTTGTCCACCAGGGGGCACTCTACACTCGTTGAGTTGGTCACGATACATACATTGTTGAATAACAATTAAAAGAACATCCCCATCAGTTCTATTAACTCAAATAAGCAAGACAAAATTTGTGACTATCATGTCCACTTTTGCTGCTGTTAAATAATCTGAGAGTGAAGCGGAATTCGCTAGTAATAGTTACGTTACGTTGTTACAGTGACTGACTGTCCTTTTAACTTTTGACAATGTGACTGAAGTATTTCTTTAATAGCGCGTCACAGTTATAGCAATGAGACGTATCATCTCTCCTGGCATGTTATATTGAAAATATATGTTTTACAATTTGCGGTATGACGTTATCCATATGGCTCATCATAGACTAGCTAACCACAAAGCTAGCTAACGCCACTATCATCAGTCTGTTCTGTTGTGACTTTTTAAAATGCATTATCATATTATTTTAGTTAAAACTCACAAATAATTACAAATAACTAATGTCAGGGAAATCTGTTAATGTTTTGTTGCGCGTTTCTGAAATAATTAAAAAATATACATCGGCCGATATATCGGAATATCGGCTTTTAAAACCAAAAAATATTTGTATCGGTATCGGCCTTCAAAATCTTTTATCGGTCGGGCTCTAATTTCAAATTTTTATGACTTAGTTAGTATGTCAAATTCAACTTTCTCATTCTCAGAATTTAGATTTTTCTTCTTCTTCTCATAATTATGATTTACCAAAGCATGATTTTTGTCGCACTCATGGGATGAAGGTTTGACTAGTTACCATGAGTAGTGTGATGTCACTACACCCTCCTTCTGCTCCAGCTCTTTCTCAATCGATGGCCATTAAGAACAAGTGTCATTTATTAATTTGAGAGGATGTTTCTCAACAACTTGGTGCTTCTACTAATGATCCAGTTTGCAGTCATTAAGACCCACTCGAACACATGCAGAGGATCTAATGTCCTTCCTGGCCCACAGAAGAAACCTTAAATAATTAATGAGGTTTGGCACAACGACAAACACATGAAAAGGTGGCGTTGACGAGTAGTCCTCTGAAAGCGTGACTATAGTCTCATTAACTCACTCTCACAGCCAATAAATCACGCCACTATCTGAAGAGCTTCTCTGGCATTCGGAGGCAAGAGCAATAAAGTGAATAAACTTCCCGGCGCCGCGGCGAGAACGAATAGACTCTGGCAGGCCGTATTAATCCTAATGAATTGTTTTGCCTCTTATAAAGCGCTCTTTTAACAGAAAACGAAGCTGTGCGACTCGTAGACTGGGTGATTCCCGTCCCACGAGATCCAATGAGAATAGACTGACAACAGCCTCTCGTTTGTCATCAGACCGCAGCTCTCCGACAATCCCACATGGTGATCAATTCCCATTTACGCCGCAGAAGTCTGGAGTTCAGGGAGGAAAAAAGAGATAAATTCGGTTTAAGATGCTAGATGGAGAACAGTAGATGGTTTTTTGGCTGGTCTAAACTGGTTGAGCAGCAAAAACCAGATTTAAACCAACCGGTTTAAGGCGGATTGGACTATGAATAGACTATGACTATGAAAGAAAGCAATAGCAACTTGATGAGAGTTTCATTGCAGCTTCAAAGAGCTTTAAACGACACCAGACGATGAATGAGAGTCTTATCTAGGACCCTTCGAGTCGTGACTCGAAAAAAGATTCGTTCATTTTGATAAACAGGAGAGTCACGAATGCTCATCACAGAACAGAGCAAGGCGAGCATTTGACTACATTTCTTTTTTTAAATGAGCGATCGTTTCGCTAGATAAGACCCTTTTTCATCGTCTGGTGTCGTTTAACACCCTTTGAAGCTGCACTGAAACTTTCATTTGGACCTTGAACCGTTTGGTTCCCAATGAAGTCCATTATATGGAGAAAAATCCTGGAATGTTTTCATCAAAAACCGTAATTTCTTTTCGACTGAAGAAAGAAAGACATGGACATCTTGGATGACACGGGGGTGAGTAAATTATCAGCAAAAGTTTTTTTTTTTTTTTTTTTTAAGTGAACTCCTTTAATGCCTTAATTAAAAAAATGAGGAAAAATCTCTTCGTAAATTTATAATATATCATAAATTAATAAACTTTCTTCCTTAAAATACAGGGTGCATAAGTCAGGACACCCCTCTAAAGTCCCATAGAGGGGCAGATTTGTATTTTTCCAGGTTTTGAAAGTTGATTATTTTCCTTATATTCTCCATTGTTGCGGCTCCTCTTTTCCCAGTCTGTCAGTAACGCTCAGTTTACTTCCTGTCTCTATGAAGCCCCTCCTCCTTAAAAGCACACTCTGCTCTGATTGGTCAGCTTGAGTAGTGTATTGTGATTGTGTGTTTGTGAAATGCCCCGCCCCTTTCCATAACCGCCAGTTTAACGCACTACTAAATAACTCAACCAGGCCCCGCCCCTTTATTCTGCGTATAAATGATCATAATGAGGAATAAAGTGACGGAAGAAACTCAAGACTACAATGGAGGCTGTTATAGAGAAAAACTGGATGTTTTCATGCTCAAACAGCAAAATTACTCACTAAAGAAAGATGAAGATGAAAAATCTGCTCTCTATTCTGACTGTTTCCGGGTGTTCAGCGCTACAATCTTCCTAAGCGTCAGGTTCAGCCGTCACTCTCATCTCGTCTAATTACATTTGGGATTCAACTGCTCTTTTACAGTCAGCGCCAATTACCCCCGATCACCTACAGTCATTTCCTGCGCAGACCTGCAGGAAATGACATCGTGCACGAGTTCATGCCGCAATCAGCCTGTCAGTTAATGTACATGCTGCTTTTGATATATCTCATTTAAATGGCTTGAATAACTGCAAATTAACAAGGTGAACTCGAGTCTTTACAGCGTCAAGGACATCCAGCGATTCTGCGGGGTTTGAATGGATTGATCATGTGAAACACACAGCAGATCTACGACAGAACCTTCTTTCAATCATCGCAGTTGTTTTAAAAACAATCATGTGACCCTGAAGACTGGAGTAATGATGCTGAAAATGCAGGAATAAATGACACTTTACTATATATTCACATAGAGAACAGCTGATTTACATTCTAATAATATTTCACAATTTTTTCATATTTTTGATCAAATAAAAGCAGCTTCTTATCTACTGTAACTCCCAGTGAAAAGCATTAAACGGCTCCGTCTCGGTCTGGTATAATGAGGACACTCTTCGCCCTTCAGTCTCTCTCTCTCTCTCATGACTGAAACCTTTATTATGCGCCAGAGCAGCGTGAATCGCGCTGAGAACAGGCTTTTCTACAGGAGCTGGGCGTGTGTGTGTGAAAGAGAAGCTGTAGGAAACAGTTCAGTATTCCCTCGAGCTCACGCCCTACAACATCACGCATGAAATATTGAAACGGGACTGATCTCATCAGCACAGACGTGTGCTATTTTTATCTTGCCAATGCTCATGACGCCTTTAAAGAACCATGTAGCGCTTCTTGAGAGAGACTCCGTCTGCATAATGAAAAAAGGAAACGTGTTTCTGAATCTCCGGATGCTGGAGATCGCGAGACTACGACGGGAAAGTTGCGCCTTGTGGTGTTTGGGGAGTTTCAGTAACTAGAAGAAATTCCACAACAACATCATGGGTTTAATATTAGGTGATTTGATGATATTACATACGCCCTGATTTTTGACGTGTGTTTCAACTTCAAATATGTCTCACCAATCTCTCTCTCTCTATAAATTATTAGGCTAATTTACTAGCAACTTTTAAATAAACCTTAATAAATATAAAGAATTTACATAAAAGTATATAAATAAAAAATATATATACATATAAAAAATTGAATTAAAATATTAAATGAATTATGAAGTGAAAATATTTGATCATGTGACTGATGCGTTCACACTGAACGCGGATAGAGCATCTGTAGCGGGTGATTTCCATGTTAAGTCAATGTAAAGACGTGTTGACGCGGGTCCTGAGGTCCTGCGGCGCGTTAGACGCGATTTCGTCTCATTCGCGCGTCCAGTTCAACTAGATTGATTTCCATAGACAGTAAGTTGATTTCTCATTTCTGAACTATTGCTCAAGCGCGTTCACTGCTGACGCTGCTACGCGAATATGCTACGCTATCTCACGACCAATTCGTACGAATTCGTACGAGTGATTCAAAAGTGGCTAATTCGTACTAATTCATACGACCTCACTCGTACGATTTGTCTAAACCCACGTGACGGTTATGTTTAGGGGCGGGGTCAGGGGTAGGTCATTCGTATGAATTCATACGAATTGGCTAATTCGTGAAATATGTACGATTTAGCAAAATCGTACTAATTCGTACGAGTGAGGTCATACGAATTGTTACGAATTAGCCACCTCGTAAAATTCGTACTGGAGAGCCGAAAGTTACGGAACATTTCTTCATTGTTTATCCCTGAGCATCCTTAGATTGTTTCAATGGCATCATATTTTTCTCCATTGCATCGTATTACATTGAATCGCATCGCAATAGTAGTGAATCGTATCGCATCGCATCGCATCAGTAGCTGCTTATATGTATCTTTAATGTGTCGTATCGTTGGCTATGCATCGAGATGCGTATAGCATCGGCCTCAGCTATGGAGATGCACATCCCTATTATATATATTAGAGATGCACCGATATATCGGTCAATAATCGGTATCGGCCGATTAAAGCTAGCCTTTTCACTTCATAAATATATATGGTTATTTGCTTGTTTATTTATAAATATTATATATTTGACATTACATTTGTTTAAACTGTTATAATGTGAATGTAAATAAATTAATTATAAACAGTTTAAAACGATATTAAATATGTTTGTTAAAATCTTTTATATGTATTAAAATTAATTAATTTTTTATATTTAAATACATGTGAAATAAATTAAAATCCATCAATAAATACACATTTATTAATATAAATTAATGTGAATTTATATATATATATATATATATATATATATATATCACCAAGATCTAAATTTATAAGAAAATAATCAAATTAGATAAATCAACTTTAATTTAGTCTAAAGTATTTCATTCACATGAGTATTATACAAAAAATATGCATTACCATATTTTGATCATTTGTAATTAAATTTCTAGCAAAAAACGAGATTCTAATATCTCCATGATTTCATTCATACCGCCCAGCTGTGAAAACAACGTTTATTGTATTAAACAACCAGAATTTGCAAATGCTTTGGATTTATGTCACTAAAGGCAGATATTCTCCTCCAGGTAATGATGGAAACCTCAGCGCCAGGTGTTTCATCTTGACCAGCAAGGTTAAAAAGAAAGAGGTGACAAATGAGTGTGGAAGTGGGACACTGCTGGTGTATCCGTCTCACCAGCCAACGTTTCTGGGTTACACATGGCCTTTTTTATTGTTCCTTTCTATTTCAAAACACATCCGTGCTTTGATTTCAACTCTCGCTGTCCCCCTTCCCGTCGGAGCTTCGAACTAGATCAGACAACGTCCAGGGGTGAGTTTCCCAAAAACATCGCTGGTCGTGAGTTCTGCCGCTATCAGCAGTTCAACAAGTCGCGCAAGAGCTCTAGTGTGTACGAACAAGCCGATGAGAAAAATAACATGAGAAATAGTCCACAGATGCCATGTGCGTGATTAATAGCAAAACATCTCGCGTTAATTAGATCTCAAACAGATTAATTAACCGTAGTTATTACTCCTCCATCTGCGTGACATCATTAACCAACGTGGAAACGCAATGAAAACGTGAACGACCAATTTGCGACAATATGGTTTCGGGAGAATATGGTTTCGATATGTTAAACGGGAAACACACACTCCTGAACGTCTCCCTCGCTGTGACCCTGAACATTGTATAAGCATTATTTCCATGTGTCGCTGAACGCAAGAGAGACTCTCGGGAGCGTAAACGTCACATACTTTCGATTTTTTCCCAGAGTCCTTCACATAAACGAAGTCCCGCGGGAATGTTTAGGAAGAACCGCGCGTCGAACTCGCTTTAAGCATGCGTGTCTGATAGCATCTTTAATTATTCACATCCGCCTAGTCTTTGATAATTACCTGCCCGGCCGAGCACGTGAGCACCGGCTGGGTCATCCGCGCGGGTTTATTTTTAGCCGGCGAGATGAACAGGTTTCATTAGAGATCCGACTGATGTGCGGGGAGGTGAGGTCCCCAGAAACACAGCCGGAGTCATTAGACATTCAACAAAAGTAGGCCATCCGAAGCTCGGCTCCCTCGGCTTTGAGAGGGGAAAGGAGGATGAGGAAGGTGGAGGGGAAAGACATTGATGACTTACTCACACACCCCAACGCAATGGCAGCCAATTAAGATGCCAAAGCAAGAGAGGAATCTGACGGATCCTAGTCGTGCATCAATAATGCCGCTTGGTTAATTAGTCATGAGCGTGAAAAAGACCACAGATAAGGGAGAATTCTTTATTTTTAGAGCTGTCAATCAATTCACAAATGTCACTGAATACATTATGGAATCACAAGATACAATGATTAATTAGTCAAACTAGTCGCATATCAGTCTGACAGATTATTTTGTGTTTTCCAGATGAGAAAAGCATCAATATATCGTTTTGATTTCATATTCACACAGTGATTTGTTCATGAATGTATACATGAAACTTTACTGTGTTTCAGCGCCGACTCGCGTAAACGTGACGGTCGGAAAATTCTTGTTTTAATTTATTACACTTATTTTATCAGTAATTTAGAATATGTTAATAGCGTATTAATATTATAACACTATTACCAACAATTTAGCAATCCCTAAAGTAGTAAAATCAAATAAAAATACACACACAATATATGCGTGTGTGTGTGTGTGTGATATATCTATATATGTGTATATATATACAATATATATCTATGAAGAGTTCAGATGCAAAAGCCTCTAAATGCCATATGAAATTTTCTTCTTTAATGATGATTTTGATCAAACTTGTATATTTAAGTTCAGTAATTTCACTTAAATAACAGTTAATAGGTAATTATCATTGTCATTTAAGTGAAATCACTGAACTTAAATATACAAGCTTGATAAAAATCATCATTAAAGAAGAAAATTTCAAATGGCACTTAGAGGCTTTTGCATCTGAACTCTTCATATACATATACAGATTTTTACAGTATATATATACTGTAAATATCTATATATGAAGAGTTCAGATGCAAAAGCCTCTAAGTGCCATTTGAAATTTTCTTCTAGAATGGTCATTTTTTTCAAGCTTGTAATATTTAAGTTCAGTGATTTCACTTAAATGGCAATTAATAGCTAATCTTCATTGCCATTTAAGTGAAATTACTGAACTTAAATAGACAAGATTGATAAAAATGATCATTTTAGAAGAAAATTTCAAATGGCATTTAGAGGCTTTTGCATCTGAACTCTTCATATGTATACAAAATTATCACATATTACATGTTGGCTAACATTAGCGTCTTATTGGAAGCATTTGCTTCTTTAATGATGACGTATTTTATGTCAACATTTGATTCTGCAGCATTTTAACAAGAGAAAAATCCAATTATCACATGAAAAGCCATTATACACATGTCCTAGAATAATAATGTATATCCAGGAATATTAAAACTAGCCGGTGGCTAAATTCCTGTTCCTCATCTTTCTGTAATTATGATTCATTTCCCGCAGTGTGAGCGCATGTAAATGTCACGCGTGTTCTGCAGAAACACGGCCTGGAAAAGGAGCGGACTATCAGATCAGCTGACCAGGGGCGAGTTTCATCGTTCAGTCGGTGTTTCCCGAAACCATCGTTACAACGAACATACGCAAACAGCATCGCGGAGGAGTGTGTGTGAGCGACAGCATCGCAGAGGTATGTGTTTTGTCTGTGATTGATAGCAAAACATCTCGCGTTAATTCCATCTCATGCAGATTCATTAACAGTAGTTATTATTATGATGACCAATTTGGGACGATATGGTTTCGGGAGACAGTCGTGACTCGCTAGTGGATTTCTTCAATGATGATAGTGAAGTAGCGAGTTACGGCAGTGTGTGTGATGACCTGTCCTTAAACCGAGGTCCTGACTCTCTGTGGTCATTAAAAATCCCAGGATGTCCTTTGGAAAAAGAGTAGGGGTGTAACTTCTGTCCATCACGGCCTCCTAATCATCCCCATATATACACTGACTGGCTTCATCACTCGGTGTTGTGTTGTGTGCTGTGTTGGGTGTAACTAATTACTAAGTAATTACTAAGTAATTAGTTACTGTAATTTAATTACTTTTCCCTTGAAAATGTTAAGAAAGGGATTACTCTTAATTTATCTGTAATTTAATTACAGTTACTTCTGATGTAATTGAGGTAAATACTGTAAATAATGCATTTTATGAGGTGTCTAAATATTACGACTGCAAAGTCGTAAAAAAAGTGTGAAATGTCATGAGATCAGACATAAAACAATAGTGGGTTTAACATCAAAATGTATTGTCTGATGCTAAAAAGTATGTTTTTATAATGTAACTTTCTCCACCTTGGTCTGTTTAAGGATAATTCATGCAATTTTATATTATTTATTTGAAAGAATTAAAACAGATTCATGTCTATCATGTCTATTCAGCTGGTTGAGATTGATATGGGATTTTGAAAGTAATTAAAAGTAATTAAATACTTTTTAGAGAGAGTAATTAGTACAGTAATCTAATTACATTGTTGAAGAGGTAATTAGTAACTAGTAATTAAGAGTAACTTACCCAACACTGGTTGTGTGTTCTGTAAAGCGCTTTGAGTACTCAGGAAAGCGCTAAATAAATGTGACGTATGATTATTACGGGAAACGCCCGCCGGTTGATTGACGGCTCACCTTCGCAGAAAGCGCTGTCCTCGCGTAGCGGCCGAAAGCCGTTCTTGCAGTTGCAACTGGCGCCGGCGTCCAAGTTCACGCAGGCCGAGTTCTCCGCGCACATGTTGTCCTCGGCGCAGAAGTCGTGACCTTTAACCCCAGATAGAGGAGTCGGTAACACTTCACAATAAGGTTCATTAGTTAATGTGACATGAGAAATACATTTGGGTTACACTTTATTTTAAGCTGTCATTGTTACAGTGTAAATATATATCTAAGAATTAAGTAATATTCAGCAGCTACATGTGTTTACTATAGGGTTTGGGTTAGTTGCATGTAATTATGCATAATTTACTGTTTTTACTATGGTGAGTACATGTAACATATGTAACAAGGACACTGTCACCTACATTTGTTACAGTATTTATTAATCTTTGTTAACGCAAGTTAATAAAAATACAGTCATTCATTGTTTGTTCATGTTAGTTGACAGTAGGGCTGGGCAACGATTAATTGCGATTAATCGCATCCAAAATAAAAGTTTGTGTTTACATAATATATGTGTGTGTGGTGTGTATAATTAATTTGTATATATAAATACCCACACATGCATGTATATATTTAAGAAATATGTGTTATTAATATATCAAATATTTATATTTATATATAATATTAATTGTGAATAAATATATATAAAATATATACATGCACATATTTCTTAAATATATACATGCATGTGTGGGTATTTATATATACAAATTAATTATACACACTACACACACATATATTATGTATTATCGCATCCTTTTATTTTGGATGCGATTAATCGTTGCCCATCCCTAGTTGACAGTGCATGACTAATGTTAACAAGATTAACAAGTAAATATTGAAAAATGATTAACAAATGCTGCAGTTCATTATTAGTTCATGCTATATAATGTAGTTAACTAATGAACCTTATTGAGTTGGATTTATATTGATGAATTTATGCTCCTAGAAACACTAAAGATCAGCCAAAGGTCAAACTGATTACACCGATCATTGTATTTTCTGTAACAATCATCAACTTTGAAAAGAGTTTGAATGATGAACAGATTGTTCCGTACCTCTGCAGACTTTGCAGCATCGGTCTGTGAGTGAGATCTGATTCGCTTCAGCACAGGACAGCTGGGGACAGTCTTCAGCGTTCGGGACTCTATGCATCGTGCGATCCTGAAATAAATCATAAATAATAGGAAAAAAAACTGTATTGAGTTCTTTTACGCAAAATTATGTCGAAATGCCCGTCATTGGCAAGAGCTCTTGTACGTCTTAAATGACCATAAAGAGTTATACGTGTCTGTTTTTCATGGTGAGATGCGAGGAAAGAACATGTGCTTTTGCGTTCCCCGTGGAAACTTTGTGCTCGCTTGCAAAACTAAAAAAGCGAACGCAAAGTTTCTCGGGGAACGCAACACATTTGTGAGAGAACGCAGGATTATGTTTATTTCCTTCCATCTCATATTTTTGTTTTTTTTCATCACCTTGTGCTTTTAGAGTCAGATCCACGGCAGGTCTTAAAGTGACAGCCGCCTAATAAACCTGTTTGTTAATGTTAATCATGATACAATAACTTTTGTAGCTTTAATAAGGATTAATCTATATATTTTGGCAGAGGAAGCAAAAATCTGACCTGGCCTGGCATAGAAAAATCCATAAAAATACATGTAATTGATTGACAGTGCGTATATACAGTATATTTATATATAAATATATATATATATATATATATATATACTGTATATACACAGGTGAAACTCGAAAAAATAGAATATCGCGCAAAAGTTCATTTATTTCAGTAATTCAACTTAAAAAACTGTTGAAAAACTGGTGAAACTAATATATTATATTTTTCCTTTTTCACAATATTCTAATTTTGAATTTGGGGTTTTCATAAGCTGTTATCCATAATCATACAAATAAAGGCTTAAAATATCTCACTTTGCATGTAATGAGCCTATATAACATATTAGTTTCACCTTTTAAGTTGAATTACTGAAATAAATGAACTTTTGCACAATATTCAAATTTTTCGAGTTTCACCTGTATACACTTTACAATTTCTAAAACATTAAATATATTTGTTTTATTAAAATTTATTTTTTTTTTAAATATAAAAATGTGATTATATACATATATATATATATATATATATATATTTATAATATTTTTATAAAATATTAAGGGTGTCTATATATATTTGATGCTTATATGTAACTTAAAAATATCAAATTTAAAACAATATAGAAAATCAAATCTAAATTATATAAATTATTTTGTATGTATGTTTGTACGTATATATATATATATATATATATATATATATTATACATACATACATACATATCACTATTATTTTCTGTTATACTAATACATCGGAGGAGTTGTAAAGAGGTGTACCCTGCACTCAAACAGCTGGCAGAGTCCAGAGGGATGATGAACAGCACAGCGCACTCCTTCCGCCAGCGTCTGCTCCGAAAACAAGCACATCGCTGCAGAAACAACCAAACAACCATAAACAAACACGCTGATACACTCCTCAATATGCACACACACCTGCAGGCGGCCATCCGGATACTGACACCAACCAGCATATTCTCTACTGCTTTTCCACTGTTTTCGTTAATACAGTACAAGTGAATTGGGTCCAAAACCACATTAAGGCTCGTTCACACACCAAAGAACTAGAACTATAAATATATTGTTCTAAAAATATATAGACCATTTCACAAGATGTAAACAACACTGGTCCAGAAGCACTTCCTGTTTCAGTTTGTAACTGTTTTCTTTATTTCACATGAAAAGTAAACATCTTAAAGATGTTTGTTTAACTTTTTGATTCAGTTTTAAATGTTCTTTTGGTTGTATTTTATCCCAGCTTTTATGTAGTGTTAAAAAACTGAAACAGGAAGTGCTTCTGGACCAGTGTTGTTTACATCTTGTGAAATGGTCTATAGCTATAACGATAACGCATAAGAACAATATCGTTGGAATCACTTTCAAAGCGATCTGATGAATGCTAAAAACATTGACAGCCAATCAGAATCCATCGGGCATTTAAAGTGACTGGTGTGGACGATAATATACTTATCAATCTTGGTGTGAACGAGCATTTAGACCCCATCGACTTTCTCCATCGAGTTTTATTTGTATTGTGCTTTTACAGAAATTCATATGTTTTTAATACCTCAATGCCTCACATTGAGCAGTCTAGAAACGGGTGACAGGGCCGTTTACATTCGGAGATGATATAAACCATTAAGCAAATGAAATTTACTTTATGTGAGTCTATGTAAGTTTTGAGTCTGACACATTTTCAAAATATTGTATTTCATGATCCATACAAGAACTAAAGTCCTACAGGTTTTGTCATGAGAAAATGATGAGGACTAAAACTGTCCTTTTAAGCTCACTTTACTTTATTCAAATGATAGTTAGAGTTTGAATATTCAGAAAGTTTCAAACAAAAGCATGACGTGACTCAGCAGAAGTCTGTGAGCAGGAGAAACGCTACGGTGCGGAAACCTGGAGCTGAACAAAACCACAAACAACGATGATTACAAGACGTCTGAGGCGGTAATTGCTCCCAGGACAGCAATTATTTCCTCATCTGACTTTAAATACGACACAATTTACAGACTAAACGCCACGAGAACCTTACTTAGAAATTACATGAATCGTTTCTGCTGTTTGCTACAACAATAACCAATGATTCACTCAAATCATGTGTGTTTTTGAGACGAGGTGTCAGTAACAACAGTAATTACACTGAGAGAATTGTATAATTAAAGCTGTAGTAGATCATGCATAAACACCATATTATTTAATTCCTCCTCCATCATATATAAGCTCCTCCTATTTTTTGTAACCTCATGCTGCTCCTATGCGAAGACTAACTCAGACACGGTTAAAACGAGGGGGTTTTGCAGCAGAAATGAGCGCTAACTCAGAAATTAGCATGGATATCAACTATGACTAATAATACAGCAGGGTCATCTTCACTTCTTAATTATAACTGAATAAATTAGCTGTGACGATAATGACCCATATCAAAACACCGGGCTCATCAGACGAGGATATCGTGTTTATTCCTCAGTGTTGAACATGAGGGCAGAATTACAGACAGTATTTCATATAGTTCATATACAAAAAATGTTTTGTCTATAAAGTGGCTCGGGATGTTTAAAATGAAATGTGCATTTGCATAACCCTCACAGGGCTGAGTGTTTATTGGCTTGTGATAAATAATTGATTTGAATATGTAAATGTGCTGCTTGACACCACTGGAGACGGAGTGTGGGTGTAGCTTAGCAACGCAAGTGTGTGGTCAGTTGTCAGACAACCCTGTGGAGGAGGTTGTAAGGTGTGTGTGTGTGTGTGTGTACTCACACAGGCACTCTTTGCAGCAGGATCCTGACACATACGCCGGGGTCGTACCATCAGGACACTCGAGCGGGGGACACACAATCTTCTCACAGCGGACGGTCCCGTTCTGCAAAAGTTCAGACAGTCAGTCAGTGCTGGTGGATCTGATGGTGAGATCTTGTAGTAACTGAAATAATGCTAAAGGTTCAAAGTTGTTAAACTACAGTCAAGATGTCGTTTTGTAGTTTGCTTTAGTACAATTAAAACTGCAACACAGTGATTCCTGCAAGAATGACCCTGATTTGTGTAATGATTCGATAAAAAAATGTAGCTAAATGATTCAGAAAATGATTTGGCAAATTAATTTTTAAACGATTGCCGAAATGATTGACTAAACGATTGATTCAGTTATTTGCTGAAAGATTGTCTAAATGATTCACAAAATATTTCGCTACACGATTCCTTAAAATTATTTGCAAATTGTTAAGCTAAATGATTCGTGAAGCACATGGCGAAATTATGCAATTAAATGCAACTTTTAATTATGCAACGAAATTTTGCATTAAATGATTCATAAACAATTGCTTTAGAGAATTGCAAAAGATTCTCTAAATGATTCACAGAACGATTCTATAAACGTAAAACTATAGCTATAATAATCACCATAACTATAATATTATATATTAATTAAATAATATTTAATGTTTCACTAAATGAATAACTAAATAAATCAGACTAATAATAAATCAAATTTATTTTATTTTATTTAATGAAATTGTGTAAGATACGACTTTTTTAAGAAATATATCTTGAATTTAATTCATTTTTTTTAAAGCCATTGGCAAATACCGGTAGTTGATTTATTTTTTTTTAAAAAAAAAGATCAAATAGAATTAAATAAAATAATAAAATTTTATTATTTTCTTGAATTCTATTTGATTTCATTTTTGAATAAGTCAACTATTTGCCAATGGCTTTGAAAAAATAAATGAAATTCAAAATATATTTCTTAAAAAAGTCGTCTCTTACACAGTTTTACTTCTCAAGTCAACTGATGTTGTTTTAATGGTGCATTTCAATATGTAATGATAATTGTTAATTGACTAGAACATGAGAAAGAAAAACACATTAGTCTAGTTACTCTGTGACATACAGTATAGCACGTATATTCATTTTTCATAGATTTCCGAGCCTCACAGAGAACTGGCGTCTCCCTAAAGCATGACATCCGTCACTTTAAGCCAAACAGAGATAATGTTCCTTCACAAACATCTGGATCAGCTGGTAGTTTCACTGGAACGCCTGTCTCATCCGAACCGAGAGCAGTGTGTTAGGACACATCGAGCGCATTTGAGAGCAGCTAGCGACTAGCGTCTGTCGCAGGAGGAGCGCAGGGACTTCTAAAGATAGGACAGAATCCCTCCGTCTGTCACTTTGCATTCGCCACAATATTCATCTTACTCGCAGATAATAAATGTATAATGAGTGAGGAAGAAAGAAGAGAAACCTTTCAGTGTGTTCCCTTTGACACGATACACAACCGTGTTTACATTAGCCTCGCTACACGTTTAAGTGGAACGTTCTGTTGCGTCTGACCTTTGAGACGACATGTAAATCTCGCTGCCTTTCCCAGTGTTTACAGAACAAGCACACCGCTAATAAGATAATTGCACACTGCTTGATTGGGGGTGCGCTGCCTGATTAAACGCCATTCAACCAGTAAAGCTTGGTTTGTAGACAACATGAACATTTCCGTGGGATTTTTACATGTTTTTGTCCATGAATATATGAAGCATTTTCAAGCACAAGATGGCGCTACTTAGCACACCAGCTAATTAGCTAGACAGAAGAATTGCTAATTAGCTTGTAGCTAATTGGGCTTATATTTTGTATTTTCACATGCTTTTAAAGAAATTCAGCATTTTTGAAGCCCAATGTGGGCGGAGCCGGAGTCGCCATCTTGGCTACGGTTAAAGGTTCTCTGAGCGATCCTGGGTGTTGACGTTCGGAATATTTTCAAACAAATCGGAGGCTAGCTAGACCCTCCCTCCTCCGCATCTAATCTCCTCCCCCTCCCTTCCGTGCTTCCTGAAATAATTGTGAACGTGCATTTCTAGCTAATTATATCATTGTGTGGGTTTGGCGAACATAAGCGTCAATTTAGAAGAAAAAAAAACAATTTAACGTTACCCACCTGTCCAGCAAAAACAGAGCAACCTGAATGTCGGACTGGAAGCCCTTCTGCCGCCGGAGTTCAAAAGCTTTGCTACCGATGTAAATTCGGAACTTCGCACGTTCTTTATCCGACTCCTTCTTTTTAATTTGTTCCTCAGAACGACGTCTCTTTGGTCGTGTTTCGGCCATTTTTCAAACTTCCCTCTTATGCTTCTCTCTCCTTCACACACACACACACACCCCCTTCATGTGCACACGCACTAACCCCCCAGACCCACCCTCAAATACTTCTTGCCAGTGATTGGCTGGAACACTGTTTGTTAGGTTTCGTGGTCCGGGTGAGACATGATTGTTTTTGTTGCCGTTTGTGGAGCCTGTGGTGTCTACAGAGGCCGCGTTTTTTTACAGTGTGTTTAGGGGACAGGCAGCTAGCCGATAGTGAGGAGACGTTTGATGTATGTGACAAAAAATGTTTTGGCCCCACATCGCTTAGAGAACCTTTAACTCCCTGAAAAACGACAGTGTGCAGCAAGGCGGATTAGCTGAGGTGACGTGACGCTAACGCACAGCAGACAAACGGCTAGAAGTGACATCAGCGACAAGTGGCCACACCCTTAATTATGCAGAACTTTAAGGTTTAATATAATTTAAAAGGATGAGTTATAAAAATATTCACCCCCCTCACAGACGTGATTGTGTTGACACGCGGAATAAAGATGGAGGGTAGGAGTGAAGAGCGCAATGGACGCGATGGAGGAAAATCTGCACTGTACTACTTTAGACGCGATTACAAGAAAAATATATATAAACAGAAAATCGAAACATATGTTGGACGTGATCCTTACGTTATGAAGAGGACCGATTTTCAACTGAATTGAGAGATTTGCCTGCCATCGAGGCTGTAGATATCAGCAACTAACTCGTCTTACAGACATACTTTGACTTTACAAAGTTCGGAAACTGGTACGTTACACAAACAGCCACATAAGTGTATTCAAACACCTGAATAATGTAATTATAAGCCACATAAATAATGTATTAACTCACATTTGACGAAGTGATCACTGCACACACGCACACAGGCATTTTCCCATTCGGCTCCTCCCGACCGCAGACGTGGGTTTGCAAGGTGTTTTTCTGCCAATTTCTTGTATTTTCCACCCTTATGAACAACAACTTTTGGCACACGATAAAAACTCCTCGTGGTTTGATCGATTTGAGCAACCATAAACGACGCAAAACATAGGCATTTTGAGTGTGTTATAGTGCTACCTAATGTAGAAAATCACTTCCTGCCCTCCATCTGCTTTTCGCGCCATGGCAACGCAGTGGCGTGACGTGACGTGAAAAAAAGCTATTAGCGATTTATATCAAAACCACTTTTTGCACCAGACTGTAAACATTCGAGCATTTTAACATGCGGGTCTATGGGAGTGACTCTCTTCTGCAGCCGGTCTCTAGTGGCCAGTGGAGGAACTGCAGTTTGAGTCACTTCAGTGTGGGATTCAAGAGAGAGACCAAAGGTTGGCGCTTGCTTGGTGTAAACGTTCTTGCAGAAGTATATATCAGTGTTTGACTCACCGAGCACGTGCAGTTCTTGCACCCGTCGGTCCACGTCTGCTCCTCTCTGTAGGTCACTCCCTTCACGTGACACGTTCTCTCGCAATAACACGAATCCAGACCTTTCATCTTCTCCTCGGCCAGAGAGAGCTGAGAAGAAAAGCACCCCACCTCAACTCAATTACACTCCATTTCAGGCAGAAAACAGATGAGCAAACGCCCGTACTTGATTGATCATTTGCGATCGGCTGTTTGCATTTTTCATTAAGCCGGAGTTGTTTGGACACGCTCGATCAGAGGAGTTTCACCTCATCAGCACCAGAGTTTTGTGCAGTTGGCAGCTGTGAGTTATTACAACAACATAAACAAGCCTTTAAATTCATAGCACAGACGCAGCACAGATGTTCTCGAAAACTGGGCTCGGATTCATCTGTCAAACAAAAACAGGAAAGACCAGGACTGAGACGTTCAGTTGAGTCGAGCATACTTTCCAAAGAACCAACGGAGATCCAGAACTATAATTATTAGATTTAAGTTGGTACGTCAACTGCTGTAATTGTAGCTTTTTATACAATTTACAATAAATATAATACAGATACTACAGGTAAATGGTGAAACTCATATATTATATAGACTCATTACATGCTAAGTGAGATATTTCGAGCCTTTATTTATTCTAATTTTGATGATTATGGATTACAGCTTATGAAAACCCCAAAGTCAAAATTAGAATATTATGAAAAGGTTTTCATATCTGTAATCCATAATCATCACAATTATAAGAAATAAAGGCTTGACATATCTCACTTTGCATGTAATGAGTCTTAGTTTGACCTTGAAATAAACAAACTTTTGCACGATATTCTCATTTTTAGAGTTTCACCTGTACATTAGATGATATTAATGCCGGATATTAGAAATGCCTCCTATATACACTAAAAAAAATTGGAGTGGGATTTAATTTAAAACTAATTTGTAAGAAACAACTACACACCGAATTAGAAGTGAATTTTTTACGTAGAAAGACTTAAGGTCATCGCACACTGAGTCCGAAATTTTTGCACGTTAAAAAATAAATACGACCTCGCGTTTACACACCGCCGCCGAAACTTTCGTCCGTCATGAAAAAATTCAAATCGGGTTCGATTTTCGGTGTTTTTCGCATCTGTAGCAAGCATTTCAAGAGGTGTTTTGACAACTCAAGGCCACCGAATGACGAATACGAAAAACGCGTACGAAAATGTCTGACTCGGTGTGCAAGAACCAAAAACCAACAACCACAACGAGCGGTTTGTGTGAGAAAACGAACAGTATTTATATAGTTTTTACCGATCTGAGGGGGCGGGCGCTTTGTGGCTGTGGTAGCAAGAGGTAAAAACGATATAAATAATTTTCGTTTTCTCACACAAAACGCTCGTTTCGTGTCTTAGGCCATCAATGTGTACTTACATTTACGAGTCATTAAATCATGTTTAATCTGGACTTCTCTGTGCATGCTCTTTGAGGTGGTGACCATAGACCTCCATTATATGATTGACAGACAAGAACGGTTTGACCTAAAAATATCAAAATTGAAAATACTGTGGAAACAAAGACACCTACATCTTGGATGCCCTTGAGGTAAGATAAAACACATCAAAAATTAATTTCAAAGTGGAGATTCCACATTTAAAATAAGAGCAAACGCGTGTTTTGGAGAGACATGACTTTAATTAAGAGAGCAATAAGCTTTAATTATTAATTCCGATATAATTCCGATTCACATTCCAGCTGATGAAATAAAAATAAGACCGTAATTCAGTGATTTAGAGTTGTTCACCTTGCTGGAGGTTTTGGCCAAGATGTCCTGAAGCTCCATGATCTTCTGCACGAGTCCATGAAAGTCGTTGCAGGTCGGACAGGCTAAGAAAGAGACGTAAATGAGATGCGCTTGTCATCATAACGGAAGGACTAAACCAAGTTTAGTGATTGACGGCACGTACTGCGGTTGAGGTCCGGGCATTGTGTGATGAATCCTTGAGGCATTACAAGGATCTGGAGGTCTTGCATCACTCCCTGCATGGAAAACACACGGCCATCAGTTCAAAAAATATATCCGACTGTCCGTGACGTCACCCAAATGTTTCTGAAAAAAGCCCAAAGTGGGCGGAGTCATAACCGAAAATGTGCGGATTAGCTGAGGAGACGTGACGCTAAAACACACAGCAGACAAACGGCTAGAGCGGCAATCCACCTGTCACACATTTTAATTATGCAGAACTTTAAGGCTTAATATAATTTAAACGGATGAGTTATACAAATATTCACCCCCCTCACAGTCATCATGAAGGACAGAATTAGCTCTAAAGACTAAAACCGATTTTTGCACCAGACTGTAAAAATGTTGATTTCTGCTGTAAAGTCGAGCATTTTAACATGCGAGTCTATGGGAGTGACTCTCTTCTGCAGCCGGTCTCTAGTGGCCAGTGGAGGAACTGCAGTTTGAGTCACCTCAGTGTTGATTTCGAGAGAGACTGGAAGGTTGCCGGTTAAAACACACATTTAGATCAGAGCAGAGATGAATCAGGCACATTCATTACATTTAATGACACTTTGCATGGCATTAAAATAAAATTGAGAGTTTATTCAACAAGCACTTAGCAAATGAAGACCTCGAGCCGCTCTAATAAATAATGCGCATGCAGACGTTCTGACCCAAAAAGAAAAATGTGCTCGGTTATTAACACGGAAAGTAAGGAATTCCCCTCAATACAGTCACCAGTCCTTAGGCAGTGCATTATGGGTAAAATCCTGAAATTGTTGCTTTTAGATGTTCAAGGCTGCTTTTATTTGCTTGGCAGAATATGAACAGAAAGCTTAAAACACTATTAAGAGAGCAGAAGGACAGGCGCGGATGAGTCTGACCTTTTCCCAGGACATGTTCTCCGGATTAGCACCTGTTAAGCCATATTGCTTTTCTCATAGTTTCGATTTGCGGTTTATATTTAGAGGTTTCTATCCCCGTGTCGAATCAAACTTGCGCATTTTATTCAGGATTCAGTCCAACTGATGCCGGATGCCATGTGGAGATTATCCTTTATTATAATCAGCATGATCCGGAGGTGTGTGAGGGAAATTAATGCAAAACACTAGTATGTCAAAATCAACACATTGACAGCTTCCAAAACCTAATCATTTATGTTTCATAAAAGCCTGCGTGGTTCTGAAGTTGTCAACACATCAATATTAAGAGTCAAGGATGCAATAAATTGATCAAAAGATGACATTGAATATATTTATAATGATTAACTTTTCATCAAAGAATCCTGAGAAATAAAATGTATTCATAAATGTTTCTTGAGCATCATATTAGAGTGATTTCTGAAGGATCATGTGACACTGAAGACTGGAGTAATGATGCTGAAAATGCAGCTTTGATCACAGGAATAAATTACACTTTACTATATATTCACATAGAGGACAGCTGATTTACATTCTAATAATATTTCACTATTTTTAATCAAATAAATGCAGCTTTGATCACAGAAATAAATTATATATTACAATATATTCACATAGAAAACAGCTGATTTGTACATTCTAATAATATTTCACTATTTTTACTGTATTTTTGATCAAATAAATGCAGCTTTGATCACAGGAATAAATTATATATTACAATATATTCACATAGAAAACAGCTGATTTACATTCTAATAATATTTCACTATTTTTACTGTATTTTTGATCAAATAAATGCAGCTTTGATCACAGAAATAAATTATATATTACTATATATTTACATAGAAAACAGCTGATTTACATTCTAATAATATTTCACTATTTTACTGTATTTTTGATCAAATAAATGCAGCTTTGATCACAGAAATAAATTATATATTACAATATATTCACATAGAAAACAGCTGATTTGTACATTCTAATAATATTTCACTATTTTTACTGTATTTTTGATCAAATAAATGCAGCTTTGATCACAGAAATAAATTATATATTACAATATATTCACATAGAGAACAGCTGATTTACATTCTAATAATATTTCACTATTTTTACTGTATTTTGTATCAAATAAATGCAACTTTGATCACAGAAATAAATCATATATTACTATATATTCACATAGAAAACAGCTGATTTACATTCTAATAATATTTCACTATTTTTACTGTATTTTTGATCAAATAAATGCAGCTTTGATCACAGAAATAAATTATATATTACAATATATTCACATAGAAAACAGCTGATTTGTACATTCTAATAATATTTCACTATTTTTACTGTATTTTTGATCAAATAAATGCAGCTTTGATCACAGGAATAAATTATATATTACAATATATTCACATAGAAAACAGCTGATTTACATTCTAATAATATTTCACTATTTTTACTGTATTTTTGATCAAATAAATGCAGCTTTGATCACAGAAATAAATTATATATTACTATATATTTACATAGAAAACAGCTGATTTACATTCTAATAATATTTCACTATTTTACTGTATTTTTGATCAAATAAATGCAGCTTTGATCACAGAAATAAATTATATATTACAATATATTCACATAGAAAACAGCTGATTTGTACATTCTAATAATATTTCACTATTTTTACTGTATTTTTGATCAAATAAATGCAGCTTTGATCACAGAAATAAATTATATATTACAATATATTCACATAGAGAACAGCTGATTTACATTCTAATAATATTTCACTATTTTTACTGTATTTTGTATCAAATAAATGCAACTTTGATCACAGAAATAAATCATATATTACTATATATTCACATAGAAAACAGCTGATTTACATTCTAATAATATTTCACTATTTTTACTGTATTTTTGATCAAATAAATGCAGCTTTGATCACAGAAATAAATTATATATTACAATATATTCACATAGAAAACAGCTGATTTGTACATTCTAATAATATTTCACTATTTTTACTGTATTTTTGATCAAATAAATGCAGCTTTGATCACAGGAATAAATTATATATTACAATATATTCACATAGAAAACAGCTGATTTACATTCTAATAATATTTCACTATTTTTACTGTATTTTTTATCAAATAAATGCAACTTTGATCACAGAAATAAATTATATATTACTATATATTTACATAGAAAACAGCTGATTTACATTCTAATAATATTTCACTATTTTACTGTATTTTTGATCAAATAAATGCAGCTTTGATCACAGAAATAAATTATATATTACAATATATTCACATAGAAAACAGCTGATTTGTACATTCTAATAATATTTCACTATTTTTACTGTATTTTTGATCAAATAAATGCAGCTTTGATCACAGAAATAAATTATATATTACAATATATTCACATAGAGAACAGCTGATTTACATTCTAATAATATTTCACTATTTTTACTGTATTTTGTATCAAATAAATGCAACTTTGATCACAGAAATAAATCATATATTACTATATATTCACATAGAAAACAGCTGATTTACATTCTAATAATTTTTCACTATTTTTACTGTATTTTTGATCAAATAAATGCAGCTTTGATCACAGAAATAAATTATATATTACAATATATTCACATAGAAAACAGCTGATTTACATTCTAATAATATTTCACTATTTTTATAGGAAAAAAAAAATTCAAAAGAAAATTTTCCTTGTTTTAAGCAACGACTCACTTAATTTTGATACATTTCCCCAGAAAACAAGACGTTTAACTACTTTAGTAAATGCATCTTGATTAAAGAATGACGGGAAACGAGACAAAAATACTGAGTGCGAAAAGCATTTTTTGCAGTGACTATTAGCTTAGTATTCACTCTAATGTTCCTTTAAAAACAATGTAAGGCATTTTTTCTGGAATATTTAGGTTGTGTATTTTAGCACTGCTAGCTTTGCTAATAATTCATGGTTATTTTTATTTAATAATAGTTTAGAAGCCTTGTTCTTCCTTAGTGTCTCGTTTTCCAGCACAAATATCTAAAACATTCTTACATCGAGACACATTTACTGGAGAACAACAACCACTGAAGATATTTAGTCTTGAGTTCTGAAAAAAAGTTTGTGGTTAAAACAAGAACAAATGTCTGCCAATGCAGGCAGACGAATGAAGGAGTTGGATATATATAGTTCCTCTCCAGTAAACGTGTCCTGGTGTAAGAATGTTTAGATACTGGAAAACAAGACAGAAACACTGAGAACGAAACATTTTCTCTCTCTCACCCAAACCTCGATGACAAGCGCATTTTCAGGACGCCGTATGAACTCGTTTCAAGCTTCTAAACACGAGGATACACACACACACACACACACACACACCCGAACCCCGTGAAGAAGAAGCAGCTCCCGCTAATCAAACGGCACACTCAAACTGTGGCGGAGATGAAGCCAGCGCTAGTGCCGAGAGCTTAATAGCAGGTGGACCAGGCCGCGCACTCTGGTAATTGGACATAATACGAGTCGCGAGAGGAAATGATGTGGGTGGCGGGAGCGTAATAACAGCTCCCAGTCGCCGCTGTCCCACTCTGATAAGCAAAACAAGCAGATACATATTGAATTTGTTTCATATGTGCCTTAATTTGATTGGCCTCCATCCGCCGGTCGCGAACACACACTCCGTCGCCGTGGCAACCGGCCCAGAAAGCCTTTCTTTCGCCCCTCGCAGGAGCAGAGCGCCGTGACTTATGAGAAATTGTTTTCGAAATTGTCTTGCCTCTTCAATTTTCCAACCATAAATTCAAAAGCCGATGCCGGTTTCTCCAGATTCTCCGTGGCAATGAGAGGGAAATAGAGGTGAACGCTCTGGAGTTATAGGAACTCGGGATGTAATTTAGTTTCTCTGCGAGTCAGCGAACATACACACACTCACAGACTCACACACACTCACAGACACATACACACACACACACACACATGGATGCAGTGATTTTTTAAATTAGAGGCAATCGTCGGGTCAACAAGTGTGGAATCTTCACTAATGGAACAGTAACGCCGTCTTTGATCGCGGCGTCTCGGACTCCGCATCATATCCTGTAGAGTTCGAGTGCACACGGCATCTGGGACACTGAAGCAGATTTCCTGCGGACAGTTCTCGGAAGATGAAAGCCAACGTCCTGGACAAGGCAGGGATGAAACACTAGATATCTGTGATGTGTGTGCCAATAAGGGACAGAAACACGCTTTTGTTTTTTTTCGTGAGTGGTTAAGCGCTAATCAGCGTCTCCGTGGAGACAGAAGCAGGGGGCGGAGTGAGAAACCTCGTCAAGAGCTGCAAACGACCTCAGCCTCACATATGGCGATTAACCCTGGAGATACTTCACAACGTGAAGACGCTTCACATCATAAAGAGGCTCGTTGACAACCCCATACACACTCACATACACACACTCACTCACACATTAGTTTTTGGTTCCCAGAACGTTATTTTTTGGTTCCCAGAATGTTAGTTTTAAAGGAGCTGTGTGTAAGTAATTTATTTCAAATAATCATAATTTTTTTAAATATATATATTTTTTTTAAATCATATCATCCTGCAGGGGGGAGGGGGAGGGGATACACCGCTCTACAGTAATTTGAAAGTGATTGCAGTACCAGTTTTGGCCACAATCTTACATACATTTCCTTTAATAAAACTTTCCTGGCTAACCAAAAACAAACCTTAAAAAACAACGTTCTGAGAACCAAAAACTAACGTTCTGGGAACCAAAAATGTGTTTTTTGGAACCGTGAACAAAATTGTGAACTATGAACTGAACTAGTTCATTTTAAAATGTGTGAACTGAACTTTGAACTAGATCATGTAGAAAGTGAACTTTCCCAACACTGAATACTATACATTATTTTGTAAATCTGTTTACTTCAGCGAGTGTCGGTCACGATTCCAGCAACACACAGTTCACGGGTTTCACACTGTACTGATAAACGATGTACGTTTTGTGTGCACTGTAAGATGAGGGCGTCTGCCGAATGCAGGAAATGCTATCCGCATTTTTAACCCATCTTTCCTGTCAGTAGGATCAAACACTGAGTGGAGCGCGAGGGGAAGGCTGAATGATGTTCCTCTGCATGCAGAAACGCCACAGAGAGAAGCAGTGTGTTTGTGCCGACCCGTGATCCTCCGGTGGGATGAGGATGGAATACCTTGAATAAGCCATGAGCGCTGTTTCTCTGCCCGACCCAGAACGACGTGTCTTCCGGGATCTCCATCAGAGGAACGGCCACCACTCGCTCGTAGATTCTGAGGAAACACGGCAAACATCACGATATCAGAACCAGCAGTGACATGGCAGGATCCCTGACACCACAGGCAGATTCTCCTGCTTACTTTAACCAAGGAGAGCCGTTTTGCACTACAGTAGTGCAGTGTAGTCAAGCAAGTTCATTTGGATGTTACCATTTTATATTCATCATTCCATGCCCATTTACACACAAGTTAAAGTGTCTATGCTAGAGTTAAGCAGCAACAGCACATGCACTACACAGAAGAACACGGTGTGAAACCTGTTTGGTTTAGGGCTGCCACTTTCGAGACAAGTGTTCATTGAATCGATTGTAAAATCCATTTTCCATGTCTATTTCCAACACTAGATATTGGCAAATCCACGGACACCTAACAGGCATTAGGACGAGCGTAAAGAGGGCGCTTGAGACGCACAAGTCTGCAATGTTTCTGATGATTTATTCGTGTGAAGTTTCGTGCACAATGACAAACAGGAGCGCAACATTAAGACTCACCAAATGCGGGTACATATAAACTTTGGCGGGAAATGCTGTCAAATCACGAGCCAATCTGGCGTGTTTCTGTTTGGTTTCGATATATTGGCAAATATTGGCCATATTTTAATGCTAAAATATTAGCATTGGCCGATACGTTTTTACGTTTTTCTAAGTTTGGCCGATGTGTTGGAAGCGGGACTTTTATTTTGACGCACCAAGCGCCTGAGAAGAAAATTGTTGTGATTTGTTGACAAGGTTTGCGGCAGTTTAGTAAATGCAACATGAACGGAGCTACACTGTGTGATTATTGAGTCCTACACAAACACAACACCGATATATCAGCCGATATTTGGCATTTTTAAATATCGGCATCGGCAGATAACGTTTCCTGATTGGCCGATGTGTTAGACGCGGGACTTTTATTTTGACGGGCGGTACTG
>NW_024121521.1:3581351-3602949 GCF_016745375.1 Pimephales promelas
ACCATATTAACATCCAAACACCGTAGCAACACCTAGAAATACATTATTAACATCCAAAACACTGTAGCAACACCTAGCAATACATTATTAACATCAAAAACACCCTAGCAACTACCTAGCAATGTCCTAGTAGTAACCAATTAGAAATCCTCTAACAACCATCCATCCAAAATACTTTAGCAACACCCTAGCAAGCATTCAGCACCACCCTGTCAACCACCCAGAACACCCTAGAAACCATCTATCGACACTCACACAATGCCCTAGAAACCATCCAGAACATGATAGAAAACACATAGCATTGTCCTAGTAGTAAACCCTTAGCAATGCTTTAGCAACCATGAGAAACACCCTAGCAACGCCCTAGTAACCATCCAGCACCACTCTGTCAACCATCCAGAAGACCCTAGCAACCACTTCACATCCTAGCAACAAGCCAACACATCACATAACAATGCCCTGGCAACCACCCACAACAACTTAGCAACATGGCAGTAAGTTTTCCATGAGGTTTGTGTGTGATGTTGTGATGATGTGTGTACCTCTTCTCTCCGTGATGGATGGACAGAATGACTCCAGAGTTGAGCTTCTCCTGTCTGAGCGTCAGAGCGATGGTGAACTCACTCTTTCCTCTGAGTTTCTGCAGCATATGTCCAGCGGCGGCGTCCGGGACCCTCACGCTCCGGGACGGGCCTGCGGAGACAGACGGGAATACGTTAAAGGTACAGTGTGTAAGTTTTAGCACATCTAGTGGTGAGGTTGTGAACTGCACCCAACAGAAGTTACGGTGGCTGACAGGAAGTGATGTCGTCGTCTGAGACAGCAGAGAGTACCAGTTAAACAATGAGGATTTTTTTAAAGCGAAATTAGGTTTACTGAATTATTCAGTGAAACGATGTTAATGCGAATATAATTGTAACTTGTGTTTTATTGGCTGACTTTAGCAGCTTCTTTACACGAAGAACAACACAGTGACGAAACGCGTTTGTCCGCTCAGGGCCACCGTAGAAACAAGCGGATTATATTTATGTATATTGTATGTCTCTGTGTGTATATACTAGGGGTGTAACGGTACATGTATTCGTATTGAACCGTTTCGGTTCGAGGCTTCCGGTTCGGTACGCATACAAACCGAACGATTGCTTGGACCATTTTTCTTGCCGGCAAAATTCGTGCTGACGCGGCCAACACAACATTGCGCAACATCCAAATGGCAAGGGTAATGAAAGCAGAACGAAACTGCGCTCCTCGTTATGTGCTTCACGGATCGTTTATCAGTTCGGACCAGCAACATCTGTGCAGCGCGAGCCGATCTCGATCAAGCAACACTGTACCACACCGCGCTAAGAGATCCGGTAAAGAAAACATTTGAATTCGCCACTGAGGTAATAACATCGCTGCGAGATCTAGTGAGATGCATTCACATTTCTCCGTTATTAACCGCAGATCTCTATTAGATCAAACAGCGCTGTCATGGAAACCAGGAGAAACATTGTGCCGTGAATGAACTAGTACTTTACGTCCACAGACCAGCAACATTCACCATGGATTTAATATAGTAACACTAACTGTAACCAGTTTGGCTGGAATGGTGAAATGCTTTCAAGTACTTCACACATCTTTTTTTCAGCACTTCAAAATTCAAATATTATATAAATAAATATATATTTAAATGTTATTTTTAATGTGATGACCAAAACATTATTTGTTCATCCTTCAAAGATGACCCCTATTTATAAACCTGAAAGTTTCAAGATCTAGGAAAACTCGCACTTATTTAAAAATATTTTTTCTTTAAACAAATAGGAAATTTCTCTGGCATTTCTTTCTTTTTGCTGTATCGAAAACGTACCGAACCGTGACTTTAAAACCGAGGTACGTACCGAACCGTGATTTTTGTGTACCGTTACACCCCTAGTATATACTGTATATAAAGTTGGCTATTTGTGTATATGTACAGTATATATACACAGACACGTACACAGTATAAATAAAAATATATAAATCGATTTGACAGCACTAATATGATTAAATTACATTAATGAAACATTCTTCTGATCTGATTTCAATATTTCATGAATTTTGCATGAACTACACTACCCATCATGCACAAGAATGAGAAAAACAAGGATAAAACATTGATCAAAGTAACAGCCAATGATCATTATTTAGTTGCATTAATGCTAAAAGGCTTCCCATTATTTCAGTAATTGCCGAGACAGAGGGAGTTCATGACGGCCACATGAATATCTCATGAAGCGCTGTCATGATAAACAGATCAAGCCTGTCACGTCATAGAGTGCTTTAATATGAATAAATCAGGCGCGATGTGAATGTTTACAACAAATCAGAGTTGATTATGTGGATGTTGACGACTTATTAATAATCTCCCGCCGTACAGACAGAACAACACAATAACTGAACTTCAGCACATCTCTTCCTCCTCTTCCTCTCAAACACGTGCGTCTGACACTCTTTAATGGAGGCATCAATAAATAATCATCTCTCTCTCACACACACATCAGAGGCTCTCACACACACAGCGGCAGTGACACAGTTACAGCAGCCTGTAATGAAGACATCGTCAGATCGATCGACTGAAGAAGACCAATTAGCATCCACTAGGGTTGCCGCGGTGAGGAAAATTTCCCACCGGTTAATCGACGTGTGACAACACCGGTAATCCCGGTGTCACCGTGGAGGGCAGGGCGGGGGGGTTAAATAGCTTTTAAATGCGTGCGCGTTATACTTTCACTTTCGAAATAAGCGTCAATTGCTTGAATGGACAAAAAAAACAACTCGCTGATAATAAAACTTTTATTTAGGCTATAGACTTTTATTAGCATAACGAACGAATAAAAATAACCCCATGCATAGGCTGAAAAAAGTGAAAATCGGCAAAATGTGGGCCCAAACAAATAAGAACCATAAAACGTTTATTAACGAATAAGAAAATAAAATAGGCCTAAATAAATTACACAAAGTTTAAATGAGATAAAACCAATTAAAAAGAGACGAATATAAAATAAAAACTTCAAAACGGACCTTAGCCTACATAAATGACATACTTTCACTTTCGAAATAAGCGTCAATTGCAATTCAGCGTCAATTGCTGGAATGGAGAAGGAAAAAAAAACAACTCGCTGACAATAAACTTTTATTTAGACAGCCCTTTATTATAATAATAAACGAATAAAATATTGACAGAACTTTTATTAGCATAACGAACGAATAAAAATAACCCATGCATAGGCTGAAAAAAGTGAAAATCGGCAAACTGTGGGCCAAAAAAAAAAAAAAAACGTTTATTAACGAATAAGAAAACAAAATAGGCCTAAATAAATTAAACAAAGTTTAAATAAGATAAAACCAAATAAAAAGAGACGAATATAAAATAAAAACTTTAAAAAGGACCATAGCCTACATAAATGACAGCACTCTAAAAAAAAACACTATAAATTGGCATTTATTAACATTAATATATATTGGCCAAAATATTGCCAAACAGGCGCTTTTGCATTGCGTTTTGACACCAAATCTTCCGCCATTATCTTGCTTTTCTGTAATTTGACTCGTTCTCGTCTCCACACGTGCTAAATGGAATCCTGATGCTTGCTGATCTGTGACGTGACGGCACGCGTTGCGCAGTTCATTTTTAATTATAATGCTCTCTTCAGAACTAAATAATTGAAAATTATTATTTTTAATTAATTCAAATAAATATTTTAGCAAAAACGAATACTTTAAAAAAAAAAGTCAAGACATCGCGGTGTCACGGTGGGAAAGTGATGTCACCGGTGATGGGGCTTAAAACCGGTAACACCGTCAACACCGTCTATCGCGGCAAGCCTAGCATCCACACCGGCCAATACCAGCTCCCGATCCAGTCTGCCGTTTAATTAGTGAGCGTCTCGTTGTCACTTCAGAACTGCACTTCTGTCCATCAGTCAAAATCTGATGCCAAATGCACCAATGCTGTTTATACAGTGGTGGCCCGAAATTATTACACCTGACAGACCTAAAGATACTGACATTTTTTGCCTCCAAATCATAAGAAAGTGAGAAAGGAAAGTGAGTCATACTGTTTTTATCCACTTTTAATAGTAATATTTAATATCTTCACTCATTTTCCTTCTCCAGTAAATGTATTGATTTAAAATTGATTTAAAAAAATGTTTAGATATTTGTGCTGGAAACAAGACAGAAGATCATTTTTGCAGTTCATATCTGGTTTTTCATTGCAAACTCAGTTTGAGACACAGTTGAGATCTCTTCTGAAACTCGCTTCTGAGGGTGTTTCTTCCATGCGAGTCAGAATGAAGAAAGTTAACAGGAAACGCTGATTAGGATTGAAGCCATCTGGAAACATATTATTCTAAAGATAAACAGAATTGTGAGTGTTTTCTTTAAACAACAGTTCATCAAACCTGAACGGCTTTCCTCAGAGGAAACTGTTTCCCGGGTAATTCAAACGTTAACGGAACATTCCATTCTACAAACATTATTGGAATGTTACTTTTAAATGTTCTCAGAACATTCCAAAACAAGCAGTTACATTTAAAGGGGTGATGAACTGAGAAATCAAATTTTCCTTGAGCTTTTGACATCTAAGAGGTCGTCATATTATACTATAAGAATATCCTGTAAGTTTCAGAACTGAAAACGTTCTTCTTAGTCCAATATAAGCTTTTATTGACACCAGCCCCAGCAAACGACTCATTTTTCAAAGTGGGGAGCTATGACGTCAAAGATGCAAAACTGTTATCCACTCACAGCAGTGGGCATTTACTTCCAAGCAGTGGCGGCTGGTGAAAATTATTGTAGGGGGGGCTGAATAAGAGTGGGGTCTGGGGGGCTGAATAAGAGTGGGGTCTGGGGGTCCCCCCCCCCCAGAAAATTTTGAATTTAGTAGATGTGATTTCCTGCATTCTGGTGCATTTTAGGCCTTAGGCCATGCCCTTACCTATACCAATAAAATAACTTAAACCAGTCAATACCAATGGTCAAATAATACAATAATAATAATAACAGTTTGACAGTTAATGACAATGAACAAGTTGCATGTTTATTATGCTCTGTGTGCTGACAGAAAAAGTGCAAACGCATAATATTGATAAATTATAATATAGGTAATACAAAAAATAATAGGTAATACAACAATCTAGTTTAATCAATCCCCAGCTGTAGACTACATATTTTTGACAAATTGACAATTGGTTAATGGATAACAATGTGTTGATACTAGAGAAAGAGAGAGAGAGTTGAATGAAAGTTGAATTTTAACTAGAATGAAACACAGTAATCTAGCTCAGAACTTAAAAACATCAAAAAACAAAGCAAACACACAGGTATTAATATTCCTAACTATTTTAATATCAAATGTGTGTGAAACAGTGTTTATGTGTGTGTGAGTGAGTGAGTGACAGAGACAGACAGGTCAATTCCCACGACTAACTTTACATTATTTCCACTCGACGTCACTGGCGCTGCCATTCTTCTCTCATCTGAGGTAAAAAAAATGTCCCGTGGTGCGCGTGCACGGTGCACTCCCCTAATCTGATACTGTGGGCGATATTTTCAGCGCCCCCAAACCATAAAATTTGACGGCGCTGATTGGCGAAATATAAACTTTTTTGCATAGCAACCGGGGTACCATTGGCTTAAATTCCAGCACTGTGGGGCTGAGCGAACTGGCGCCCTGAGAAGACAGCCCATTGGCTATACTACTACACCAACATGATAAAAGTAACGAAAGTGAATGCAAATATCATTCTGGTGAGTTCAAAACACTTTTCAAAGTAAAACCATTATTAGCATATAATTAACAGATTATTTTTCAAAAGGATAAATTATAATATATATTTAAAAAACAGACAGACAGGTCGGAGGGAGGGCGGCGCCCCAGCGCCCTCTATGGGCGAGCCGCCCCTGCTTCCAAGTCTTCAATGCGAGACGCCCTTAAAAACCAAGCCAAAACTAGGGTAGAAAATAGCCTATTACTTATTCATTTTGATGTTTTTGAATGAAAAAAACAAGCAAACGTCATAAGTTGACCTCAGACAACAATATAATAAAATTTAAAAAGCCAGTTCAAAATGACAAAACGTTCCGTGATCGATGTATAATGTTATATAATAATGTTTTTGTGCTATATAACATTAACTTTTTATTAACGTTACTGGAAGATGTAACTGTAACTGGAAGAACACCTTGCCAGACAGCGGCATAGCGTCGGCCCAGATCCGGCCCACATCTGACACGCATTGAATCACATGTACCGGATCTGGCTTTCAGGGTTGACAGAACACTCCTTTTAACCCGTGTAGCCAGAAAAATGTACATATTTTTGTCATTTCGCCAGAAAGAAATGTGTATTTGAGATATATAGTGCATGAAGTCCATCTTAAAACAGGCCATCAAAACATGAACAACTGCAGGATGATTATTTGAACCCGAGTGACTGAAAAGTGGCGTGTTTCAGTCGCGCGTTTGCCCTTTCATTCCCAGCAGGGCCGTGTCTCCGCCTCCGGAGAGCCTCTCAGGCTGATGAAAGGCCGGTTCCTCTGATCCACTGGAGGACTCCGCGGGGAACGGCTTTGATGCTCGGGATCTCCTCTGTCCATCTCCCAACCAACGTCTCCATAGAAACCGCTCTTCCCGCGTGTCTGCGTCCTCTCGGACACACCAGACGCCGGTCGATGGTTCCTCAGTCGGTCATCCTCCATCAATGGCTTCCTTCCCTGCAGGAGGAGGAACACCTGAGCTTCCCGGATACAGGAGTTTACAGCAGGGATGAGTCCGGAAAAAAACAAAGACAGCCGATGATCACAGGATAATTCACCAATTATTCACTCACTCCCCTGTTTTTATGATTTCAGGAGCGAGCAGAAGGGGGAACGTGAAGAACTGTTATCCACCTGTTTCCAGGGGGCGCTACTGTACTGTAAAAAATAAAGTGGTCAGGCGGCCGAAGTAGCATAGCAATGGCATTTTGTGTGCTATTTAGCGAAGAGGCTAGGTGTTTTTCAGATAATGTTTTACTATTTAAACTAAGTCGCAAACCTTAATGAGAGATGTCGTTACGACTACGTTATGACTAATTCAGTGGCAAATTTTATTAACCAACAATCTCGAACTAAATATTTTAAGTGAAGCCTAATGTTAAGCAACATATTCAGAACGTGAATGACACACTGTAAACATTTCATCCAATATATCGGTTATCGGCTTTCAAATATATCGATTTATCGGTCAAATTTCGGCGCATCCCTAATTTATATGTTATCCAATTTCAGCTTTATTTAATACATATTATAGTTAAAACTACTTGTGATATCCTATGAGATTGATAATTTGTGGCTTACTAAAATGAGATTTGCACATTTTGCACAAAATATTGATGACATCATCCTGCACTCAGGGGCGTGTCCACATTTTGTCCAATCAGACTAGTAATAGCAAATGGCTGTGATTTAAATGAAATATTTGGAGCTATTTATGATTCTAAATGCACAGGATTGTGGATAATCTGGATAAATTGAATAAAAAAGCAACATTTTGAACAAAAAGGAGCAAAGTCAATCGAGTCCATCAACAACTTCACGGTCGTTTCCCTTTTTTATTGTTCAACCTTTCATTAATTTTGATTTATATGCTGTTTGATGCTTCCATCGCTCGTTTCTGCTTCTTCTTTTTTATGTTTTGATCCAGAGATTCACTCTTTCAGAAGATCTTGTACCACATAACAGTGGAAACATGGATTGCTGGAGAACTCTGTCAATGGCATGGATAGAGTTCAAAACAAAAATGGGAGAAACCTTTAGGAGAATCCTGAGAAAGCCAAAACAGCTCTTTTCTCATCGTCTTGCATGCGAAGCGTTTCTCTGGGGAGGCGTTTGTGTGATAATCTCATCCTCGGGACAGATCCGATGCTTTAGAACAAAGAATTGGGCTCAAATGAAGGAAGATGGATTCTGGTTTGGGGGGTAAACAGGTCCCAGATTCCCTCCGTATGGAAATGTTCCTGCTTTTCTCAGAGGCAAAACACACACCTGGCTGAGAGTCATAAACAGAGAAAAGCATCCGCCTAAAATAGATGAAAGAATCAAACTGGACAGAATTTGAAGATATTGTGGACATGTGCGTGAATGCAGACGCTTCATGCTCGATTTCATGCGCCCTTGCGTTTTGAAGTGTGTCAGAACACGATCCATAATGCAATGCATGGGACGCTCGCGGGCATTAGTGAACACTGTCTTCTTCTGCGCTTCTCTTTCAGGTCCAACACCGTCCAGCTGCATTTAGATCAAGTTAAAGCAGATCGAAGGGAAAACAACACTTAACATACAAATCCATATAGCTAGTTAAATGCTGGTCTGCCGTATTTATATATAAATAAAGCTTCTAAAGGGTTTTTTTTACAGTGAAGCAATCCATTGTTGTTAATCATGTGACTGACACCTGCTGGGAACTGCATTACAGGCCGGTCAATTTTTTCATCTCAAGAGAAGAAAAACTCAAATATATGAGCAAAATGCATGTTTTGTGCACCTGCGATGCACATAAAGCACCTGCCGCACATTACAATCCCTGAAAACAGCTGGACGTAACATGAAAAACACTTAAAGTGCCTAATAAAACTGATATTAAAAGATCAAACCCAGTATACGCTTCATTGAAGATGCATACTATATAATACAGGCGAGCAGATTGACCCATCAACGCATTCTCTTTAAAATGTTTTTCTATGGAAAAACGCTTCACGAGAAACTGTGCTTTATATTGTAGGTTCATCTTATCGCCTTTAAAGCAAGAAACGGCTGTTTTAGTCTCGTATCTCTTTCAGTGAATCATCAAGTTTTCTAGAGCTGTTCACCAAACTTTCATATTTGAAATCACCAACGAAATCTGACAACAAATGTCTCGTCAGTTTCCATCAAACCGCATCTGCAGTGATGCAGTGTGTTTACCTATCAGCGATTGGCTCTTTTGTTCAGAGGGCGGGGCTTATTCCGCCATATTGCGAGTTGCACTTTTTCCCATTCATAGTAATATATCCTGTATCTAATATTTGATAGTATGCATCATCAATAAGCTGTGTATTGAGTTTGGTCTTTTAATATCGT
Organism: Pimephales promelas; assembly: GCF_016745375.1. The sequence goes on from NW_024121521.1 coordinate 3,590,477, forward strand.
CTTACATGACTGGCATTTATAAAACATTATTTGAATGTCTTCATTTTTTTTTTTTTTTTAGTTTCATTCATATACAGTTTTCGCTAATATTTATATATAAGTAAAATATATATTATATTTATGTTATTATATAATATTATTAATTATTATTATATTAAAATATTAATTATTATATATATAAAATATTTAATTTTTTATATTATTTTATGTATTTTTATATATATTTTTATAATTACATTTATATATGTAATTATAAAAAATTTAATTAAGTATTTTTTCTTTGTTTTTTTTAATGTCTGTATAGTTTTTTTTTATTAGTTTTTAGTTTTAGCTAACTTACTATTTTTAGTACTTCATCTGAAACTAAAGAACATTTTTACATTTTATTTTATTACAGTTTGTTAAGTATTTTTAATAGTTAACTAGTTAGTAGTTTTAGTTCACAATAATAACCCTGACCTAGCCATATATTTTTTCTTGTTGAATATCCTGTTTAATTTTTTGTTAATATTTTGAATTAGATACTATATATTATATAATTGAGTGTTTGGGACTTTAAATGATTAGACTTTTGTTTTTGTAATCAGGGTCTCAACAATAATATAAAATTTTGATTTAGATTTATCGGCCAATACATCAGTTATCGGCTTTCAAATATAGAGATTTATCGGTTATCGGTCGATTTTAATATCGGCGCATCCCTAATTTATGTATTTTTTTCTTGTTGAATATCCTGTTTCAGTTTTTGTTAATATTTTGAATTAGATGTTATTTAGATATTTTCTTCAGTGTTTTTATTCATGTGTTTGTAAGGAGACACTGCATGGTGGTCAATAATCCAGATTTAAAGTCTAAGATGTGGCTGTTGGATCAACATGAGTGTGAGTAATCTTCTTATTTTTATTGAATTATTCCGGGATCTGTCTCGAATCAGTCGTCTCTGGTTATCAGAGCCAGATCAGGACTTCAGGCTGAACCGTACGGCCCGTTCCTTCTAACTGAACTCTCTGAGTGATTTCTGAATGCATAACTCATGAGGGCTGAACATGCTTCTGGATGTCATCGCTGTCACACACACACACACACACCGAGGCAGGAGTGAAATCCCAGCGCTGGTCAAGGGCACCTTCAGCTCTCTCTCTCTCTCTCTCTCTCTCTCTGCTGCCGACAATATGTTTACATGCACCCAATTAATCCATAAAGCCATCATGTATAGGATAAACACCTTAATCGTTCCAAATGAGATTTCGATCGGATGGAAAGGAGTGGTTTATTCCTTTACTAATGCGATCGAGAGAACATGTAAACACTTGACGATCGGATTGAAACACGAAACTGAAAGGCCTGCGCATGTGCAATGACGTAGAAATAGTCATACAAACAAATATCCCGTCATTATATAATGTTATGTATATGTTACCGTCACTGTGTAGATGTTTCTAAGTAAAGCATTTACTTTAAAAGTGTGGTTTAATTCAGTGTTATATAGTTTGAGTGAAAGGAAGTTTCAACTAAATACATATTACTCAACGTTTTACTAGTTAAAATGACTTATTTACTTTGTTACTTTCATATAACTTAGTTAAAGTCCCTGTAAAGGCAATTCTACAAAAAAGTTCTAAACACATTATAAATGTGCTAAAACATATTACAAAGACTGTGAACTGTGAAGTACTGAAATGTGGAGTTAGACCGTTAAACAGTTTTTCACCATTGCAATTTTACGGATTGTTTGGGCGGGGCTAAAACAGGGCTCGATGACGCACTGGAGCCGCCCCTATTTGAGGATGACGCACAGAGTCTGATCTCTCCCCTTACACACAATAACACTTGACATACTGACTTAAAAATAGACTTAAAATTAAAATAGACTTAAATTTTAAGTCAATTTTGACTTAAATTGACTTAAAAATAGTCATGCAAACACTTGCCAAAGAAAAATGAAGTAAATTTGACTTTTTCGGTGTGGATTCCATTTGCAGTTTCGTATCCTCCGATTGGCCGATTCAAGCCCCTCTCTAAAAGAATCCTCTTAATAAAGTTAGCTGTGAGCGTCCAAACCAGCAGAACCAGATTGATCTATAGAACCGGTTGCGGTCCAGATCCGGCTCAGACTCGCTCCTCCCGCATCGATGCGCTGCTGGTCCAATTACAGGGAAAGTTCAGCCCGAGGCGCTCCGGTTTATCCCGCCGGTCTCTGGCCTTCCACTGCCACTCACAGCAGATCTCCAGCACTCCCACACACACACACTGCGTTTAATGCCTGTAATGATGTCTGTGTATGTGTGTGTGTCTATGAGTGTTTATGGGTGTGTGTTTGTGTCTATGAGTGTTTATGAGTGTGTCTATGAGTGTTTATGAGTGTGTGTGTGTATGTGTGTGTCTATGAGTGTTTATGTGTGTGTGTGCATTTTTTGCATAGGTGTGCACATGAAATATGGCAACTATTGCTCTATAGAGAGTATTTATAAATGCATGCATTCGAGAAGAGCAAGGAAGAGTAAATGACTGAGAGAGAGAGAGAGAGAGAGAGAGGAATACTGAGACAGAGTTGTGTGATTAAGCGCTTCATCTGTCTTGTGTTCGCATCTGCCCCACAGGCACAGTGATCGCAGCGCTAATGAGCTCAGGTGAGCGGAGGCACATGAACAAATATGAAGATCTACTATCAACTGTGTATGCAAATCTGAATGTGACTGAACTTAATGTAACATGTGGCCATTTTACACTCTCGATGTGTTTTAGGCTCTACTAGAACAGGTTTTCCTGCTTAAATGTTGATTATTTTCCTCATATTCTCCATTGTTGCGGCTCCTCTCATCCCAGTCTGTCAGTAACGCTCTGTTTACTTCCTGTCTCTATGAAGCCCCTCCTTCTGAAAAGCATGATTGGTCGGCTGGAGCAGTGTATTGTGATTGGTCTAGCGCTTCAAGTGTGTTTGGGAAATGTCCCGCCCCTTACCATAGAGTGCCGAAGTGATGACGTCACTTTGTAGGACAACTCGGAAGCTAGCGGCGCATGGGTTCCCTCGGTCGAAAAGCAATGCATTTTCCCCACAGACTTTTGGAAAATCGCAAAAAAATAAGATCTGTGTTTAACAAAGGGTTGTGACCCTTACACGTTTTGTCTAGCTAGATAATCTTTACAAGTTCATCCAAAATGTATACATTTTGAAGCCTATATAAAGATTTTAAAAAACACAATCAGACACAATAAAGTTTAAAAAACCACAAGCAGGTTATAACTGTGTGTTCTATGTCAGAGATCAAAACGTGAAAATATTTAGAGGCTTTGTACACCACAGACCTTATTTCAGGCGATTTAGCAAAAACCCATTCAAAAAATCCCATAGGCTTTAGAGCGAGGGAACCGTAATGCTAAAATGCTAACTCACTTCCGCGTTTTGGCCTACAGAGTGACGTCGTAACTTCGGCACTCTATAACCGCCAGTTTAACACACTACTAACTAACTCAACCAGGCCCCGCCCCTTTAATCTGCGTATGAATTATTATAATGAGGAATATTGTGACGTGTTCGTTCCCGGAAAAAACTCAAGAGACAATGAGTTCAGAAACACAGACACTGATATAGAGGATAACAGCAACATTACACACTCTATAAGTGAAAACATTGCATTTTAGTAATGTAACACATCCTGACTGCGTAACAAAGATTAAATAGCGGCAATTTAAAGATTTAAAGGAGAAAAGTGTCATTTCTGAGTTGCGTTCGGTCCGATTCGACACTTCACAGCCTAGAGCCAGACCGATATATCGGCCGATATTAGGCATTTTCCAAATATCGGTATCGGCAGTCATAATGGCCGATAAATGAATATTTAAAAAATAAAATAAAAACGGACGAAACACGCTTTAATCATCTCTCCTTGGCCTGTTATATTGAAAATGTATGTTTTACAATTTGCAGTATGATGTTATCTATTGCTAATCATAGACTAGCTAACCACAAAGCTAGCTAACGCCACTATCATCAGTGGAAGACCGCTAACGTTAAACATTAATGAGCTTGGAAACCACAATGAACTTTTTCTGCCTAAATAAAGTAATTATTACTGTATTTATAGCTAGCATATCTCTAGTTACAGTCCCTGCATTGTAAAATGTAAGTTATACTTGCGAGGAGTGAACATTTAGACATAGAGAAAAAGTATCAAACGTATCTTGTGCAGAAAAGTTCGCTTTTCTTTTACACGTGTGTGAAATCCAACAATATTTAATAAAAAAAAAATATCGGCCGATATATCGGAATATCGGATTTTAAAACCCCAAAATATTTGTATCGGTATCGGCCTTCAAAATCCTTTATCGGTCGGGTTTTACAGCTTATGCATAAAAGTGTGGACATATTTAAACATGTTGTGAATCTGCAAACTCATTATGCACAGACAGAAACTCTCATTGCACAATAGCATATGTAACCATGTAAAAGAGCTGAATACACACACACACACATCTGCAGTGCCAGCACAACACACACACAGCAAAACTTGCAACAGTCCAACCTTACGACTTGTTGCATCATCGCGGATCCCGAAACAGGCCATTATTTGTCAACAGCAGCGGCGACACACACACACACACACACACACACACATCTGCGGACTAATCTCATTATACGGCGCATTATTCTCCAGCGTCTGCTCCCAGGAAAAGCCACGGCCCTTTGTGTTCAGGAGAGGCTCTCGAGAGTCCGGGGCCCCACGAGGGTCCACTCACCCCGAGACCCGGCCGGGGGTCGCCGCGGTTACGCAGGTGTTCATCTCTCCTGACACTTCTAGCAATGAACTACTCCTTTAACACTAACGTGGCATGAGTAACTGTAATGTCGTACCAATAATATATCGGTAACACTTTACAATAAGGTTCATTAGTTGACATTATTAATGCATTGACAGTATTTATTAATCTTTGTTAATGTTAGTTCATAAATTGTTAACTAGTTAACCTTATTGTAAAGTATTACTAATATTATTTATAATATTATAATGAAAATTGATATGCATGCAGAAGAGCGCGATACCACGACTATCATTCCCGACACTGAATTTATGGAGAATCCCAGCAAAAGTCACAAAAATATGTTGTAACAATGTTTTACTAACATTCCCATTAAAGGAGTAGTTCACTTTTAAAAAAAACTTTTGCTGATAATTTACTCACCCCCATGTCATCCAAGATATCCATGTCTTTCTTTCTTCAGTTGAAAAGAAATTAAGGTTTTTGATGAAAACATTCCAGGATTTTCTCCATATAATGGACTTCAATGGGAACCAAACGGTTCAAGGTCCAAAAGACAGTTTCAGTGCAAACTGTTCAAAGGGCTTTAAGCGATTCCAGACGATGAATAAGGGACTTATCAAGCGAAATTATCACTCATTTAAAAAAAAAATAATAAAGTTTAAGTTTTATAAGCTCAAATACTCGCCTTCCTCTGTTCTGTGTGACTCTCCTGTTCGAACTCGTTCATCAAAACGAACGAATCTTTTCCCGAGTCAACTAATTAATTTCGTTCGTTGAATGAACCAAATGACATGAAAAAAAGATTCGTTCATTTTGATAAACGAGTTCGAACAGGAGAATCACACAGAACAGAGCAAGGCGAGTATTTGGGCTTATAAAACTTAAACTTTGTTATTTATTTTTTTTAAATGAGCGATTCCTTATTCATCGTCTGGAATCATCCCCTTTTTTGGTTATGTAAACATTAGAGAAAACATAAACGGAATGTTTTCATCATTTTGCATGTATTATAAAAATGTTCTCTAAACACTCATTAAAAATTGTAGTAACAATTACTGTAAATGTTTCTGTAAGACAATTACTGATGTTTTGAGAACAGAAGATTAACTTAACTGGAAGAGTGTTCATACTGTAACCCTGCCAAAGCATTCTGGGAATGTTCCCGGTTAGCTGGGATATAACCAGAAACACAGATTCCAGAAGGAACATGTTTGGGGGGGAAAATCCCAAATTTGGGAAAACTTTGCATCATGCAAGTTGTCAATAAGACCACTTTTTGTTTTTGCAATCCCATAGTTTTACCTTGGAACAGGAATGCTCTGGTGTCATCATGGAAACCCTTCACCTGTGTCACTCCGGAAAACCCTTCTCCGGGACTGAACTCCTGAAACAGGCTGATCCGAACCGCTGGATCCACTCCGAATGCAGACACTTCAACACAATCACAACAAGCAGCATTAGACCTTCACACAGGTGCATGAACAGCTCTTTCCAGGCTTTTATTGCAACAAGAGAAATGACTTTTATCGACTTCTCAGGGCTTGGAAATCAAAAGTCCTTGATATTTCCAGATATACAGAATATACAAATGAATAAATAGTGTAAGAACAATTTTCACTCAGAAATTACTAGTAAATTTCACAAATAATTACAAAGAAACTGCAAGTGACACAGTTCAAAGTTGAAATAGTGATGTGTGTTTTTGGTAACACTTTGACCGACTGCACTTGTACAGCATTTGTTCATCTTTGTTAATTTTACTAACATTAATTAATGCACTGTGAACTAAATAATTTTTATTAAATAATATCATTTATAAATATAGCCTAACAAATGTATTGCTCATTATTAGTTCATGTTAGTTAATATATTAATAATGTATTTAATACCGTATTTTCCTCTAAAAAAACGAGCTCGGAATATCATTTTTATATCTATTGCATGTATTCCGTGCATATAACTGTGCATGGCGATGATGTTTGCAGCTTTATATCTCTGATTACAGGCTTTGATCGCTCCGCGGAGATTAATGCATGACCAGATATTGATAATAACTGCCGTCTGTGCTCATAATCAACGGATGAGATATAATAACTGGTGCCTACCTGCTGCCGCGTAAAATAATCCAACAAACAACTGCAATAATCCCATGGTGATGGAGACAATTAGTCCATGTTGCGATACTCCACGAAAATGTAATCACGTATACGCAGGATTGTTCCTCGTCATTCAGACATTCCCGCGGGATGAGGGGAGCGTCACGGGCTTCACGCGCGACTGTTCCGCGAGCCGCACAGGTGGTTATGATGGGTCTAGCGCAACGCGTCGCGTCAAACTGACTGCAGACCAACGAGAACCAGAGAGAGAGAGAGAGAGAGAGGGAGAGAGAGAGAGAGAGGGGGGGGGGGGGGGGGGGGTTGAGAGAGGCAGAGCGCGTAACCCCTCTGGTGGCTCTAGATGGAAGCGCGCGCCCTGAACATTCCCACTTTAATACAGTTTATTTACACAAAAAATCTTTATTTGTAAAACAATTTCTTAAACCTGACACCCAAACAACAGAACCACACACCAAATATGCAAAACCATACACCGATTTTGGGCCTTCGATTCAGTTTTCAATTTCATAAAACACTTTTTGCAAACCACAACACACACTTCTCTGTGTAACAGCTAAAAACTAAAAGTATCTTGATTTCCTTTTTCAAACACAACCTATCAAAATGCAACATTAGATCATCAGAGCCTCACACACACTCCTCACTAACACACACTCCTCACGTGCAAGCACTCCTTACACACACACTTACACTACATGTGCAAACACACACTTACACACACTCCTCTTATGTTACTGTAATTGATGATATAGATTTATTATTTTATAGTTGACCTGTTCTCTCATGTTGAAATGCACACTAAAAGCCTCTTGTATAGTTGAGTCTCATGTTAACGCATGTGTGTAAGGCTGGACAGAGTTCAGAGGTTAAACTAGTTGTTTTACGTGTGTTTTCTTCACACCAGCTGTAACCTTGGACTGGTGAAGCTGCTAACCCACAGGTTGTTGAATCCACTTCCAGAAAAGTGTGACCTAGAAATGTCTCCGAAACACAAACCGGGTTTAATCTTATATCCGCAGTAAGTGCAGAGTCCCTCGTGTGCTGTTATGCTTATATATAACTCAACAGGGTTGTTTTCTCTTTATTAAAGTGCACCGGTTCCCAGAGTCACACTGTGAGTGTAATGAGCGTTGCTTCAGTGATCAGGGGCCGGTGTGAAGCCGATCGCAGTGTTTCGGCGTGCCATTCTGGAGACGCTGTGAATTGATCTTTTCTCTCATGGTCAGTTTTGAATTGAACAGAACAGAGTCTCTTTCAGCCGTTAAAGTCCGAGCCGTGAAACTTCCCCACACCGAGTGCATTACACCGCCTCTGACCTTTCACACAAAACTCACGCACAATACAATCAATCTTTACCATCACTATGATTACTCTCGCTGGCAATTTTTTTCAATTTCAAAGTAGTTTATAATAGTTTTGTATATCACCAACACATGAATCCAAATATCAATAAGAAAACTGTGCCAAAAAAGATAACAATGCTAAAATATAAAATTAATTATATCATTTTAATTTAATTTACACATACTGTATATATTTATTATTAAAATTATAAACTAATGATTTATATTTATATAATAATTCATAATAACATTTGTGTGTGTGTGTGTGTGTATATATATATATATAATATTAGGTAATATTATAATTAATATGTAAATTCATTTTTGTTTATTTATTTGATTGTGGCTTTTGTTCCCGTACTGTAATCGGGACCGTGGCTTTTGTTCCCATACTGTAATCGGAACCGTGGCTTTGGTTCCGTACTGTAATCGGGACTGTGGCTTTTGTTCCCGTACTGTAATCGGGACTGTGGCTTTTGTTCCCGTACTGTAATCGGGACTGTGGCTTTTGTTCCCGTACTGTAATCGGGACTGTGGTTTTTGTTCCCGTACTGTAATCGCGACCGTGGCTTTTGTTCCTTTACTGTAATCGGGACTGTGGCTTTTGTTCCCGTACTGTAATCGGGACTGTGGCTTTTGCTCCTTTACTGTAATCGGGACTGTGGTTTTTGTTCCCGTACTGTAATCGGGACTGTGGCTTTTGTTCCCGTACTGTAATCGGGACTGTGGCTTTTGCTCCTTTACTGTAATCGGGACTGTGGTTTTTGTTCCCGTACTGTAATCGGGACTGTGGCTTTTGTTCCCGTACTGTAATCGGGACTGTGGCTTTTGCTCCTTTACTGTAATCGGGACTGTGGTTTTTGTTCCCGTACTGTAATCGGGACTGTGGCTTTTGTTCCCGTACTGTAATTGGGACTGTGGCTTTTGTTCCCGTACTGTAATCGGGACTGTGGCTTTTGTTCCCGTACTGTAATCGGGACTGTGGCTTTTGTTCCTTTACTGTAATCGGGACTGTGGTTTTTGTTCCGTACTGTAATCGGGACTGTGGTTTTTGTTCCCGTACTGTAATCGGGACTGTGGCTTTTGTTCCGTACTGTAATTGGGACTGTGGCTTTTGTTCCCGTACTGTAATCGGGACTGTGGCTTTTGTTCCCGTACTGTAATCGGGACTGTGGTTTTTGTTCCTTTACTGTAATCGGACTGTGGCTTTTGTTCCCGTACTGTAATCGGGACTGTGGCTTTTTGTTCCCGTACTGTAATCGGGACTGTGGCTTTTGTTCCTTTACTGTAATTGGGACTGTGGCTTTTGTTCCCGTACTGTAATCGGGACTGTGGCTTTTTGTTCCCGTACTGTAATCGGGACTGTGGCTTTTGTCCCGTACTGTAATCGGGACTGTGGCTTTTGTTCCCGTACTGTAATCGGGACTGTGGCTTTTGTTCCCGTACTGTAATCGGGACTGTGGCTTTTGTTCCCGTATTGTAATCGGGACTGTGGTTTTTGTTCCCGTACTGTAATCGGGACTGTGGCTTTTGTTCCCGTACTGTAATCGGGACTGTGGCTTTTGTTCCCGTACTGTAATCGGGACTGTGGTTTTTGTTCCCGTACTGTAATCGGACTGTGGCTTTTGTTCCGGTACTGTAATCGGGACTGTGGCTTTTGTTCCCGTACTGTAATCGGGACTGTGGGTTTTGTTCCCGTACTGTAATCGGGACTGTGGCTTTTGTTCCCGTACTGTAATCGGGACTGTGGCTTTTGTTCCTTTACTGTAATTGGGACTGTGGCTTTTTGTTCCCGTACTGTAATCGGGACTGTGGCTTTTGTCCCGTACTGTAATCGGGACTGTGGCTTTTGTTCCCGTACTGTAATCGGGACTGTGGCTTTTGTTCCCGTACTGTAATCGGGACTGTGGCTTTTGTTCCCGTATTGTAATCGGGACTGTGGTTTTTGTTCCCGTACTGTAATCGGGACTGTGGCTTTTGTTCCCGTACTGTAATCGGGACTGTGGCTTTTGTTCCCGTACTGTAATCGGGACTGTGGTTTTTGTTCCCGTACTGTAATCGGGACTGTGGCTTTTGTTCCGGTACTGTAATCGGGACTGTGGCTTTTGTTCCCGTACTGTAATCGGGACTGTGGCTTTTGTTCCCGTACTGTAATCGGGACTGTGGTTTTTGTTCCCGTACTGTAATCGGGACTGTGGCTTTTGTTCCGGTACTGTAATCAGGGCACTTTTTTTTTTTGCTCCTCTTCCGGCTGGACTCGTCTCTAACTGTTCAGAAGATGAGAACTCTCTGAGATACTGAGCTGTGAGTCCTGCGTGGTCCCGATCCGCTCGCCCACTCTTATCTGAGACCCGGCGGCCATTACTGAGTCTGTCCCGAAACACAGATCACGTCCCCAACTAATCCGACCAGATCCCACAATAAAAGTGGAAAAGCTCAACAACAGGCCGTTTTCTTACAGGGTACCAATAAAGACTTACAGATCCGCTCCAGGTCTCGACACAATCTGAATACAACTGCTCCGGTGGGATTTATCCCGAGGATTTCATATTTTCGGTCACCCGGCATGTAATCGTCTGGAGAGAGAATGTTTCTGATGTGACATAATGACACAGAGAAGCTGTAAACAATAACATATGATGAGAACAGCTTCATAATATGTCAAATGCAAATGTGTAAATAACCCGAGGGCCTTCAAGCAGTTGCTATGGTGTTCAGTGAGGGTCAAAGTGTGTTTTTTAAGTGCAGGGGTAAGTGGTTGCTAGGCTGTTGTTATGTGGTTGCAAATGTGTTTCGTGGGGTTGCTAACTTTATTATTATGGGTTTATTGATTGATTTATTTATTATGGGGTTATTTGATTGGGTGTTGTGAATGGTTGCTAGGCTGTTGCTAGGGTGTTGCTAGGTGTTTACTTATCTCACATGAAACGTGTCCGTGCCATCGTATCTCTTTGATCTTCATGTCTGTAGATGTGACTCGGGTTCCTCCTTCAGTGTCTGTTTGTGTGTGTGGTGTGTGTGTGTTGTGTGTGTGTGTGTGTTTGTTTGAGAGTGTGTGCGTTTGTGTAAATGTGTGTGTGTGTCTGTGTGTGTTTTGTTTGTTTAAGTGTGAGTGTGTGTGTGTGTCTCTGTGTGTGTGTGTGTGTGTGTGTGTGTGTGTGTGTGTGTGTGTGTGTGTGTGTGTGTGTGTGTGTGTGTGTGTGTGATGCTCTCAGTTATTGATGTTGTGGCTGATGGGACTAAAGCTCATGAAACACAGTAATACTGTCGTCCTCACAGCACATCATTTTCTAAAGTGCCACCAGGAAAATGAAATCATTCAAACTCAATCTGAAGCCTTTTCCAGACAACAGCCACTCGAGACCCTTGAGGAATAACAACAGACACGAGAGGAGGACGACACTGCCCCAGTTTCCCCTTATTTGTGTTATTGAAAGTGAAAAAACAACAGCTAAGCAACAAATATTTTATATAACAGATTTTTCATCTTGGATTAATTTGCATTTATAGTCCACAACCACAAAACCACAGGAACTTGAGTTTACTTAAATCAAGAAAACTAAGAAAAAAAATCAGGAAAATGCAACTTTATTGTGTTATCCTTGACAAATGTTATATTGCTACTTTTTAATGTCAAATAAACTCAAACTCAATAAAAAATTCGGTATCAGTTTGCTATTGTAAATGTAAAAATTAAAGTAATTTTCCGCAAGCAATCATATTTCCTGTACATTACCACAAAATTTTGATATTTCATCCAAAAAAATTTTTCTTTTTTAAAATTTAGACTTTAAATGTGCAATTACGCTTCATCTAACAGTGAATAATAGGAGTGGAAGCTCAGTCTAGTCTATACAACAAAATAAGCTTTTTCCTGCACGCAATATAATAGCATTCTGATATAATAACAATAACAACAAAGTTTACAGTGGCTTCATAAATTAATTAAAAACATAAAAGAGCAAAAACACACGTATGCACATTATTTGTTCTAGATTGTCTAGTTACATTTGGTTTGGTATAATTAAGGAGAAAACGGTGTCTTTAAATAAATAATGTGTCGCTTTTGTTGAAGTGATGTTGGTAGAGCCAGCGGTGACATCCAATATCATTTACTGTAAAACACTGACCTCTAGTTGACACAAAAACAATTAGCTCGAAGTCTCACACTGTGACAAACGATAATGAAATATCGAAAATTCAATGATTATATTAGCTAAATCCCATTTCTTAAAAAAATACATATTTTTTT
>NW_024121521.1:3603449-3700118 GCF_016745375.1 Pimephales promelas
TAAACACTTGACGATCGGATTGAAACACGAAACTGAAAGGCCTGCGCATGTGCAATGACGTAGAAATAGTCATACAAACAAATATCCCGTCAATTATATAATGTTATGTATATGTTACCGTCACTGTGTAGATGTTTCTAAGTAAAGCATTTACTTTAAAAGTGTGGTTTAATTCAGTGTTATATAGTTTGAGTGAAAGGAAGTTTTCAACTAAATACATATTACTCAACGTTTTACTAGTTAAAATGACTTATTTACTTTGTTACTTTCATATAACTTAGTTAAAGTCCCTGTAAAGGCAATTCTACAAAAAAGTTCTAAACACATTATAAATGTGCTAAACATATTACAAAGACTGTGAACTGTGAAGTACTGAAATGTGGAGTTAGACCGTTAAACAGTTTTTCACCATTGCATTTTACGGATTGTTTGGGCGGGGCTAAAACAGGGCTCGATGACGCACTGGAGCCGCCCCTATTTGAGGATGACGCACAGAGTCTGATCTCTCCCCTTACACACAATAACACTTGACATACTGACTTAAAAATAGACTTAAAATTAAAATAGACTTAAATTTTAAGTCAATTTTGACTTAAATTGACTTAAAAATAGTCATGCAAACACTTGCCAAAGAAAAATGAAGTAAATTTGACTTTTTCGGTGTGGATTCCATTTGCAGTTTCGTATCCTCCGATTGGCCGATTCAAGCCCCTCTCTAAAAGAATCCTCTTAATAAAGTTAGCTGTGAGCGTCCAAACCAGCAGAACCAGATTGATCTATAGAACCGGTTGCGGTCCAGATCCGGCTCAGACTCGCTCCTCCCGCATCGATGCGCTGCTGGTCCAATTACAGGGAAAGTTCAGCCCGAGGCGCTCCGGTTTATCCCGCCGGTCTCTGGCCTTCCACTGCCACTCACAGCAGATCTCCAGCACTCCCACACACACACACTGCGTTTAATGCCTGTAATGATGTCTGTGTATGTGTGTGTGTCTATGAGTGTTTATGGTGTGTGTTTGTGTCTATGAGTGTTTATGAGTGTGCTATGAGTGTTTATGAGTGTGTGTGTGTATGTGTGTGTCTATGAGTGTTTATGTGTGTGTGTGCATTTTTTGCATAGGTGTGCACATGAAATATGGCAACTATTGCTCTATAGAGAGTATTTATAAATGCATGCATTCGAGAAGAGCAAGGAAGAGTAAATGACTGAGAGAGAGAGAGAGAGAGAGAGAGAATACTGAGACAGAGTTGTGTGATTAAGCGCTTCATCTGTCTTGTGTTCGCATCTGCCCCACAGGCACAGTGATCGCAGCGCTAATGAGCTCAGGTGAGCGGAGGCACATGAACAAATATGAAGATCTACTATCAACTGTGTATGCAAATCTGAATGTGACTGAACTTAATGTAACATGTGGCCATTTTACACTCTCGATGTGTTTTAGGCTCTACTAGAACAGGTTTTCCTGCTTAAATGTTGATTATTTTCCTCATATTCTCCATTGTTGCGGCTCCTCTCATCCCAGTCTGTCAGTAACGCTCTGTTTACTTCCTGTCTCTATGAAGCCCCTCCTTCTGAAAAGCATGATTGGTCGGCTGGAGCAGTGTATTGTGATTGGTCTAGCGCTTCAAGTGTGTTTGGGAAATGTCCCGCCCCTTACCATAGAGTGCCGAAGTGATGACGTCACTTTGTAGGACAACTCGGAAGCTAGCGGCGCATGGGTTCCCTCGGTCGAAAAGCAATGCATTTTCCCCACAGACTTTTGGAAAATCGCAAAAAAATAAGATCTGTGTTTAACAAAGGGTTGTGACCCTTACACGTTTTGTCTAGCTAGATAATCTTTACAAGTTCATCCAAAATGTATACATTTTGAAGCCTATATAAAGATTTTAAAAAACACAATCAGACACAATAAAGTTTAAAAAACCACAAGCAGGTTATAACTGTGTGTTCTATGTCAGAGATCAAAACGTGAAAATATTTAGAGGCTTTGTACACCACAGACCTTATTTCAGGCGATTTAGCAAAAAACCCATTCAAAAAATCCCATAGGCTTTAGAGCGAGGGAACCGTAATGCTAAAATGCTAACTCACTTCCGCGTTTTGGCCTACAGAGTGACGTCGTAACTTCGGCACTCTATAACCGCCAGTTTAACACACTACTAACTAACTCAACCAGGCCCCGCCCCTTTAATCTGCGTATGAATTATTATAATGAGGAATATTGTGACGTGTTCGTTCCCGGAAAAAACTCAAGAGACAATGAGTTCAGAAACACAGACACTGATATAGAGGATAACAGCAACATTACACACTCTATAAGTGAAAACATTGCATTTTAGTAATGTAACACATCCTGACTGCGTAACAAAGATTAAATAGCGGCAATTTAAAGATTTAAAGGAGAAAAGTGTCATTTCTGAGTTGCGTTCGGTCCGATTCGACACTTCACAGCCTAGAGCCAGACCGATATATCGGCCGATATTAGGCATTTTCCAAATATCGGTATCGGCAGTCATAATGGCCGATAAATGAATATTTAAAAAATAAAATAAAAACGGACGAAACACGCTTTAATCATCTCTCCTTGGCCTGTTATATTGAAAATGTATGTTTTACAATTTGCAGTATGATGTTATCTATTGCTAATCATAGACTAGCTAACCACAAAGCTAGCTAACGCCACTATCATCAGTGGAAGACCGCTAACGTTAAACATTAATGAGCTTGGAAACCACAATGAACTTTTTCTGCCTAAATAAAGTAATTATTACTGTATTTATAGCTAGCATATCTCTAGTTACAGTCCCTGCATTGTAAAATGTAAGTTATACTTGCGAGGAGTGAACATTTAGACATAGAGAAAAAGTATCAAACGTATCTTGTGCAGAAAAGTTCGCTTTTCTTTTACACGTGTGTGAAATCCAACAATATTTAATAAAAAAAAAATATCGGCCGATATATCGGAATATCGGATTTTAAAACCCCAAAACATTTGTATCGGTATCGGCCTTCAAAATCCTTTATCGGTCGGGCTCTACAGCTTATGCATAAAAGTGTGGACATATTTAAACATGTTGTGAATCTGCAGACTCATTATGCACAGACAGAAACTCTCATTGCACAATAGCATATGTAACCATGTAAAAGAGCTGAATACACACACACACACACATCTGCAGTGCCAGCACAACACACACACAGCAAAACTTGCAACAGTCCAACCTTACGACTTGTTGCATCATCGCGGATCCCGAAACAGGCCATTATTTGTCCAACAGCAGCGGCGACACACACACACACACACACACACACACATCTGCGGACTAATCTCATTATACGGCGCATTATTCTCCAGCGTCTGCTCCCAGGAAAAGCCACGGCCCTTTGTGTTCAGGAGAGGCTCTCGAGAGTCCGGGGCCCCACGAGGGTCCACTCACCCCGAGACCCGGCCGGGGGTCGCCGCGGTTACGCAGGTGTTCATCTCTCCTGACACTTCTAGCAATGAACTACTCCTTTAACACTAACGTGGCATGAGTAACTGTAATGTCGTACCAATAATATATCGGTAACACTTACAATAAGGTTCATTAGTTGACATTATTAATGCATTGACAGTATTTATTAATCTTTGTTAATGTTAGTTCATAAATTGTTAACTAGTTAACCTTATTGTAAAGTATTACTAATATTATTTATAATATTATAATGAAAATTGATATGCATGCAGAAGAGCGCGATACCACGACTATCATTCCCGACACTGAATTTATGGAGAATCCCAGCAAAAGTCACAAAATATGTTGTAACAATGTTTTACTAACATTCCCATTAAAGGAGTAGTTCACTTTTAAAAAAACTTTTGCTGATAATTTACTCACCCCCATGTCATCCAAGATATCCATGTCTTTCTTTCTTCAGTTGAAAAGAAATTAAGGTTTTTGATGAAAACATTCCAGGATTTTCTCCATATAATGGACTTCAATGGGAACCAGACAGTCCAAGGTCCAAAAGACAGTTTCAGTACAAACTGTTCAAAGGGCTTTAAACGACACCAGACGATGAATAAGGGACTTATCAAGCGAAATTATCACTCATTTAAAAAAAAAATAATAAAGTTTAAGTTTTATAAGCTCAAATACTCGCCTTCCTCTGTTCTGTGTGACTCTCCTGTTCGAACTCGTTCATCAAAACGAACGAATCTTTTCCCGAGTCAACTAATTAATTTCGTTCGTTGAATGAACCAAATGACATGAAAAAAAGATTCGTTCATTTTGATAAACGAGTTCGAACAGGAGAATCACACAGAACAGAGCAAGGCGAGTATTTGGGCTTATAAAACTTAAACTTTGTTATTTATTTTTTTTAAATGAGCGATTCCTTATTCATCGTCTGGAATCATCCCCTTTTTTGGTTATGTAAACATTAGAGAAAACATAAACGGAATGTTTTCATCATTTTGCATGTATTATAAAAATGTTCTCTAAACACTCATTAAAAATTGTAGTAACAATTACTGTAAATGTTTCTGTAAGACAATTACTGATGTTTTGAGAACAGAAGATTAACTTAACTGGAAGAGTGTTCATACTGTAACCCTGCCAAAGCATTCTGGGAATGTTCCCGGTTAGCTGGGATATAACCAGAAACACAGATTCCAGAAGGAACATGTTTGGGGGGGAAAATCCCAAATTTGGGAAAACTTTGCATCATGCAAGTTGTCAATAAGACCACTTTTTGTTTTTGCAATCCCATAGTTTTACCTTGGAACAGGAATGCTCTGGTGTCATCATGGAACCCTTCACCTGTGTCACTCCGGAAAACCCTTCTCCGGGACTGAACTCCTGAAACAGGCTGATCCGAACCGCTGGATCCACTCCGAATGCAGACACTTCAACACAATCACAACAAGCAGCATTAGACCTTCACACAGGTGCATGAACAGCTCTTTCCAGGCTTTTATTGCAACAAGAGAAATGACTTTTATCGACTTCTCAGGGCTTGGAAATCAAAAGTCCTTGATATTTCCAGATATACAGAATATACAAATGAATAAATAGTGTAAGAACAATTTTCACTCAGAAATTACTAGTAAATTTCACAAATAATTACAAAGAAACTGCAAGTGACACAGTTCAAAGTTGAAATAGTGATGTGTGTTTTTGGTAACACTTTGACCGACTGCACTTGTACAGCATTTGTTCATCTTTGTTAATTTTACTAACATTAATTAATGCACTGTGAACTAAATAATTTTTATTAAATAATATCATTTATAAATATAGCCTAACAAATGTATTGCTCATTATTAGTTCATGTTAGTTAATATATTAATAATGTATTTAATACCGTATTTTCCTCTAAAAAAACGAGCTCGGAATATCATTTTTATATCTATTGCATGTATTCCGTGCATATAACTGTGCATGGCGATGATGTTTGCAGCTTTATATCTCTGATTACAGGCTTTGATCGCTCCGCGGAGATTAATGCATGACCAGATATTGATAATAACTGCCGTCTGTGCTCATAATCAACGGATGAGATATAATAACTGGTGCCTACCTGCTGCCGCGTAAAATAATCCAACAAACAACTGCAATAATCCCATGGTGATGGAGACAATTAGTCCATGTTGCGATACTCCACGAAAATGTAATCACGTATACGCAGGATTGTTCCTCGTCATTCAGACATTCCCGCGGGATGAGGGGAGCGTCACGGGCTTCACGCGCGACTGTTCCGCGAGCCGCACAGGTGGTTATGATGGGTCTAGCGCAACGCGTCGCGTCAAACTGACTGCAGACCAACGAGAACCAGAGAGAGAGAGAGAGAGAGAGGGAGAGAGAGAGAGAGGGGGGGGGGGGGGGGGGTTGAGAGAGGCAGAGCGCGTAACCCCTCTGGTGGCTCTAGATGGAAGCGCGCGCCCTGAACATTCCCACTTTAATACAGTTTATTTACACAAAAAATCTTTATTTGTAAAACAATTTCTTAAACCTGACACCCAAACAACAGAACCACACACCAAATATGCAAAACCATACACCGATTTTGGGCCTTCGATTCAGTTTTCAATTTCATAAAACACTTTTTGCAAACCACAACACACACTTCTCTGTGTAACAGCTAAAAACTAAAAGTATCTTGATTTCCTTTTTCAAACACAACCTATCAAAATGCAACATTAGATCATCAGAGCCTCACACACACTCCTCACTAACACACACTCCTCACGTGCAAGCACTCCTTACACACACACTTACACTACATGTGCAAACACACACTTACACACACTCCTCTTATGTTACTGTAATTGATGATATAGATTTATTATTTTATAGTTGACCTGTTCTCTCATGTTGAAATGCACACTAAAAGCCTCTTGTATAGTTGAGTCTCATGTTAACGCATGTGTGTAAGGCTGGACAGAGTTCAGAGGTTAAACTAGTTGTTTTACGTGTGTTTTCTTCACACCAGCTGTAACCTTGGACTGGTGAAGCTGCTAACCCACAGGTTGTTGAATCCACTTCCAGAAAAGTGTGACCTAGAAATGTCTCCGAAACACAAACCGGGTTTAATCTTATATCCGCAGTAAGTGCAGAGTCCCTCGTGTGCTGTTATGCTTATATATAACTCAACAGGGTTGTTTTCTCTTTATTAAAGTGCACCGGTTCCCAGAGTCACACTGTGAGTGTAATGAGCGTTGCTTCAGTGATCAGGGGGCCGGTGTGAAGCCGATCGCAGTGTTTCGGCGTGCCATTCTGGAGACGCTGTGAATTGATCTTTTCTCTCATGGTCAGTTTTGAATTGAACAGAACAGAGTCTCTTTCAGCCGTTAAAGTCCGAGCCGTGAAACTTCCCCACACCGAGTGCATTACACCGCCTCTGACCTTTCACACAAAACTCACGCACAATACAATCAATCTTTACCATCACTATGATTACTCTCGCTGGCAATTTTTTTCAATTTCAAAGTAGTTTATAATAGTTTTGTATATCACCAACACATGAATCCAAATATCAATAAGAAAACTGTGCCAAAAAAGATAACAATGCTAAAATATAAAATTAATTATATCATTTTAATTTAATTTACACATACTGTATATATTTATTATTAAAATTATAAACTAATGATTTATATTTATATAATAATTCATAATAACATTTGTGTGTGTGTGTGTGTGTATATATATATATATAATATTAGGTAATATTATAATTAATATGTAAATTCATTTTTGTTTATTTATTTGATTGTGGCTTTTGTTCCCGTACTGTAATCGGGACCGTGGCTTTTGTTCCCATACTGTAATCGGAACCGTGGCTTTGGTTCCCGTACTGTAATCGGGACTGTGGCTTTTGTTCCCGTACTGTAATCGGGACTGTGGCTTTTGTCCCGTACTGTAATCGGGACTGTGGCTTTTGTTCCCGTACTGTAATCGGGACTGTGGTTTTTGTTCCCGTACTGTAATCGCGACCGTGGCTTTTGTTCCTTTACTGTAATCGGGACTGTGGCTTTTGTTCCCGTACTGTAATCGGGACTGTGGCTTTTGCTCCTTTACTGTAATCGGGACTGTGGTTTTTGTTCCCGTACTGTAATCGGGACTGTGGCTTTTGTTCCCGTACTGTAATCGGGACTGTGGCTTTTGCTCCTTTACTGTAATCGGGACTGTGGTTTTTGTTCCCGTACTGTAATCGGGACTGTGGCTTTTGTTCCCGTACTGTAATCGGGACTGTGGCTTTTGCTCCTTTACTGTAATCGGGACTGTGGTTTTTGTTCCCGTACTGTAATCGGGACTGTGGCTTTTGTTCCCGTACTGTAATTGGGACTGTGGCTTTTGTTCCCGTACTGTAATCGGGACTGTGGCTTTTGTTCCCGTACTGTAATCGGGACTGTGGCTTTTGTTCCTTTACTGTAATCGGGACTGTGGTTTTTGTTCCCGTACTGTAATCGGGACTGTGGTTTTTGTTCCCGTACTGTAATCGGGACTGTGGCTTTTGTTCCCGTACTGTAATTGGGACTGTGGCTTTTGTTCCCGTACTGTAATCGGGACTGTGGCTTTTGTTCCCGTACTGTAATCGGGACTGTGGTTTTTGTTCCTTTACTGTAATCGGGACTGTGGCTTTTGTTCCCGTACTGTAATCGGGACTGTGGCTTTTGTTCCCGTACTGTAATCGGGACTGTGGCTTTTGTTCCTTTACTGTAATTGGGACTGTGGCTTTTGTTCCCGTACTGTAATCGGGACTGTGGCTTTTGTTCCCGTACTGTAATCGGGACTGTGGCTTTTGTTCCCGTACTGTAATCGGGACTGTGGCTTTTGTTCCCGTACTGTAATCGGGACTGTGGCTTTTGTTCCCGTACTGTAATCGGGACTGTGGCTTTTGTTCCCGTATTGTAATCGGGACTGTGGTTTTTGTTCCCGTACTGTAATCGGGACTGTGGCTTTTGTTCCCGTACTGTAATCGGGACTGTGGCTTTTGTTCCCGTACTGTAATCGGGACTGTGGTTTTTGTTCCCGTACTGTAATCGGGACTGTGGCTTTTGTTCCGGTACTGTAATCGGGACTGTGGCTTTTGTTCCCGTACTGTAATCGGGACTGTGGTTTTTGTTCCCGTACTGTAATCGGGACTGTGGCTTTTGTTCCCGTACTGTAATCGGGACTGTGGCTTTTGTTCCTTTACTGTAATTGGGACTGTGGCTTTTGTTCCCGTACTGTAATCGGGACTGTGGCTTTTGTTCCCGTACTGTAATCGGGACTGTGGCTTTTGTTCCCGTACTGTAATCGGGACTGTGGCTTTTGTTCCCGTACTGTAATCGGGACTGTGGCTTTTGTTCCCGTATTGTAATCGGGACTGTGGTTTTTGTTCCCGTACTGTAATCGGGACTGTGGCTTTTGTTCCCGTACTGTAATCGGGACTGTGGCTTTTGTTCCCGTACTGTAATCGGGACTGTGGTTTTTGTTCCCGTACTGTAATCGGGACTGTGGCTTTTGTTCCGGTACTGTAATCGGGACTGTGGCTTTTGTTCCCGTACTGTAATCGGGACTGTGGCTTTTGTTCCCGTACTGTAATTGGGACTGTGGTTTTTGTTCCCGTACTGTAATCGGGACTGTGGCTTTTGTTCCGGTACTGTAATCAGGGCACTTTTTTTTTTTGCTCCTCTTCCGGCTGGACTCGTCTCTAACTGTTCAGAAGATGAGAACTCTCTGAGATACTGAGCTGTGAGTCCTGCGTGGTCCCGATCCGCTCGCCCACTCTTATCTGAGACCCGGCGGCCATTACTGAGTCTGTCCCGAAACACAGATCACGTCCCCAACTAATCCGACCAGATCCCACAATAAAAGTGGAAAAGCTCAACAACAGGCCGTTTTCTTACAGGGTACCAATAAAGACTTACAGATCCGCTCCAGGTCTCGACACAATCTGAATACAACTGCTCCGGTGGGATTTATCCCGAGGATTTCATATTTTCGGTCACCCGGCATGTAATCGTCTGGAGAGAGAATGTTTCTGATGTGACATAATGACACAGAGAAGCTGTAAACAATAACATATGATGAGAACAGCTTCATAATATGTCAAATGCAAATGTGTAAATAACCCGAGGGCCTTCAAGCAGTTGCTATGGTGTTCAGTGAGGGTCAAAGTGTGTTTTTTAAGTGCAGGGGTAAGTGGTTGCTAGGCTGTTGTTATGTGGTTGCAAATGTGTTTCGTGGGGTTGCTAACTTTATTATTATGGGGTTTATTGATTGATTTATTTATTATGGGGTTATTTGATTGGGTGTTGTGAATGGTTGCTAGGCTGTTGCTAGGGTGTTGCTAGGTGTTTACTTATCTCACATGAAACGTGTCCGTGCCATCGTATCTCTTTGATCTTCATGTCTGTAGATGTGACTCGGGTTCCTCCTTCAGTGTCTGTTTGTGTGTGTGTGTGTGTGTGTGTGTGTGTGTGTTTGTTTGAGAGTGTGTGCGTTTGTGTAAATGTGTGTGTGTGTCTGTGTGTGTTTGTTTGTGTTTGTTTGAGTGTGAGTGTGTGTGTGTGTCTCTGTGTGTGTGTGTGTGTGTGTGTGTGTGTGTGTGTGTGTGTGTGTGTGTGTGTGTGTGTGTGTGTGTGTGTGTGTGTGATGCTCTCAGTTATTGATGTTGTGGCTGATGGGACTAAAGCTCATGAAACACAGTAATACTGTCGTCCTCACAGCACATCATTTTCTAAAGTGCCACCAGGAAAATGAAATCATTCAAACTCAATCTGAAGCCTTTTCCAGACAACAGCCACTCGAGACCCTTGAGGAATAACAACAGACACGAGAGGAGGACGACACTGCCCCAGTTTCCCCTTATTTGTGTTATTGAAAGTGAAAAAACAACAGCTAAGCAACAAATATTTTATATAACAGATTTTCATCTTGGATTAATTTGCATTTATAGTCCACAACCACAAAACCACAGGAACTTGAGTTTACTTAAATCAAGAAAACTAAGAAAAAAATCAGGAAAATGCAACTTTATTGTGTTATCCTTGACAAATGTTATATTGCTACTTTTTAATGTCAAATAAACTCAAACTCAATAAAAAATTCGGTATCAGTTTGCTATTGTAAATGTAAAAATTAAAGTAATTTTCCGCAAGCAATCATATTTCCTGTACATTACCACAACATTTTGATATTTCATCCAAAAAAAATTTTCTTTTTTAAAATTTAGACTTTAAATGTGCAATTACGCTTCATCTAACAGTGAATAATAGGAGTGGAAGCTCAGTCTAGTCTATACAACAAAATAAGCTTTTTCCTGCACGCAATATAATAGCATTCTAATATAATAACAATAACAACAAAGTTTACAGTGGCTTCATAAATTAATTAAAAACATAAAAGAGCAAAAACACACGTATGCACATTATTTGTTCTAGATTGTCTAGTTACATTTGGTTTGGTATAATTAAGGAGAAAACGGTGTCTTAATAAATAATGTGTCGCTTTTGTTGAAGTGATGTTGGTAGAGCCAGCGGTGACATCATATCATTTACTGTAAAACACTGACCTCTAGTGACACAAAAACATTAGCTGAGTCTCACACTGTGACCAAACGATATGAAATATGAAAATTCATATTAATATTAGGCTAAATCCATTTATTTAAAAAAAATACATATTTTTTTATATTATATGCATGTACAGCAGATCAAACTCGAAAAATGAGAATATGGTGCAAAAGTTCATTTATTTCAGTAATTCAACTTAAAAGCTGAAACTAATATATTATATAGACTCGCAAAGTGAGATATTTCAAGCCTTTATTTGTTATAATTTTGATGATTATGGGTTACAGATATGAAAACCTTTTCACAATATTCTAATTTTTGAATTTGGGGTTTTTAAATGTGTGTGTTTTGTGTGTGTGTGTGTGTGTGTGTGTGTGTGTGTGTGTGTGTGTGTGTGTGTGTGTGTGTGTGTGTGTGTGTGTGTGTGTGTGTGTGTGTGTGTGTGTGTGTGTATTTGTGTGAATTTTCATACTGTCATGGTATTGTTTGGTCACATATAATCTACATCATATAAAAAATAAAAAGCTATTTTGTGTGTAGAAATCTTCACTGACTAAAATCAAGTTTATTTTTCAGCCATCTGTTATTTTATAGATTCATCTTTTCTTTATTAAATAAATAAGCCACAAAACTCATATTTCACAAGCATTAGGGATTTGCATGAAGGAATGAATGTCAAAATATCAAGGCAAAGAAAAATTTTAAACTGGTTTTATTTAAAGAGTGAAGTTTCTAAACTTAACAATTCAGAATTTACAATGTACACTTTATGCAAAATTTAAAAAATAAGTCAGTTGTAAATGATATTATCATAATTAATTGAAATGAATCTTATAAAAAGGTAAATGACTAAATTAGGATAAAGAGCTGTTGCATTATTCACATTTGCCATTATTTTTTTACACTTTTGCACCTATAAAGATCCATGACATGTTTCAGTAACACTTTACAATAACATTATAATGCAACATAAACTTCCCTATCCCCTGGATAGTGCACTTATTATCATTCTCTATCCCCTATTACACACACACACACACACACACACACACACACACACACACACACAGTGCACTGTCTGTGCCATTCACCATAGTGAAACAATAAATGTGTGAAGAAGTGACTGATTTCAGCCGCAGCGTCTATAATAAGGGGCGGAGCTTCATATTCTCGAGAGCATTTGATTAGACAGAAAATCTGACGAGAAGCTGAAGTGCGGAGTGATGTCATCAAATCATTGATGTAAGTTTTGAAAGCTTATATCTTCTAAATGCGAATTTTGTTATTATAGATAGGCTAACCTTAAGATCATTATTCCTACTAAAAGCCAGAAAACTTCCATTTTGATTCCATGAGGACATGTAGTTTTATTAACTAACATTCAGAAAAAAATATTGTAACGGATGTTTTGCTAATTGTCAATCAGAATGCTTTTAATGTAAAGTGTTACCGAAACTTTTCCACAATAAATCATCGCACTTGTAAAATGTCCATGTTTAGCACCAAGAGTCTCTGAAGAGAGGAAGAAGTGTGTGTCATGATGAATCCTCTTTGCAGCGCTCGGGTCTCGTGCACGGGTGAGTGTGTGTCGCATGTGTCACGTGTGTCATGTCCGCGGGTTCGGATTATGGCGCTCGGAATGTTCCATTCGGCGACGAGACTGACAAGCAAGACAGATAACACACGTGAATACGTGCGTGTACGTCTCCATTTGTTTTATATGGAGACGTACACGCAAATATCACGTCACGTAGACGCGTCAATAACGTGTAGCTGTTGATCTATGCAGACGTCACGGCGGAGTCACGTTAAAAGTTTAACGTGTGGATTACGTCTGCACGTCTGCCCGTCTGCACGTCTGCCCGTCTGAACGTCTGCCCGTCTGAACGTCTGCCCGTCTGAACGTCTGCACGTCTGCCCGTCTGCACGTCTGCCCGTCTGCACGTCTGCCACAATCTAAGTTTACAAACAAGACTTATTTTGGCACATTTTATGTAGGACTATGATACACTTATTTTTATAATGCTGAATGTCTGGTAATGTACCATACATTTGGTATCCCAATGATAGATGTAACTTTTTAATAAAAGTCTATGGCATGTATTTTGATTATTCGATCTTCAGAGATAAAAAAATAAAATGGGCCAAAAAAAACAGAAAAACTGAGTCTTATCATTATATATTAGTGTGTTTCAGATGTGTTAATGCTCTGCAGCAAGCCAGCAACAGTCTGCATGCCTCGAGTTCACTCATGCTGCATCCAGCATTAATTAACCATTCAGAAACCATTTTAGAGTTTATTGGATTTTAAACTAAAATTAGTTAGCCTGTGATTGCTTGGATCAAGCTACTGCTATTCTTATTCTGAACAAGTAATTAATCATTCAAATTAAAAATGTTTTAACATAAATGTACTATTTAATAGAGCTACAACACTAAAGTTTTTATAAAGCCTATGTCGTCTAGTCATACTGCACATTTTTTGCTACCGTTGAGAGCATACAAAAATCTCGCCCAAGTCAGGCAAAACAGTTGACAGCCCATATAAATACAGTAAGAGGAGCAAACGCTGCATAGTTTTCACCTGCAGGAAAAACAAACACTTTAAACAAAATAAGATGAGATGAACACTTTAATCAGTAGGTGGCAGCAGAGCAGCATTTATTTGACCATCGCCACTTTCTAAATAGGAAATTACTGACCCACAGAACAGTTTGGATTCACTCTTTCCATTTATGACAAACAAAACTATTTTATTTAAAGTGTGAATAGATTATAAAGAAAGAGAACAAAGTATGCTCTTTTTATTTAGCGACTGATGGAACTCCTGCGAAAACTCCTCTGATAATAAATAAATTGTCTATAGCCGACAATCAAACATTTAGGCTGTGTAAACCTCACACTGCTGGTTATAGCTATCCTGAAAATTGACATTAACTGTAAACTTATTCCTCAAATCTAGTTGTAGTAATATTGTTTAATGATCAAAAAGGATGTTGATTCAGGAACATTGTACTTCATGAAATCATGTTCATCCATTCACTAAATCCCTTTGCACATACTGCCTTCAATGTCATTTTACAGTTTTTCTCAGTCACTTTGGTAGTTTCTTGAATCATCCTTAAGTTTTGCAAACCAGTAAATGCATTTCTCAAAATAATTAATAGCGGTGATTGCCTGCAAAAGCCTGTACCTCCTCAAATCCTTAGTTCATCTCTCAAAAGTGGTATTTATGTCAATGAACATATCAGTACCATTGAATAGTCCTTGTGTATTTGCTCACAAACAAGATATTCAAAATGCTTATTGATGTTGTCAATATGAAAGTGTACTTGTTCAGTATTTCCCAGATATCCAGATGAAGCTTCATGAGATGCAGCTCTGAGCTACTTCAGAGAACTGGTTGATCATTGGTTGATTTAATGCTTTACATTCCCCTTCATTGGTGAAATGCAAAATGTATAGCCAAGACATGCTTGCTGTCATTAAAACATTAAAATGTAGCATGTCATTGGAACCAATAACGGCATATATATTTAGGCTAGCTATATTTCAATTTATAACGCAGTCACTTTAAATTCACATAATGTTTAACTTCTGGGTAACATAATTAGGAAAATATCAACCCGCAATATATGAAAATTAACTGCCAATTGAGACAAAAAGTTGAGAAAAAAATACCAAGTAAAAACACATTTGTAAATATTTCTTTTAATAAAACAGAAAACCAGAATGCCTGTAAATTAACAATATGTTTCACACAATAAAATTTTTTTTTCCAAACAGCACCACAGCAGAACAATTGCAATTGTCTTAAAGGAGTAGTTATGTGGATATTAAATATATAGCCTCTTTGTTTTTTTTTTTTTGAAAGAATAGTTTGAACATTAACCAGTAATGTCAATAGAACAGTGCCTTGCCGCCATCTACTGGCGGTTTTGTATTTATATTTAGTAGTTTCATATTTGTTTGGCCGAGCTCCTTTATTTCGGGATTTAGGCTACAACTCGTTATAACGATTTTTTTTATAACATAGATTTATAACATAGATAGAATTTCAGAATATAATTCCACCCACTGCCACTCTACTAGGCTATATCTATATTTTTTGTATTATTATTAGCCTATATAGCCTATTCCCATGCATGCTCGTGCATAATTGATACAAAACGAAATTCACTTTAAAGAAAGTCTTTCTACAAAACAAAACTTAATGAAGTGGTCAAAATCATGTCTGACCCACCTGTCTCCCGTCATATCGCATCCTATGATGTTGCTCTTAGTACTCATGCTGTTCACTGTTCATAATCAACATAAATGAAAATTAAATAACAAAAGCCTATTGTAATATTTAGACAAATGTGAAACTGGCAAAGAGTGGATATTGAGCGGACAGTCACGTGAAAAGTAACTTGAAACTTGTTTTTAAATGGGAAGAGCGTCTTGGTTCACCCTCCGCCTGTCAGAAAGATAGGCTATGCTATGCTTTATTACACAAAACGAAACATTGAAACATTATTATATTTATAATGCTGTGGTCTAGTTTGTATGATGGACTATCTAGCTACTTGAGTAATAATAGGCCTACGTTGTTTTGGTGAGAAGTCTGTTTCTCAGATCATAATAAAAAAAATTCTTGGCCCCCTTATATGAAAACGAAATGAGCTAGGCTACAACATAGTCCTAACAACGATAGAAAACCAGAACTTAAGACGGATCGCCATTGCCTGAATAATAAAAAAAAGCTCCAGACGTTAAGACGTGCAGTCGTTAAGACGGGCAGACGTTAAGACGGGCAGACGTCCAGATAGGCAGTCGTTAAAACGTACAGACGTTCTCCACACGCACGTTAACACGTCTTTAAGCTTGGCTAGGAATCGAATGACACAAAGCGAGCGCCATACGGATTGGCTCCAGAGCACCAGTCGCTCCACGTGCGGCCGCGTGCACGCGCTCTCCTTCTCCCTGGAGTTCCTCCACTTCATTCTGCGGTTCTGGAACCAGATCTTCACCTGCATGAACCGGATTCAAACTGGATTGAGTTACAAGAGTGTGAACAGCAGTGAGCTGGAAAACCCAGGTATGGCGTGAATATAAAGATCGCATTTAGCTTAAAGCATCTAATAGAATAACATTTACTTCTACTCTAGAGGTCAAAAGTTTGGAATAATTAAGTTTTTTTTTGTTTTTTTTTACGCTTTTGAAATAAGTCTCTTTTGCAAGACTGCATTTGATTAAAAAAATGCAGTATAAATTGTGAAACATTATTCGAGTGTAAATCATCTGTTTTCTATGTGAATATATAGTAAAGTGTAATTTAAATTATGTGATCAAAGCTGAATTTAATTTTCAGCATCATTACTCCAGTCTTCAGTGTCACATGATCCTTCAGAAATCACTCTAAATAATGATACAGTAAAAAAATCGTAATTATTCCAATAGTTGGCCTAAAGTGCACACACACTCACAAACAAACACAATGAATAGGTACATCCAAAGGAATAGATTGACTAAAATTCACTTTACTTGTGTCCTAATTCACATATCTGCCCTAGATAGCATGCATTTGTAGTACGCAGCTTCCCAGCATGCATCTGTGCTTTTGCTTCTCCAGTAAATGTGTCTTGATGTAGGCCTAAGAATGTTTAGATATTTGTGCTAGAAAACGAGACAGAAACACTGAGGAGATCAGCATGTTTTCTTTTTCAGTGAAGGACAGAGAGAAGTTGAGCGTGTGTGTGTGTGTGTTCTCACCTGTGTCTCCTTCAGGCCGAGGTCAGTGGCCAGTCTGTGTCGGTCCGTCTTGCTGATGTACTTCTGCTTGCGGAAGGTCTTCTCCAGCTCTTGTCTCTGGTCCTCGGAGAACACAGCTCGCCTCAGGATTCCTGACCGCGACCCGGAGCCTAGCGCTGGACTCCACAGGACCGCCCCCACGCCCCCTGCAGGACACACACACACCGTCACCACGCTGAGCCTGATGGGTTTATTTATTTATTTAATTATGGGAATGTATTGGGTTTATTTCTAAGGGTATTTTATTTAGTTTTATATATATATATTTTTATTTTATTTCACATTGTACATGAAATGGACAAGATTTATCGCGCGCTGTGTGAACAAAAGCCATAATCAATGCCGTGTCATAATGATGACGCTGAAGCCGGGATCGTTCGCTAGTGAAACGGTGCCGAATGCGCTAGTAGTTTATGATCGAATCCGAGAAGAAAATGCTCAAGCGTGGTTTATCGAGAGAGAAGTCGCAGTTCATAAACTTAAGACGCTGCACATCGATGACGCGTGTCTTTACGGGATGTGTGTGAACACACTCTTCGATTCCGGAAAATCACTGGCAGTGTGAATGAACCAAAATCAAATGAATCCGGGTCACTTTATCCCTGTATTTTCCAGAATCTCTGTGTGCGATATAAACAGTGAGAGATTAGAAGGAATCAGCGGCGTTCTATTGGCTATTTTAAAAAAGGAGGAGGAGCTGTTCGATATGCCCCGCCACATGACTCCGCCCCACTGGATAACGGGGCCTTCAGTGGGCCTTTAATCAGTCAGCGGGCCACCGTCAGTGGCGTGAGTAAGCGGGTTAGTCACACTCTCTGCTCGCCTTTCAGTCTAAATACTTTCCACTTAAACGCCCTATTAAAGGGTCAGCTGACCCTCAACCCCTCCCACACACACACACAACCTTGCTTTCCCGCAACAAATGATCCGTTTGACATCCCGCGGCTTTATCTTCTCCTCTCGGCATCCTTCAGTGTTTCCCTTTCAAAAGATGGATTCTCTTAACAGGGAGATGAGCTGAAAAAAGTCTATAAAAGTCATTTCTATTGAGGGCGTCATGTCTGAAACGGGCAGAATGGACGGGGTTTGGCTTTTAAAGCTCAGCTTTTCATTAGCGAGGACAAAAAACCCCGCTGTGAAGGAATGCGGGTCATTGTGTGTTCCGGACTGATCCTAGATCGGCAGCTCGCCTCGCGCTCCTGTATTACTGACTGTCACTGTGGCTGATCCCGGGTCAGTGTGAGCGCGCGTGGGGTCACTTGTGTTCGGTCGCTCTGAATGCGGTGATTGGTCACGGGGTACGAGAGGGTGCGCGCGCGCGCGAAGAGACACTGTGGGAAAGTGTCAAATATTAGTGTCAATTCGCTAAACTGTTTCCAGGAGACTTGTTTTAAACCCCCACATCTGACAGATCCGGATTTGCCAGGTTTTGGGCACTTAGTCACACACACACACACACACACGCACACACACACGAGCCCGAATTTGAAAGACGGTTTCAGTAAAGGGATAAAGATAGCATTGAATTCACAAGCACACGTTTCGGCTTGTTGATATAGGGTTTTGCTATGTACTTGCTAATTATGTTGCTATGCTGTGGTGTTTGAGCTGTTACTAGGTGGTTGCCAGGTGTTCTGAACGTCTGGGTGGTTACTATGGCTTTGCTCTATGATTAAATATTAATATATTAGATTTTGAACGCGGTTTGTTGCACATACTCTTCTGATTGGCTGGCGACTGAATGAGCATATTTTAACTCTAAATTAATCTAACCTTGGCAGAGGAGGAGCTCTGTTGTGTGTAAGTGTGTGTGTGTGTGTGTGTGTGTGTGTGAGAGAGAGAGAGAGAGAGAGAGCGAGAGAAAAAATGTGTGTGTGTATTTGTGTGAGGGAGTGAATGAATGAGTGTGTATGTGTGAGGAGCGTGTGTGTAAGTGAGTGAGTGTGTCTCAGTGAGGGAGCGAGTGTGTGTCAGTGTTTGTGTTTCAGTGAGTGTTTGTGTGAGTGAGGGAGAGAGTGTGTCAGTGTGTGTGTTTGTGTTTCAGTGAGTTTGTGTGTGAGTGAGGGAGCGAGTGTGTGTCTGTGTGTGTGAGTGAGGAAGTGAGTGTGTTTGTGTTTCAGTGAGTGTGTGTGTGTGTGTTGAGGCAGGTTCTCTTACTAGTGAAGAGAGGAGAGGTGTTGCCGGATGCGGGTCCAGAACAGCAGGGAGGAGCGACTCCAGACACTAGAACTGAGAGAGAGAACGACGGATGAGTGGAACTGTGTTCAGCTGTGAGTCTGCTACACACACACACACACACCTGCACACACTTCACTGGTTGTATGCTTATAATGATCTCCTAATATGCTTGAAATTAGTTTTGTAGATCTATATAAACATAAACATCAAGTTTATCAGCTTTACACGATGCATCTCATAAAGACAGTTTCATTCCCATCATTTTAATAACTTTACTATTATTATATCATGTGAAAATGGCTAATAAATAATTACCGTTAGTGTGCGGCATGTGTGCTTTGATTTTGAAAAGTAATAAGGGAAAGTGCACAAATTAAGTTTGTGCATTGTTTAAATTAATTACTTTTAATTGTACATCTCAACAATAATAACGTATTAATAAAGTTATTCGGAATATACTTAAATGTGCACTCTAAAAATGCTGGGTTGTTTTAACCCGACTTTGGGTCAAATATGGACAAAGCCAAACGTTGGGTTAAAAATGTAACCCAATGGCTGGGTTTGTCCATATTTGACCCAAAGTTGGGTTAAAACAACCCAGCATTTTTTAGAGTGTGTAGTTGAATATATTCTACACTTCATTTTAAACAAAAATAAGTCTAAATCTGGTATAACAATATTTATATTATTTATTCTATATAATTTCTTTAAAATATGATTAAAATATGTAGTTATATTTAAGTATACATGGAATATAATAAAAAATGATTTGCCACTGCGCGGAACTGTAAATATACGCATTTTCTTTTTTACACTATATAATAAATATTGTGTATATATTTAAAAGAAAAGTATATGACATAAAATAAAAACTTTTTTATATATAAATAAAATATATACATATTTCCATTTATATATAAATATCATATATGTAAAAGAAAATCTTGTAACAAAAGAAAAACAAATATTTTATAAATAGATATGTTCTCTTATGTATATTTATATTATATATAAAATAATATATGTGTATAATATTATATATATATATATATATAAAATATCTATTATATAAAGCTCATACTTGTATATAAATATGTTCTCTTATGTATATATAATGTGTGTGTATATATATATATATATGATATTTTTGATTATATACAATTTGTAAAACTCACACTCATAAATGCTCTCTTATAATACATTTATATAATATACATATACATTGATCTTGATATTAATGTATAATGATGTTCATAAACGAGTGGTTCTTCAGTTTACAAGTGAGAAATGTGACTTCGTTGGTTTGTTTGTTTAACTTTAAATTCTGTTCTGTTTCTGTCACGTTACGAGAATGCAAATCTAACGCGTCGAATCCGAAACTTTCGCACGTTAAATAATAAATACGACCGTACGCTGCGTCAGTCACGATTACACACTGAAACTTTTGTCCATCATAACAACTTACATATCGGGTTCGATTTTCGACGATTCAATAGAAAACCATTTTTTACCCTCCCCTAAAAAAAAATATATATATATATATATATTTATTTATTTATTTTAGTGGAAAAGATGAAAGATCATGTAGGATGAGGAAATGAGGATATTTCATTGTCAGTGTAAGAAGTGTGGGGTGTTCCTCTTGCGTTCAGTGTTGCTCTTACCTGGTGGGATCCGGTCCCCCGGCGACACACACTTCAGCGCAGGAACACACACACCTGCCTCAGGTGACGAGCTGCTCCGCAACAGGTTGTCAATCAGAAAACACTTCCCAGAATTCCCAAATCCGGGATGCCTCGGAGGAAACCCAGCCATGCCTTCGGGTTCAGAGCTCATTCTGCAGAGTCTTGAGTTTCTCCCGATGTGTGTGTGAGTTAACTTCATTAAAAAACACAAAGAAAACAAAGCGCGCTCTCCACGGGCGGCTGTGATTGGCCGAGCTGAGGAGAGTGGGCTCTTTCTGCGGGACAGAAGGTGGGACCCCTTCATTCATTATGTCAAAGTTCCCATTAAATGATAGACATTGGAGACAATGGACTCCCGGCCAAAGTTTAACTCGCACACCAAACAGAGCCAGCGGCAGTAAATAGTAATATCTTTTTTCAGCGTGTCCATTGAGAGCTCTGAGAGCCGCGCTGGAAGAGTGTGTGTGAGTGTGTGTGCCTCAGTCTATCAATGTGGACTATATTTCTTTAGGTTATTGTTGGCCGTCGCCGCACAGCTGGGACAATGAGGACCTGTGTGCAATCAACAAGTGCTATTTTACTACAACTAATGTGTGTGTGTGAGAATCTCACGAGCAAACCCTTTTATCCCTCCAAAAATAAATAAATAAATAAAATTTGAGTGAAAAAAAAATAGGTCTAATTTTAACATTATTAAGATTATATGCTTGAAAATTGAGCATGTTACCCTAATAATGCAATAAACATAATCATTAACATAATGTGAAGAATAGTATGTTATTTAAATTGTATTTAAAATGAAAATGTAATGCTGTTTCAATTGTATATAATTTGAGTAATATATATATTATTTCTTTAGGATAAAAGATGAAAGGATGAGGTCTAATTTTAGCATCATTAAGATTAATTTCTTTAAAAATAAAGTAGTTATAATATTGTTTATATATATATATTATTATATATAATTTTATATATAATTTAATTTATATATTTAATTTATTTATTAATTTATTATTTATTAATTTATTTAATTTATATATTTAATTTATATAATTTATATATAATTTAATTATATATAGAATTTTTTGGGGTGAAAGATGAGGTCTAATTTTAGCTTCATTAAGAGTAACTTCTTAAATTAAGCACATTACAAATAATGTAAAAAAATGCATGGTATATTATTTAAATTGTATTTAAAATGTAAATGTGCTGTTTGTCATATCCCTGTACTGCCGTACATTTATGTTAAATAACATTAAAATCTTGTTACTTTTATGATGTATTAGTTATGAAAACCTGAGTATTGAAAAGTACAATATTGTAATAAAAAAAAATATATATATATATATATAATTATATGTATCTGTTTGAGTCAAATAAACATTTTTGATTTATTCTACAATCTGAATAACAATTTTTTATTGGCAGAAAATGAAAACTTGTCAAAATAGTAAAAATATGCCATGTTTTCAGACCTTGAATAATGCGAAGTAAACAAGTTTATATTCAGGATTATTACACCAAACACTGATATCTGAAGTTAAACATTAGTATAAATATATATATATATATATATATATTAATTATTATATGATTATATTATATGATATATGATTAAAAATGATTTAAAACAAATGGGATTTATAAATACAGAGTATATAAATGTGTGTGATGTGAGTGTGTGTGTGTGGGGTCAGGAGTGTCCCAGTAAACAGGCATGTCCAGCGTGTGTGTAGGAAGACATCGCCTCATGCTGGGCATGTTAATCGCTCTCTTTGTCCTGTCGACACAGAGCCAAAGGCCACATGTAATCAAATTTGCAGTTTTATTGCTCTCGCTGGTAGCGGACGGCCGCCGGCCGATGAATATGTAATGTGTGTTAACAGGAGCCGTTGCGATGCGGACGGTTCTCCGTGGGGTTATAGATCAGAGCTCACACACACTTATAGATCAGAGCTCTCACACACTGCTGATATTCATTTACTAAAGACGTCAACACTCATTAAATAAGAGCATTTGCTTTGCTTTGAAACATCATAATCTTGCATTTTATCCCTGCAAATGATAATTATTGCAATTTTCATAAAGTGTGTCATTATATAATTAAAAAAAATATGACGATGAAGTTTTAATTGCTAAATACCCGAACATTTGCAAACGCAGGACTCAAAACTGTGATGATATGATACATGTACAATTATAAAAAAAAAGTACAATTATATAAAACTATATATAATATATATATATATATATATATATAGTTTTATATAATTGTACATTTTTATTACTGCTATTATACTATATATATATATATATATATATATATATATATATATATATATATAAATAATATATATTGAGAGATTGGAAAATAAATATAGAAATAAATATATTTTAGCAAAAAAAATATATAAGTTTTATACATTTTTCCATTTTTATTACTGCAATTTTACTATATATATATATATATATATATATATAGTTTAATATAATTGTACATTTTTATTACTGCTATTATACTATATATATATATATATATATATAGAAAAATAATATATATATTGAGAGATTGGGAAATAAATATAGAAATAAATATATTTTATCAAAAAAATATATAAGTTTTATACATTTTTCCATTTTTATTACTGCAATTTTACTATATATATATATATATATATATAGATAGATATATATAGAAATAGTTTTATATAATTGTACATTTTTATTACTGCTATTATACTATATATATATATATATATATATATATATATATAAGAAAAATAATATATATATTGAGAGATTGGGAAATAAATATAGAAATAAATATATTTTAGCAAAAAAAATATATAAGTTTTATACATTTTTCCATTTTTATTACTGCAATTTTACTATATATATATATATATATATATATATATAGAATACTTGTGTATATATGTGTGTTAAACTAATAAGCATATCATATAAGCTCCCATAGAGAGCGACCCGTCCGCTTGTTCCTCAGGGAGAATCAGTCCTTTATGAAGTGGAGTCACTAAACGCTAGTTCATGTGAACTCATTTGAAGCTTTTATGCCTTTTAAAGCACAGCTGAAGAAACTGCGGCTCATTGAGTGTGTGTGTGAGAGTGTGTGAAGACTCTCTCGCTGTGAAAGGTCTCGCTCCTCTTTCTCTCCTCGACCTTACGACCCTCAATAGATCCTGCCATCGCAGCTCTTCATGTGTGAGTGTGTGAATTAAAGAGCACAATGTAGAGAGACACACACACACTCTTGCACATACACACTCACAAACACACAGACGCACATACTTACTCACTCTCACACACAGAATTACTTTAAGTTAAGCTTAAATCTGCAGAAGGCAATATAAACCAGTAGTTCAACTTGTTAAAAACTGTATTAACTAAATAAATTAAAACTTTTATTCATCAAGGACGAACTAACTCGATCAAAAGTGCTTTTGAAATAAAAGCATCACAGCTTCAACACAAATATGAAACTGTTTTCAACACTGATAATAACCGTGAACGTTTCTTAAACAGCAGATCGTCATATTATCATGTGACACAACAATATAGTTTAGAAACATTTATTATTTACATCACACACAAAAAACAGACATAAATACACTTACATCTGAATAGAAAATAATATTCTTTACAATTATTTAATCTCTATTTACAACAGTTGGAGTGCATCTCAAGTCTATGAGATTAAAGAGCTGTGTGTGTCTGTGTGTGTGTGTATGTGTGTGTGAAATTTGTACCCATTAAAGGTTTTGTTAAAATGTAAAAATGCAGAAAGTTGTGTGTGACGGGCAGGTTTAGGGGTCGGGTTTGTGTTTGTGCGTGTGTGTGAGAGAGAGAAAGAGGTGTAATTATGTCCCTGACCACAAGGGGGCGCCACTAATTCTCACATTATTACCACATTATTGAGGCATGAGTAATCTCCACAGTCTCTCTCCCAGAGCTTCAGCACTTGTGGTGCTTCCACTTGCGCGCCGCGGCCGTGATGTGCAGGTCCTTCTTCAGGGCCGGGAACAGCGCCGAGATCTGGATGGCCCCGCCGGGCCTCATGGTGCCGGTCAGCAGGTACAGCTGTGCTCGGCCGGGCCGGGCGAGTGTGTGTGCGCAGCGCAGGTTGATGAGGAGCCAGCGCTGCAGGAGACTGGCCGTGTCGTAGGGCAGCAGGGGCCCTCGCTGCAGGAACTCCACCGGGCCCTCCACCGTCAGCTCCGGCTCCGAGGACGGGAACCGGCGCCGCGAGATCTTCACCTTCACAGCTGAGGGACACAACCGGGTGAGTGTGTGTGTTCGGGTGGAGCGGAGCCACTTCATTATAACATGAGAACCCAATGTTGTGCTATTAAACGTGACGTAAAAGTGGAAATTATGACACTCTTAGTCATGATTATAAAATAAAAAAGCTGATTATAAAGTCACTATAACTAATTCATAATTATTAGATTAAGAAAATGCATCGGTAAATCTTAATTATAACATTAGCATTAAATTAATTAATTTAGATGTAAAATGACAGAATTATGACAAAAGTGCTGAAATTATGACATACTTTGTCATAATTATAAGATTTAAAGTCAAAGTTAAGATGTGCTATATCATTATTATGACTAATTCATAATTATGAGATTTAGAAAATCGAAATTATGATATAAAGAGTCTTAATTATCACTTATTTAATTATCACAAACATAAAAAAATAGAGATAAAATTGTGACTTAGTCAAAATTCTCAAATATGAAATTATTTGAAAAGTATCGAAAGGAAAAAATGCATTGGTAAATCTTAATCATAACATAAAAAAAAGTAAAATTACGGCATTATGACAAAAGTGTCGGAATTATGACAGTCATAATTATAAGATAAAACGTCGAAGTTAAGACGTACTGAATAAATTCTATATTTACACAACATTATTAAAAAAAGATGCATTGGTAAATCTTAATTATAACCTAAAAAACGTATTATAGCATTAAAAGTTTTAATTATGACGGAATGATGACAAAAGTGTTGAAATTATGACACAAAATCATTTAGACTTTTAGTATGTCTTAACTTTGACTTAATCTTATAATTATGACTAAGTCATTATTGTAACTAATTCATTATTACGAGATTAAGAAAATCGAAATGGACAAAAACAGTCATTATGAAATCATAATTATGACTGACTTAAGACAAAAAGAAGAAATTATGACATCAAAAGTTTATATAATGTCAAATATGACAAGTTTAATTACATACCAAGTCATAATTGACAATTTCTATTTTAATTATGACAAAAAGTTTAAATTGACATACTGTTATAATTATGACAAAAAGATGAAATTGACATAATCGAAATACTGAGTCAAATATGAGATAAAACCGAGCTATAATTATGACTTTTTGTAGTATTTCCAAGTTTTTATGTCATAATTATGACTTTTTTTTCTTTTTATCATTTTTTTCTCTGTAAGGTCATATTAATTTGGACATTTCATCTCATAAATGACAGTGTCATAATTTTCAATTCATCTGATAAATATGACTTTTGACTAATTATGATTTACCAAAGCATGATTACCACATTGCAGGCCCTTAACATGTCAAATCAATATATATATATATATATATATATATATATATATATATATCTAATGAGCACTCACCGAATTGGCTGAGGCAGAGAGCGTCCAGCACGGTTTTGAGAGACGGCGCTTCCTCCACAGACGGGCAGCTTTGACACACAGGCTGAGGGAACTCTACACACACACAGATATATACGGTTAGCTCAGTACGTGCGTGTGTGTGTGGGGGGGTCAGTGTGTGTGTTCTCGGTCTCACCTTTAGAGAAGGCACTGATGTGTTTGGGCAGTGGTGTTAAACACGTGTCGTCCTGCGCAGGGAAGCGTTCGCAGTCCAGCGCTTCCGGCCACGCGTGACCCTGACAGGCTAACACTGGAGCGCAGCTCTCCTTCACCGCCATACACACACTCCGACACGGCTGGATGAACCTGCAGACCAGCACACACACACTCAGATCATGAAGAGGAGCAAACTGAAGGACCAATCAGAATGCAGTTTAGTCAAAACCTAAATTTTACTCCATATTTTTTGATACATTTTTTAGTACATCATTAGTTAATACATTCATATCATTTCAGATGATACAAATTTAACGACAAATAATGGAAACTATCGATCAATATGTTGAAATCTGCTGTAATGTCAAATATTTTAAAATTTCAAATGAAAAATGTAAAAACAGCTTGTAAATTTGACTACATATTTGACATTTTTTGTTCACGGTTCGTTTAGACATTCAAATCATTTGAAATGATAAAACCGATGATAAATGAAAAAAAAATCTGCTGCAATTTCATTAAAAACATTCAATTGTAAATTTCACTATATTTTTTAATGAAACTTTTTTGAGACATTTTTAGTACATCATCATTTTAGATCATCACGTTCAGATAGAATGAAAAAAATCAGTATTGTCTAAAATCTGCTGCAATTTCATAAAAAAAACTCTTAGTACATTTTAAAACATATTTTTGATTCTAAAACTTGTGCAAGCATGATTTTTTTAACCATTTTTAGTACATAATTCATTTATATGTTCAAATCATTTCAGATGATAAAATCTATGCCTGAAATCTGCTGCAAAAACACCTTGTAAATTTTACAACATATTTTTGAATTAAAAAATTGTGTAAGCATGATTTTATGTGACATTTTTAGTTCATTATTGATAAAACTGATGATAAACAAAGAAAAAATCTATCAATATTGTGGCTAAAATCTGCTGCAATTTCATTAAAAACATTCAATTGTAAATTTCACTATATTTTATTTTATTTTTTAATTAAACTTTTTTGAGACATTTTTAGTACATAATTTTAGATCATTAAGTTCAGATAGAATGAAAAAAATCAATATTGTCTAAAATCTGCTGCAATTTCATAAAAAAAACTCTTAGTACATTTTAAAACATATTTTTGATTCTAAAACTTGTGCAAGCATGATTTCTTAAAACATTTTTAGTACATAATTCATTTATATGTTCAAATCATTTCAGATGATAAAATCTATCAATACACTGCCTGAAATCTGCTGCAAAAACACTTTGTAAATTTTACAACATATTTTTGAATTAAAAAATTGTGTAAGCATGACATTTTTAGTTCATGATTGATAAAACTGATGATAAACAAAGAAAAAATCTATCAATATTGTGGCTAAAATCTGCTGCAATTTCATTAAAAACATTCAATTGTAAATTTCACTGTATTTTTTTTATTTTTTAATTAAACTTTTTTGAGACATTTTTAGTACATAATTTTAGATCATTAAGTTCAGATAGAATGAAAAAAATCAGGATTGTCTAAAATCTGCTGCAATTTCATAAAAAAAAACTTTACATTTTAAAACATATTTTTGATTGTAAAACTTGAGCAAGCATGATTTTTTTAGTACATAATTCATTTATATGTTCAAATCATTTCAGATGATAAATACACAGATCTATCAATACACTGCCTGAAATCTGCTTTAAAAACATATTTTTGAATTAAAAAATTGTGTAAGCATGATTTTATGTGACATTTTTAGTTCACGATTGATAAAACTAATGATCACTATTGTGGCTAAAATCTGCTGCAATGTCATTAAAAACCACGTTGTGCATTTTACTATATATTTTATTATTAAAACATCATCCTTTTAGATCATCACCTTCAATAAAACGTATATATCAATACCTCGTCTGAAATCTGCTGCAATTTTTAAAAAAAACATAGTTTTGAATCTAAAAAAAAATGTGCAAGCATGACTTTTGTTTTGTGCAGTTTAACCAGAAGCTCCATGTGTGTTTCAGTGACGAACAGTCACAGCGAGTGTGTGTGGCGGTCGGATCACGTACCTGTCGAGGCAGACGGGGGCCACGAGCGAGCACACGAAGGCCCGGGCCTGTGGATGGCAGCCGGTGTGGAGCAGCGTCCTCCAGTCCTCCGAGCGAGGGACCGCTTCGTCCAGGCTCGTGTGACCCAGCAGGTTGGGTAACCTCATCTCCGAGTACGGGACGTCCTGGCAGACGCTCATCTGTGCGGGCACGGGGACGCAGCGAGTGGTCTGGCCCAGGTCGAAGGCCCCGGCGCGGGCCCCGAGAGACAGGAGGAGCAGCAGACACGAGAGATGCATGATGGGTGAGTGGTGCAGGAGGAGCCGGAGGAGCCGTGTTTATATAGAGGCGGGCCGAGGTTATCAAGCACACATCTGAGGGCCGCAGACAGGAGATAATGGGCCCCAGACGGGGGGGTGTGAGGGGGGCAATCAAACACACACACACACACATAACCTCCGTTCGCTGAGGGAGAGGCAAACTTCATTCCAGATGATAAAACTCAATGATCTGAATGTTTTATGGTTGTTTTGGGTCGAACATGGATAAACCCAGCTGTTGGGTTAAAATTTAAAATGACTTTTTTAACCCAGTGTTTGGGTTTGTCCATATTTGACCCAAAATTGGCTGTTTGGCTTAAATCTGCGACAGTTTTCTGCACTTTTTCTTATTATTTATTACTTTTTTTTCTATTATTTTGGGTTTATCCATGTTCGACCCAAAGTTCACTATGATAGTGGCATCGGATTGTTCTTTATGTAACAATCTATGTTTTTTTTTTTTTTTTGTATATGTCCCTATTCAAATAAACAGTAAATAAATAAATAAATTCTGGACTGGCAGACTGAGAACATTCATGACGTTCCTTATGACATCAGATGTACAGCACAGTGTGTGTGTGTGTGTGTGTCTGTGTGTGTGTTCTCTCTGCTTCCACAGATGGTGAGTGTGTGTGTACGTTCAGATGAGGTCTTCTGCTGCTGGTGAGTGTGTGTGTGTGTGTGTGTGTATGTATGTGTACATTCAGAAGAGGTCTTCTGCCGCTGGTGAGTGTGTGTGTGTGTCTGGTCAGCTTGGAGACCGTGCGCAGACAGACAGGCGTCTCCAGTGCGCTGACATCGTAGTGTGTGTACGTTCAGACGAGGTCTTCTGCTGCTGGTGTGTGTGTGTCTGGTCAGCTTGGAGACCGTGCGCAGACAGACAGGCGTCTCCAGTGCGCTGACAGCTCTTCTGGATCTCCGCTTCCTCGGCCAGCGACAGCTCTTGTCTGCAGTCTTCCAGCTTTGATCTGACCCGAGCGACTGCATTCGTATTCAAATCCTCCAGCTCGAGCTGCAGATGTGACAGGCCATTGTCCCTCTAATGTCTCAGACGAGTGTACTTCACGGGATTATCTCACATTAGTGCTCGGGACATTAGCATTTACAGCCCTTGACTTCTGCAGGGTCCCTCTGGCCAAACGCGTCTACTGGCTTTAGATTTGAATGCATACGAGTGATACGAGTTATAACCAAACAAAAGTTCAGGGATCCGGTCTTTAATGACGTTCTCACGATGTTCACGGAACGCTTTCAGTTGGACGTGTTTTTTTTTTAATGTTTCCAATTGTTTTCGGAATGTTCAGAGAACAATGTTCCAACACTGCTGCCAAATGGAATGTTCTCTAAACATTCAAATAACCAACAAAAAACTGTTACTTTTGAATATTCTCTAACATCAGAAAACATTTTGTTATTTGGAACATTCAGAAATAACCATTTCATAAGTTAACGCGAAATGTTTTTAGAACATATTAGTGTTGGTCGGGACTGTAAAGCTGTGTGTTATTGTTTTCATGTGCGGTTCATTTGTGACGTAAAGGCTCCACACTGTAAAAACGAATATGCTTTATCTAATCCATAAAATTGTGGCAAAAGATTACAAACAATATTATCAATTAAATTCAACAAATTAGAATTGAGTAATAATTAATCAAATTATTCCTTAAAAGTTAACCATTTAAAATGAGCAAAGTTTACACCAAAAAAATTAAACTAAAATATCTGAATAACTACGGAGGCGTATTGCATTCACTTGAAGAAAAAAATCTACTCTGTTTTTCTGAATTAATGAGTTAATTTTTCATGAGAAAAAAAAAATTTAACTCGTTAATTCAGAAAAACAGAGCAAAAAAAAAAATTCCATGAAAAATTAACTCATTAATTCAGAAAAACAGAGAAAAACTTTTTTTCTCATGAAAAATTAACTCATTAATTCAGAAAAACAGAGCAAAAAAAAATTTCTAATGAAAAATTAACTCGTTAATTCAGAAAAACAGAGCAAAAAAAATTTTCTCATGAAAAATTAACTCAATAATTCAGAAAAACAGAGAAAAAAAATGTTTTTCTCATGAAAAATTAACTCGTTAATTCAGAAAAACAGGGCAATTTTTTTTTCTCATGAAAAATTAACTTGTTAATTCGGAAAAACAGAGTAGATTTTTTTTTCTTCAAGTGAATGCAATACGCCTCCGTAAATAACAGACAGACATCAAAGATTAATTAAGACCACTTTATTTTAAATTACCAACAACAAGCAGAATTACTCAAGGAGAAAACCTTCATTTTAAAACAAACCTAAAACAAACACCAATCACTACAATGGTGACTTAAAAGTACTTTTTTTGGTACGTTTTACTCATTTTAAATGGTTAACTTTTAAGGAATTAATTTGATTAATTATTACTCAATTCTATTGGTAAATTGAATTAATAATATTGCTTGTAATTAATATTTTTGATTGGATAAAGCGCATTAATTTTTTACAATGCAGTGTACGAACCATTCAAGTTCACGCTGTACACCCAAATTCTGACCAATGCATTTTCATTAAAACAGTCCTGTAAATAACTAAGAGCCAATTCAATATTTTAACGGTGCACATAACTAGAATTTTAATATGAATTGCATTCATTTTTCCTAATTTTTCCAGGCCCCTCAGAAGATAATAGATGGGACATTGAAATCATTTGAAATGATAAAACCGATGACATTTGCATTAAAAACATTCAATTGTAAATTTCACTATATATATTTTTAATTAAACTTTTTTGAGACATTTTTAGTACATCATCATTTTAGATCATCACGTTCAGATAGAATAAAAAAAAATCAATATTGTCTAAAATCTGCTACAATTTCATAAAACAAAACAGTACATTTTAAAACATAATTTTGAAT
Source organism: Pimephales promelas (assembly GCF_016745375.1). Next base: position 3,635,272 of record NW_024121521.1, read on the forward strand.
CTAAAACTGACTTTTATTAAACATTTTTAGTACATAATTCATTTATATGTTCTATCAATCTATAAATATGCTGCCTGAAATCTGCTGGAAAAACACCTTGTAAATTAAACAACATATTTTTGAATAAAAGAATTTTAATATGAATTGCATACATTTTTTCCTCACCTCTCAGAAGATTATAAATGAGACATTCAAATGTTAAACTCCATCTTGAGCTACAATAGCTGATTATGCATGCAGCGAATAATAATTAAGAAACTAAATGGAATATTTATACTTTTGAAATGAAATCCACTGTTTCCGAGCCAACTTCTAGCCACATCTGCTACACATTTACCTGTGCAAACTATTTTTACTTCATTGATCAGATCATTTCAGATGAAACGATAAATTCTGAAAATATCAATCTAGATGTTGATTGAAATTTGCAATTGAGTCAAAAGCAATTAAAACCCATTTACAAGATGACAAACATTTAATATAGCGCATTATTCCTCAACTACGGACTGTATGTTAAAAACAACAGGCAGACGACATGAACTATCTGCGTGTATAATAGCATGAGTTCTGTGTGAGACTTTGGGTTTCTGCACAGAGGTGGAAAGTGGTTTCAGACTAACATTAGAGTGCCACAAGTCGGTCTGGGAGACGAAACACACCAGATGAGGATCCGTTTATGACGAGAAACGCATTGAGATGATTTTGAAACAGACAGACTGGTGTCTTGTGTCTGTTCCCGTCGGCCCCAGTCTTCTGAGGCTCTTTACTGCCCTGCACAGACGGCGCTACTGAGGGCCCTAACTGGCCAATTACACACACACACACATTTAGCAGAACAATGGAGTGCATGCGTCAGGTTAAGCACTGACGACCCCCGGGTGTGTGTTATTCTTTCTAACGGCCCTGCTGCCTGTTAACGGGTCTTTAGCTCAACAACACGGCGTCTACTTCATGCAAGCCAGCAGCTCGAGCTGTGCCGGCCGAGAGGCACAACACACATTTGCTGTAAAAAATGTCTTCATTTCTATTTATTTAACCAGGTTGAGATGCGATATCTCTTCTGCCTGGGAGTCCTGGTCAACAAGAGTTCATAAAACAACATAATAAACGAAAGCAATATCTAAAAGACTATACAAATCCTAATCAGCTATTACAACATTTATACCGTTCTATAAAAACAGACTTGAGAATGTTTCTACACAAATGGTTTGTTTGTCAGGATTATTGTGCATTGCGTTGTTGGGTTCAGTATTCTGTGCTGGTTTGGGTTTGTACTGTTATTGTATTTATTAAAACAGTATTCAACATTTGAAGTGGATCAAAGTTCATCAGAGGTGTCCTAAGACCAGAACGGGTATTGTTCAAAATTCATGTGTAAGTTTGATGAAAGGTTTTGATCCACTTCAAATGTTGACTATTGTATATTGAATCAGCTTTTATTTGTGTTTTGGTTTTAATTTTAGCTTAAGTGTTAGTCTTTTTTTATTTTAAAGCAAATTTTATAAGCGTACGTTTTTATTATGGATATAGTTTTTATTAAAGTTTTGAATTTGATTTTTTTTATTTTCAAAAATATGTATAAATATAAAAGTATTTAAAAATTTTTTGTTTTAGCAATTCTTTAATGTGATTTTGACATTTTGTTTATATATATATTTACCTTTCATTTATTTTTATTTCAGTTTTATAACTTTTAGTAACTTGTTTCAGTTATTTATTTTTGTTGTTTCAGTTTCATGTTTTATAAGATTTCTAACATAGTATTTATTAATATTTGGAATTATTTTAGTTTTAGTAATTTTGTTACATGCTTTTGCTAATTTTATTTATATTTATATAAATTGTAATTTTCTATTTACCATTATTATTACAGTTTTACCTGTATTAGGCTACATCTCCAACATTTCTTGTAAGTGTATAAGCTTAGTTTATAAAAAAAAATATTATTTGTATTCTAGTAACATTTTTATTAATAGTTTGAATTTTCTGTTTTTGTTTTTATTTTAGTTTAAGTTTAGTAATTTTGTTATGAGCTTTTGTCAATTTTATTATTATTTAAAAAGCATTCTGTTTACCCTTTAATTTTATTTTTATTTCTGTTTTAGTGATTTTAGTACTTCAACTTGTTTATTTCAGTAATTTTCATTATTTAAATTAATATGTTTATATAATTTTATTTCAACTTTATTTCAATTAACAATTTTTAGTAGTTTGAGTTAAAAACAACAGTATGCTTTGTTGTATACTGCAAGTTTTGACAAATAGTATGTCATCTAGGTATTATACCATTAATAAACAACATCTGAGAAGAGATTATGAGATATAACGTGTCTTTATTTAATAAATAGAGTGACCTCTGACCTTAAAATAACTTTAATAAACGACAGAGACTATGAGACATAACTTATGGTTTGGATACAGAAACGAAATACAATATATAGCATATATTGTAGTGCAAAATACATGTCGGTTCAGTATTAGAGTGAAATCAAACAAATTAATTTGCTTTAAACATAAAACTGGTGATGATAAATGTGATGTGTGAGTTATTAACAACAGCAAATGGCAGTATAGAGGGCCAGTGTAGAGTTATTAACAGCAGCAAATGGCAGTATAGAGATGTATAGAAGGCCAGTGTAGAGTTATTAACAGCAGATGGCAGTATAGAGATGTATAGAAGGCCAGTGTAGAGTTATTGACAGCAGAGGGAAGTATAGAGATGTATAGAGGGCCAGTGTATAGATAGTTACAGCAGAGCGCAGTATAGAGATGTATAGAGGGCCAGTGTAGAGTTATTAACAGCAGATGGCAGTATAGAGATGTGTAGAGGGCCAGTGTAGAGTTATTAACAGCAGATGGCAGTATGGAGATGTATATAGAGGGCCAATGTAGAGTTATTAACAGCAGAGGGCAGTATAGAGATGTATAGAGGGCCAGTGTAGAGTTATTGACAGCAGAGGGAAGTATAGAGATGTATAGAGGGCCAGTGTATAGATAGTTACAGCAGAGCGCAGTATAGAGATGTGTAGAGGGCCAGTGTAGAGTTATTAACAGCAGATGGCAGTATAGAGATGTATAGAGGGCCAGTGTAGAGTTATTAACAGCAGAGGGCAGTATAGAGATGTATAGAGGGCCAGTGTAGAGTTATTAACAGCAGAGGGCAGTATAGAGATGTATAGAGGGCCAGTGTAGAGTTATTAACAGCAGATGGCAGTATAGAGATGTATATAGAGGGCCAATGTAGAGTTATTAACAGCAGAGGGCAGTATAGAGATGTATAGAGGGCCAGTGTAGAGTTATTGACAGCAGAGGGAAGTATAGAGATGTATAGAGGGCCAGTGTATAGATAGTTACAGCAGAGCGCAGTATAGAGATGTGTAGAGGGCCAGTGTAGAGTTATTAACAGCAGATGGCAGTATGGAGATGTATATAGAGGGCCAATGTAGAGTTATTAACAGCAGAGGGCAGTATAGAGATGTATAGAGGGCCAGTGTAGAGTTATTGACAGCAGAGGGAAGTATAGAGATGTATAGAGGGCCAGTGTATAGATAGTTACAGCAGAGCGCAGTATAGAGATGTGTAGAGGGCCAGTGTAGAGTTATTAACAGCAGATGGCAGTATAGAGATGTATAGAGGGCCAGTGTAGAGTTATTAACAGCAGAGGGCAGTATAGAGATGTATAGAGGGCCAGTGTAGAGTTATTAACAGCAGAGGGCAGTATAGAGATGTATAGAGGGCCAGTGTAGAGTTATTAACAGCAGAGGGCAGTATAGAGATGTATAGAGGGCCAGTGTAGAGTTATTAACAGCAGAGGGCAGTATAAAGATGTATAGAGGGCCAGTGTAGAGTCATTAACAGCAGATGGCAGTATAGAGATGTATAGAGGGCCAGTGTAGAGTTATTAACAGCAGAGGGCAGTATAGAGATGTATAGAGGGCCAGTGTAGAGTTAGTAACAGCAGAGGGCAGTATAGAGATGTATAGAGGGCCAGTGTAGAGTTATTAACAGCAGAGGGCAGTATAGAGATGTATAGAGGGCCAGTGTAGAGTTATTAACAGCAGAGGGCAGTATAGAGATGTATAGAGGGCCAGTGTAGAGTTATTAACAGCAGAGGGCAGTATAGAGATGTATAGAGGGCCAGTGTAGAGTTATTAACAGCAGAGGGCAGTATAGAGATGTATAGAGGGTCAGTGTAGCGTTATTAACAGCAGAGGGCAGTATAGAGATGTATAGAGGGCCAGTGTAGAGTTATTAACAGCAGAGGGCAGTATAGAGATGTATAGAGGGTCAGTGTAGAGTTATTAACAGCAGAGGGCAGTATAGAGATGTATAGAGGGCCAGTGTAGAGTTATTAACAGCAGAGGGCAGTATAGAGATGTATAGAGGGCCAGTGTAGAGTTAGTAACAGCAGAGGGCAGTATAGAAATGTATAGAGGGCCAGTGTAGAGTTATTAACAGCAGAGGGCAGTATAGAGATGTATAGAGGGTCAGTGTAGCGTTATTAACAGCAGAGGGAAGTATAGAGATGTATAGAGGGCCAGTGTAGAGTTATTAACAGCAGATGGCAGTATAGAGATGTATATAGAGGGCCAGTGTAGAGTTAGTAACAGCAGATGGCAGTATAGAGATGTATAGAGGGCCTGTGTAGAGTTATTAACAGCAGAGGGCAGTATAGAGATGTATAGAGGGCCAGTGTAGAGCTATTAACAGCAGAGGGCACTATAGAGATGTATAGAGGGCCAGTGTAGAGTTATTAACAGCAGAGGGCAGTATAGAGATGTATAGAGGGCCAGTGTAGAGTTATTAACAGCAGAGGGCAGTATAGAGATGTATAGAGGGCCAGTGTAGAGTTATTAACAGCAGAGGGCAGTATAGAGATGTATAGAGGGCCTGTGTAGAGTTATTAACAGCAGAGGGCAGTATAGAGATGTATAGAAGGCCAGTGTAGAGTTATTAGCAGCAGAGGGCAGTATAGAGATGTATAGAGGGCCAGTGTAGAGTTATTAACAGCAGAGGGCAGTATAGAGATGTATAGAGGGCCAGTGTAGAGTTATTAACAGCAGAGGGCAGTATAGAGATGTATAGAGGGCCAGTTTATAGCTAATAATGGTAGAGGGCATTGTGGAATTATTTTAGTGTTCACATATTCAATATTTAAATAACTTTTTTTGCATGTTTAAATTAATTTATAATTTTTCACATGTAAATCTATTATTACCATAATGGAACATTCTAGCACTTTTGTCTCCGTTTTATTTTTTGGGGCATTTTAATATTTTATGAAGCTGTTTTCCTCCCAATGTTGGTGATTTTCAGCTTTTACTGATCTGAGTTCACTTTTGAGGGTAATGTCCAATATGAGTGTAGCTAGGTTACACACGCGAGCGCGCACTCGCCCGTGCGCATGCGCAGTCCCTGCTTCAGCTCGGTCAGTGGCTGCTGCTGCTGCTGTTTCTTTCCGAGAATCTCCGTGTTTTTCCGCCTCGTTCTCGCCCGCCGCGGTGTATGCGTCCGAATCCGACAACCGAGCCCGTGCTGCTCGGTCCAGACTCCCGGTAACGGCTCGTCTCACCTCGGCTCCGGGCGTTATGCGCTCAAATGAGGCCTACATGCTGAATCTGTCCTCCTCTTCCTCCTGCTCCTCCTCCTCTTCCCCCTCCCATGCATGAAGCTCACCGTGATGGCTGATGATCAACAACAACAGCCCGGTGTTCCCGGTGTTCCCGGACCGTCCCTGCAGAGCCTCGAGGCCACGGCACTGCAGTACAACAAGATCAAGAACTCCATTTGGTAAGAGATGCGATCTCGCAAACATTGCATGCATCTGATGGCTGGCACTAGTAACGGGATGTCTGAATCCACTGCATGTTATGTTTTGATTGTTTACAGCCTAATTTCAACTGGACAGTGGGCCTACATGTGATTTCGTTGCATGCAATATCTGATTTCAGATGCATGATTTCTATTTGATCTCATTGATTATCTCGTCGTTGTAATATCTAAATTTAGTGCATGGGAATGTCTGATTTCAATCCATGGGTAGGGGGATTATGTCTGATTTCAGTTTCTTGGTTATGATGTCTGATTGCATTCCTTGATCTTTGTGATGTCATTGCTTAGAAGAATGACTGATTTAATTTCATGTGGCATATCTGTTTTGTTAAATGCATGTAATATCAGATTTCACTTCTATCAGATTTGCTAATTTCTTTTGCATGTCTGTTTTCAGTTGCAATGTATGTATGATTTCATTGCATGGGGATGATATCTCAAGTTTTATCTGAATAGAATGATTTAGACTACTTATGCTATTGCATAAGTCATCCAGATGTCAACTGGACTTCAATTTAAAGTAATATCTAATTTTAGTGCTTGGGATGTCTGATAATGCATTGTGGCATATGACGTCAGTGTGTGCGATTATTAATATTTCTAAATGCATTGGGTTTTCTGATTTCATTGACTTGGATAGAATTTATCCAAGCATGCTGGTTTTATTGCATGGACTTTCTGATGTCATATCTGGTTTCAAAGGCATGCAAAATCTGATTTCATTGCATGTTTATGTCTGATTTCTAGTTGCAATGGATTATTTCATTGCATTTTGATTTTTATCTTGATTTTCTTTTATGCATGTCATTGCATTGGATGTCTGATTTCAAATGCAAGTATATAATTTAATGCATGGGGATATCTGATATCATTTAATGGATTGTATGATTTTGTGGCATTTGATATGATTTCAGTGCCTGTAAATATGTCGGATATCTGATTTCATTCATTGAATATGATTTTGTCGTTTTTTTTTTTGCATGGGTTTTCTGTTGACATCTTGTCATTGCGTATGATGTCTGATTTCATTGCATGGCATATCTGATTTCAAACGCAAATACATGATCTCAGTGCATGTCAAAGTTTACTTGTAATTTAATTAGTTTTTAATGTCTGATTTAGCTGGAAATGAGGTATAAGTGGTCTTTCAAAATCAATCAGACATCCCATTCAACTGAAATCAGACTTTCCATGCAGAGGTATCAGATAATCCATGCAATGCAATTAGATCCACATGCAATGAAATCATATTTTATAGCCTAGTAGTATGCATTTGAAATTGCATTTTGAAAGTGACGTGTGAAGCATCCTTTGCATTGAGATCCCATGCAGTGACATCAATAAATCCCCATGCAAAATCATACATCCATTGCAACTAAAATCAGACATTCATGATTATCAACCTAAGATGTCCACAAAAGCTTATTTTCTCTAGAACCAACCAACAAACCTTGTTGTTTAGCAGGCATGTGTGTTGCAATGCACATGCCCTGACTATCCCTTTAATACTGTCATTAATAATGAAAGAGAAGTCCTTCTCTTTCTACGAATTCTTCTATCTTAAACGAACCAACCTCCAAGAAATGCCCTGCCTGTTATCTGGAACTCAACAGCATGTCTTGTTTTAATCATGTGGTTATACTTTCCTTACTCAAGCATAACTGCACTTACAATCCTTGTTTTTCTTGTTTTGCAGCAAATCTGTACAATCAAAAGTGGAGAGTATTTTGGTAAGTCTCTCGTGTCATTACTTCTCAACATCTAGTGTTATCCGACAGATATTTTGGACTCAATTTATATTCTGCATGAGCCATGGGCGAAGGTGTTGTTTATAATGCAAATACATTCTCTATTAATGCAGCAAATTACAATGTTGTTTGACAAGCAAACAATTATTACAGTTAATGAACTGAATTATTTGGAAGAATATAAATATTTAAAATATTATTCATAAATGTAACATTTATTGAATATTGATATCCTATAACTGTTGCAACTGTTTATAAAGATAATTGGCATTTCATTTGAAAGTAATATTGGGTAAATGTTGCATTAAATTGATAGAAATGGCTTTCGTTAAAGTCTTTGAGCAGAATTGGTGTAAATGAGCTTCTTGATGGTGCATCAACTGATTAACATAATGCTTTACAACTCAAGTATCAAGTATCACACGTTTTGCAGATGAATAGTTTTCTACACCACATTTGTTTGTTGTTAAGTAGGCTTTTTTAGTTTGCTGAGAACAATCTTTTAAATGAGTTAGGCAAACTAGACAGAAATATCCACAACTTTCAACCGATTATGTTCAAGAACAAAGCTGACAAAAACGAAAGTCAAAAGTCAGTCCTATTTTATGTTAATTATTGCTTTAGTATATGTATATAATTGTGTGTCATGACTCCAGAAACAAACAGTTGTAATCATGGAGGCCGTTACCAGGAAGATGGTTCACTCTGGTGGTGACTCTACATTTAAAGCAAGCAAAACTTCCTTAAACAAATGATGTGTTATAGTAGTTTGAGTTGCTTTGTTTAGCACATATTTTTAGCAATATGCCACAATCTATAATGAAACAGAATACTATATAGAATGTTTAATTGTTCTAAGTACAGCTATATGTTTTCAGCTTTTCAACAGTGTGCAAATGTACAAACAAACAGTACAGTGAAGTAATAAGCTTCTAAAGCGTCAGTATGAATGATTCTTTCTCCCGGTTTTATAGTTCATTAGTGTGACTGTGGCTGTTTGTGGAAGCAATGTTGTAGTGTGGTGCATTATTTTAAAATCTGTAACAGGTTTGTGTTTATCTGTATGTTACAAACAAGACTTATCCAGTCAGAATTTAGAGTTGAATTTGTTTCCAATCAGAATTTAAAGTTGAATTTATATGATTCTGATCGAAATTTAAAGTTGAATCGATCTGTTTCTAATCAAAATTTAGAGTTGAATCTGTTACTAATCTGAATTTAGAGTTTAATCTTTCTGTTACCAATCAGAATTTAAAGAATTTAGAGTTTAATCTGTCTGTTTCTGATCAGTGTTTAAATAATTTCGAGTTGAATCTGTTTCCATTCAGAATTTAGAGTTGACTCTATATGATTCTGATCAGAATTTAAAGTTGAATCAATCGGTTTCTAATCAAAATTTAGAGTTGAATCTGTTACCAATCAGAATTTAGAGTTGAATCTGTATGTTACCAATCAGAATTTAAAGAATTTTGAGTTGAATCTGTTTCCATTCAGAATTTAGAGTTGAATCTATATGATTCTGATCAGAATTTAAAGTTGAATTAATCGGTTTCTAATCAAAATTAAGAGTTGAATCTGTTACCAATCAGAATTTAGAGTTGAATCTGTCTGTTACCAATCAGAATTTAATGAATTTAATATTTAATCTCTCTGTTTTCGATCAGAATTTATAGTTGAATCTATTTCCAATCAGAATTTAGAGTTGAATCTGTTTCCAATCAGAATATAAAGTTGTATCTGTTTCTAATCAGAATATAAAGTTGAATCTGTTTCCAGTCAGAATATAAAGTTGAATCTGTCTGTTTCCAGTCAGAATTTAGAGTTGAATCTGTTTCCAGTCAGAATATAAAGTTGAATCTGTTTCCGATCAGAATATAAAGTTGAATCTGTCTGTTTCCTGTCAGAATTTAGAGTTGAATCTGTTTCCAGTCAGCATATAAAGTTGAATCGGTTTCCGATCAGAATATATAGTTGAATCTGTCTGTTTGCATTCAGAATTTAGAGTTGAATCTGTTTCCTATCAAGAGCATAAAGTTTTATTACTCAGTGATTGGCTGTACAGCAGAAACAAGTGATACTGGCCAATCAGAGGCAAGATAACTACTTCATACAGATGTTCAGTATGTTCCACACTATTCAGTAGCCAGAATTAACGTAATAAAACCTTTAAAGTCTCAAACAGCATCCACGTTCAGATAGAATGAGCCGGCGTATTAAGTAAAGATCATGTTCCATGAAGATATTTTGTAAATTTCCTACCGTAAATCTATTTAAAAAATATTTTTTTGTGAGTGGATGCAGCAAAATCACAAACATAAATGCACAACTTCAAATGTGATTTCTCAATATTTCTATTTTTTAATTTAATTTAATTTATTTATTTATTTATTTTTGCACCCTCAGATTCCAGATTTTCAAATAGTTCTCGGCCAAATATTGTCCTATCCTAACAAAAGATAAATGGAAAGCTTATTTATCAGCTTTTATGTAATGTATAAATCTCAATTTAAAAAAAGACCCTTGGACTGGTTTTGTGCTCCAGGGTCACTGATATCTAGCATTGAATAGATGGATTTACCTGGTGCATTTAGGAAATAACAGCGAATTGTCTTTTATTTTTTTATTTACTGCTCATTGGCTGTCAAGTCTCACCCCATTCATGAGTGCCGGTTTCCCCTAGCAACAAAGAGGCAAATAGAATAGAGAGAGGTGAGAGGAATTCATTCTCACCAGCCAATTGGGAAGCAAGGTGGGCGGAGCCTGTGCTGAAACGAAGTGTGTGTCAGCATTGACATGCATGTTTACTGACAAGGTTTACATGGCAACTGGTTAAAAGCCGAGCAGGATTGCAGGTTTGCTGGTCATATGCGCAGACACACTCCAGTATTGTGTGTTTGCTGGACTCGAGGGGACCTGCTTTTCCCCTTTGAATGCGCAAATGAATGCAGGAGAAAACAGTGATGTCATGGACTGCGAAGTCTTGCAGGGCCCGAAATAAATGTTTGTGTAATCTATACTGAAACCTTCGAGTGAACAACCTTTAAGTGTCAAAGACTTGCTAAAATGAGCACAATCACATAACCAAATATAATAAATCAGATTTCACACACAAATACCACAATAAACTGACCGTTTAAGTTATTTAAGTTCATTATTTCTTAGGTTAGTCATGGAATTTCACTGAGTTGAACATTTAATGCTTCATTGTTGTTTGTTTTTAGAGTGAAAACACTATCGATCTTGTCTAAAATGCCCTTGTGTTCTTCATTTACGCAGCAAGATGTCGAGAAGTTTACAGATATCGAAAAGCTCTACCTCTACCTTAAGTTGCCTTCTGGTCCCAGTAGTGGCAATGACAAAAGGTACATGTTATTTTAAATCTATTTATTCCTTTCCATATCCCCCTCCCTTCCTTTTATGATTTGAACACCTCAAAAACCATTTGTGATCTTTGTGCTTTGCAATATCAAATACACTCATAGCATATTGTATGTCTGATGTTTATTATTCACTCATTCAGTGAAATATATGCATATCTAGCGAGATGCATTGATGTAACAAAATCAAGAAGTGTACAAGTATCATTTCTCGGTGACATTTTTACAATAAGCTTTGTAAAATGCATGTAACAATACATTTGTTACAGTTTTTTGTTAATTTTTTTTATTAAAAATGCAGCTGTTCATTGTTTGTTTGTTCACGGTGCATTAAATAATGTTAACAAACACAACTTTTGATTTTAATAACATTTAGTAAATGTTGAAATGAATAACATTATTAATATATTGTTCATTCTTAGTTTAACTTATTGTAAAGTGTTACCCATTTTTCTTTGTAATATTGCCTATTTTTGCATGATGCTGTATTGAATCACATGAGCTAATCATTTCACCATTTAAATAGATTTTGTGTAAATTATGACATTGCAATACCAAGCTTCCTGTGTTTTATCATTTGTTTCCCCTTATCTGTCCATCATGTCAACCCCTCTTTCCCAACATGATGTCCAATAGAACTGAAAATCAGAGGGGCTCTGCAAGTCCTGCAATATGGTACTACAACTTTAACTATATCAAAGGGAAAACATTATTGAATTCATTTGTAGCGTGATATATTATACAGGAGCAACAAATGTACACACATATTTCTGCAAGTACAGCATCTTGTTTTTTAAAGCCTTTCCCTCTGTTTTTCCTGTAGTGACCAGAATTCAATGTCGTCCAGTCGGACTCAACAAACATACGCGTTCAACTGGATCCGAAATCACTTGGAAGAGCATCCGGAAACCTCATTGCCAAAACAAGAGGTGTACGACGAGTACAAGTGAGTGCGATTTAATGCGGTAACGGACCGATTTTGTTTGTTTGTGCTCATGCTGTTTTTTGTTTTGTTTTTAGGAGTTATTGCGACAATCTGGGATACCATCCTTTAAGCGCAGCTGATTTCGGAAAGATCATGAAGAATGTTTTTCCGAACATGAAGGCACGTCGTTTGGGCATGCGGGGGAAGTCAAAATATCCTTTTCTGTGGGATTTTGAAATGCCACATACTGTACACCTAATGCAATACACCTTTTGAAACAAACTAAATGCATTGATCATACAAGTGAAACTCAAAAAATTTGAATATTGTGCAAAAGTTCATTTATTTCAGTAATTCAACTTAAAAGGTGAAACTAATATATTGTATAGACTCATTACATGCAAAGTGAGATATTTCAAGCCTTTATTTGTTATAGTTGTGATGATTATGGCTTACATAATCATAATATTCTAATTTTAAATTTGGGATTTTCATATCTGTGAGCCATAATCATCACAATTATATCAAATAAAGACTTGAAATATCTTACTTTGCATGTAATGAGTCTATATAATATATTAGTTTCACCTTTTAAGTTGAATTACTGAAATAAATGTACTTTTTCCACAATATTTAAATTTTTCGATATTCACCTGTATGTGAACCTGGACCACAACACCAGTCACGTGTCAAATTTGTGAAATTGAATATATCGAATATAGTTTGTTATGATAGGACAATATTTGTCTGAGATTCAACTATTGAAAATCTGAAGGTGCAAAAAATCTCCAAGTTGTGCATTTATGTTCATGAGTTTGCTGCATTCACTCACAAAAATAAATGTTTTATATATTTACGAAAGGAAATGTCTTCCTGGAACATGATCTTTACTTAATATCCTAATGATTTTTGGCATAAAAGAAAAATCAATTATTTTGCCCCATACAATGTATAGTTGGCCACAGATACACCCGTGCGACTCGAGACTGGGTTTGTGATCCAGGGTCACATGTGAGAAGTCATGAGAATTGAACCTTAACAATAGATCACGTACTGCTATAGTGGTCTGAGGAAAAAAGCATTTGTGCACATGCCGTCGCTCCCAAACCTGGACATACACAAATCAGGAGATGGGGTGAGTGTCCTGCTCTATACTAAGATTAGATTGATTTCTGGAGGATCACGTGACCCCAAAGAGACTGAAAATTCAGCATTGCATCCATCAGGAATAAATTACATTTGAACATGTAGTATATTCAAGTAGATAAACTGTATTGATATTTCAATGCACATGTATGAAAAGTTTGTCCGAAACCGATAAACAATAATAAAAGCCGATAACCGATATATCGGCCGATTAATCTAAATCCAAATTTTTTTATAATTTCTGAGAGCCTGATTACAAAAAAGTCTCGTCATTAATACACAATTATAATATTCTCATTATAATTTTATGTAGCCGATATAACTGCACATGTTGCACTGAACTGTATTTTCCTTTTTTGAAGTGATTCCAATCATATTTCAAGCAATTCAAAAGCATCATGTTGAACAGTGCGCATCTAATACATTATTAATCAACTTTAATATATCAGCCAAATTTTCTTATCAGACCGATAACAATAACACTGAAAATGATCATACAGTGGCCGATACTGATATGGTGGCTGCATCCCTAAATATGACTCTCTTTACTGTATTTTGAGACTTATAAACATTCCACACTTTTGGACCAGTCATGTAATATTTTTCATCAGTCATAACTGATAAGCAAATCTGCTCTCGTCTGTCTGCTGCTTTAGTGCGAGCTGTTGGAGTCGGCCGGACAGTCTCCCAGTGCCGAGGACGAGATGCGATCTGCTGCCTGTGGTCTGGTCTGCGAATGGGCCCAGAAGGTTCTGAGTCGCCAGTTTGACAGTGTGGAAGAACTGGCACGCTTTCTTCTCAACAGTCACTATATAGGCACTAAGTCCATGGCAGCTCTTACTGTTATGACTGGGACCCCAACAGGCAAGACACAATTTCCTCACTTATGCAATACATGATTAAACGATAACACTTTACTTAAAGTGGTGTGCATAAGACTGACATGACATCTTCATAATCATGACATGACAAATGAAAAATGTATCATTGTTTCCAACTTAAACTTATTTCCTAAAAATGGCAGGTATGAAAACCCCTACGTCTGCGTTTGTGCCAACCGGTGAAGCCAACTCATTCCTTCCCCAAGTGAAGACCCTCCCGTCACCTTCTGTAGACGCCAAACAGCAGCTTCAACGTAAGATCCAGAAGAAGCAGCAGGAGCAGAAGCTCACCTCTCCCTTGCCCACCGATGCCCAGGTGAGAAGGGCCGAGGCGGGCACACCTGTCCCGGGGTCCAGCCTGACCTCTGGAAGTCCTGCATTGCTGTCCCCTCAACCAACCATTGGCATTGTGGTTGCTGCTGTTCAAAGTCCTATCACAGTAAGGAGATTTTGGTTGCTAACGGACAGGGCTGTGACGAGACATGAGATTGGGTTTGCGAGATGAGATTTTTGCACAATATGTTATGGAAATCCTCAATGACAAAATTAATGAATGGAAATATAGTCTGCAGTTGCATTTTTGAAATGTTTTAGCTAATAATCTTTCTGAGTATGAATTATCGGTAACACTTTACAATAGGGTTCATTAGTTAATATTAATGTGTTAACTAACACGAACTTACAACGAGCAATACATTTGTTACAGCATTAAACTTTGTTAATTGAACAAACTACTTCCACAAATTGAACATAGAAATAAAAACAGTACAATGGCTTTTATTTTTATAAAACCAGCAAAACGACAATTGAGTGAATGCAGCGGTGGGGACTGTGATGTAATGTGAATGTAGCGTTGGCATATTCTATGCTAATGTCACCCTCACGCTCTGTCATTGAGATATCGCAAAACAGCTTTTCACTCGACGAGAAATATCGTCACTTTTTAGTCTCACGAGATCTCGTCACACCCCTACTTACAGGGTATGGATGACTTGATATTTCTGGATGGACAATTGCCTCAACTATTGTACTGTTTTGCAGGTTCAGAGAAGCAGGCAATTAATGACCTCCCCAAGTCCTGTTGGGGCAGCAGAGGGAAAAGTTGTACCGGTTAACTTCCAGGTCGTGACACAATCTCTTAAGCAGTCTCCAAAAACACCCCAGAATATCTCTGCCAGCCCAGTTGGTGACCGGTTGGCCAGACACCGATATGCCCAGATCTTACCTAAACCTTCCGCCACAAGCGCCATTGCACTTCGCTCACCCCCAACGCTCTTAATCACCAACAGCCCCATCAAGACAGTGATGCCCACACCTCATGTTAGCTCTGTAAATGTGGTCAAGATGACTGCGATATCGCTAGCGCCCAACAGTAGCAGTAATAGTAGTACTCCTACCCCATTGCGACCTGCATCGGCAGGCATCAGTAGCACAGCTTCCCAGGAAGAATTTAACCAAACCCAGCAAGCTCATAACGGGGCGTCTGCCGTCTCTCTTCAGTCATCTGGATTTGGGAAACCTGGACGTCCTTCTACAACCCCAACCCCGTTAGCGTCCACCAGTACCAATGAGGTGAAAGTGACATTTGAAGCTGTGAATGACAGTAACTCAGCTATTTCTGTTGATAAACAAAGCACTGCGTCAGGGGCAAGTACAGGACAAAAGAACGAAAGAGCCACTAAATACCGGGCTTCCAGTGAACCCTCTCTGCTTATTAAGGCATCCCCTGTGCCTGAGAGAGTTATAAGGGCCAAGAGTGACTCTTCAACCCCTTCAAGTACAATCATGGAGGCTCTTGCCCCAAGCAGCAATAACAACAGCAATGATCAACCAGAAAGTACTTTGTATTTAACTGTTACTAGCCAGAATGTAGATGCTGAATTGTCATCCATTTGTGCGGTGACAACTGCAAGCACTTCTTCTAAAGATGCTGGTCTCTGTCTAAAAAGCCCTCGAAAACGCTCTGCATCTGTTTTGGAAACCCACACAATCCCAGTTAAAAGAGTATTCATTTCCCAGCAACCTTTGGATGTTAGCAGCAGTGCCAGGCCTGGTCTTGTAATATCAGCTAAGAAGATCCAGAGACCTGGCACCCCAGCAAGACCAGAGAGTGCTCCATGCAAAGTTACGCTAAAACACAGTAGCTCCTTTCCAACTCAAATCTTGGCTCTCTCCGACACTCCCATTGGAATCTCTCGTACTGTAAATCCTCGAACCGAGAATGAAGTTGCTGATATCAGCCTGAATGAAACAGCTTCTGGTAATAGCACAGCTTTATTGCAGCAAATCCCAACTCACCACCAAATCAGCAGTGTTGTTTCTCAGGAGGTATCCGCTGTAAGTGAGCTCAAGAGCTCGCTGCAAGACTTCTCGCAACAGATGCAAGCAGAACACAAGCAGAACGCTGCTAATCCGTTACCATTGATGGCAACTGAGACCTCCAGTCAGCTCTCTATTCAGCAGGACATTGTTGATTTTGCAGGTGCCCAAGCTAGCATTGACTATTTCCCCTTCAATGATGATGATATGACCCAGGACAGTATTGTAGAAGAGCTCGTACAGATGGAGGAGCAAATGAAGCTGAATAGCAGCTTGCAATCCTACCTAAGTTGTGTGGATATATCCCTACAAGGTCAAGCCACAGTTGGACAAGGAACAATCCTGTCGCCCCATCAGACAAGTACGCAGTTCTATCATTCCTCCCATAGTAGTGCAACGCCAGTGCACACGCCAACTCCGACGCCTACGCCAACACCAACGCCTACTCCAACTCCTACCTCCGAGATGCTACCAGGGGGGAATAGCATGACCAGGGAAAGCCCTTGTTCCCGAATGGCAACTGTTACCCCAGTGGATAGCATCTTAGGTGGGCGCCATACACCCATCAGCACTCCACTGTCAAACTGCAGTAGCAGTGTTCCTCCAAGTCCCATTGAATGCCGCAATCCCTTTGCATTCACTCCCATTAACTCCAGTATAACTGGTTATCATGATGGTAGTGTTGTGTCCAGCAGTCCAGTGAAGCCCATGCAAAGGCCTATGGCCACCCACCCAGATAAAGCCAAGCTGGAGTGGATCACCAACCGGTACAACAGCACCGCAGGCTCTCCTGTTATCTCAACCAACTCCACCATTGCTATCCTCCCCAGTTACCAGGATCTGGTCGAGGACCATTTCCGTAAACCACACGCCTTTGCCATCCCTGGCCAATCTCTCCAGTCTCAGTCAAGGCATCAGGATGGAAACTTAGGGAGGTTAACAGCCGTTTCTCCAGTTCAACAAGGACAGCAAACCACCCTTAGTAGCAGGCAAGAAAGTTTCGCCGTCCCTGCTCCGTTGGACAATAAAGGGGCCGGAAGCACATCTGCATCTGGAACCTTCCGGTGTCGTAGCGTTAGCCCGGCAGTTCGCCAGCGTAACCTCAGTGGCACCACTGCACAAACAGTCACCACCCCTCGGTCTGTTGTTTCTCCCTTTAATTGCCCCCTGACATCTGAGGTCCTTAATATTCTGGCCAACAACCAGTCGGTGGTCAGTGCCAGCACCTTGGCCCAAAGGAGCCAATCAGTGCCACTAAACATCATGATGCAGTCTGAGCTGCTGCCTGTCAGTCACCAGGCGCAGCAAAGCAATAGCGCTAAGATCACAACCGTGCTCCTCAGCAAGATGGACACGGATGGAGACGATGCAGTGCGAGGACTTGGTGTAAATAACCTGCCATCCAATTACACCGCACGGATGAACTTAACCCAAATCTTGGAGACGACACAGGGCTTCCCCGGAGGCCCCAGTCCTCAGAACCAGCAGCTGCCTCTGGATTCAAGCCCTTCGCCATTTGACTTCCAGAAGACGGGTTACCTCATAAGCACGGGAGAGGAACAAGTCCTCTTCTCCAGTGGCGACAGTCAAGCACAATCAGGCTCTGGACTGCAACAACCGGAGGAGCAGCTTGAGCTCCAAGAACCGCAATTGGAGCTGCAAGATCAACATCTACAGCTCCAGAATCAACAGCTGCAACTTCCAGATCAGCAATTACAACTCCAAGACCAACAGTTGCAGCTCCAGGACCAACAGTTGCAACTCCAGGACCAACAGATGCAACTTCAAGACCAACAATTGCAACTCCAGGACCAACAGTTGCAACTCCAGGACCAACAGTTGCAGTTGTCAGACCAACAACAGTTACAAGATGATCCAGATCTCACCCGGCAGCACTTGTTGCCCCAAACCTCTCAGCAGGTCGTGGATCACGGGCACCAAGAGCAACTGGACTTCAACACTACCGTCAAGGATCTCTTAGGGGAGGACAGCCTCAACCCTAGTTCACAACTCGTCGGACAAGTGGCGTCAGAACTTAGTGCGGTCGCTTCTGACTTTTCCAGCGATATCCGGTTGACTTCTGACCTTTCTAGTAGCATTAATGACCTGAACACTTTGGACCCCAACTTGCTGTTTGACCCCAGTCAACAGCAGGACCAATATGAAGATGCCACACTGGAAGAACTGAAGAACGATCCTCTGTTTCAGCAGATTTGCAGCGATACTGTGAATTCTGCTGGTTTTGATTGGCTGGAGAATAAAGACCAGCCAACCGTGGAAATGTTGGGATAATATTATTTCCTGTTCCTTTGCTGTTGATGTTGCTGTTGTCATTGTTGTTTTATATTTATGGTTTCTGTTCAGCGTTTTGTTTTTTTGTATTGCAACGTTTTGTGTATCCAAAAATATCGAATGACGTGTCTGTGCAGCAAAAATCTGGATGCTTTGGACTCGTCCAGTGTAAAGTGCCAGCCTGAGGTAAATCTCTTACAGGCATGTGCTTTATCAAATGTTTGTTTTTTTTACAATTGTTTTGTTTCGTAGATCATTCCAGTCATTTCTCCCAATTATTCAGAAGTAATTTATCTCGGATGGTCCAATATTTCCTCTAGTTCCAATTGATAATGAAACATCACCTGGTGCACAAGCATATCCTTGATTTAATTCACACTCTTTTATATGTTTCCATCCACTAAAAACAGTGGATATTGAGAACCTGCATGCAATATTCCAAGTGACAAGTCATTGACTTTGGGGAAACACCCTTTCTAGATGGTCGTATAAGTATATTTTATTGTGGCTTCGCGAGATTGGTTGGAGTGTATTCAGATATCATAAGTCCAGCAGAGGTGAAATATCACATCTACATATCGTAAACCAGTCAGTTCAGTGAACTGCAAGGTGCTACTTGGTGCTGACTTAAAGAATTGCATTTACTGAATCTCTCATCAGCCGTCATTGGTTCTGTCAAAGTGGTTTTAGACATTTTTGGGGGGGAAAGGTTATTTAAGGCCATAAAACTTGTACTGTTAAATCCAAACTGTTGGGAAGGGATAAGATTTGTGCTATATACGTTTGTTTTTTCCAAAAAAAAAAAAAAAAAGAAGAAGACTCGTCTGCCTTATTTCCAGAGTCTAAGGCCTTATTCCATCTCATAAAAGGCTTTGATGTTTTGAATTCAAGAACAAACTTGGTGCACTTAAAAAAAGAGGGTGTCGTGTATTAGCGGTGAACATTTCTTGATCATCTCTTTAGATGGTCGCTAGCCATTTGTAGGCCTTTTTTTGCACATCATTTCAAACTGGTAGTGACTATGGTATGGTAATGGCTAGATATTCTTTCCAACTCGAGATCGACAGGCAAACCTGTGTAGTTTCTCCGGCCTTAACTCCATACCAAAGAGAAGCTGTCGAAGAACAAGAGACGTTGCGGTTTCCATCTTCAATTGGTGTCATCCAAAAGCTTTGTTTTTATCAGATTGCGGGATGAATCTTGTGTAAATTTTGTGTATATGGCGGATGTACAGATAACTGGTTTGGGGAGCATGTTGTACAAGTTCACAAAGGCTACATTTCTAGGCTGTTCAAGTTAGTGTGACATTTGTATAATTATTAAAAAAAGGACATAGTGGTCATTATGAAATTTCCATTTTATCAAGACGCTAATGGTGATGGTTTGTAGATGAGAGTGCCCTTAAGAAAACTTTTGAGGAATCATAAGTCCATATAGCCAGCACGATATCTCGCTTGTTACGTTTCTGGCTTTCTGTGATGTGCTAGTAATGCTGTCTGTTGGATCTGTAGCTTGCTAATGTACCATATTTCTTAGGAGTTTATCGCTTCCTGCACATGCAGATGTGAAGAGGATGTTATAGCATGGATTTATCGAGAGAGAAAAAAAAAAGAAATTAGATGAGGCTTGAATATAAAGGCATTTTATCGTGACTATGTTGTGTGCGGAGGCGAATCAAAGGAGCGGACACTGGAAATGGTTTTGAAATTCATATTATTGCACTAAAAGCTTTCGTATTGTTTGTTTATTTCTGTCGTTTTAAGGAACAATTGGTGCCCAGGCTATTTTTCTTCAAATGACAATAAAAAGCTAAAGGGGAATAACTCATGCTAGAAAAAATGACAATGAATAATTGCCTTGTGTAGCAATGAGCTCTAATCTCAATGAGATCCGCTTTGTACAACTTCTCGTACCTGAGAAGAAAATATGAAAATACAAGATTTAAAAATGACATTATTAAGCGGTGTGTTTTAAAAAAAAAAATCCAACATGCTTCACCATGTTATAAAATGACTGTACGTGCGCATGTGTGTTAAAATATCTATGGTAGTATTTGTCGTGACCACTCTTTTAGCCAATCAGAGCTCTGGTATCGTTAACCAGGTCAAGAGGAGACAAAAGTAGTTCTATATGCATTTTATGATGTTTACTAAGTTATAAGAAGTCTTTTTTCTGTTCATGAATGTTGTTCTATTGTTATTGTTTCTTATTTCGTTTTGTTTTGAATATATCATTTTTATATATAAATTAAAAAAAAACGCCTATGTGAAGAAAGCTGTAAATATTTTTTATGTTCTGGCATTCATCAAGGCACTGATTAATAACCGTTTTTTTATTTTTCAAGTACGACTCCGGTCCTCTTTTGATACGCAGGGATTGATGCCGCAGTTGGTCCGATGTCTTGTAGGAAAACATGTTCATTCTGTCTGTCCGTGTGGATCTGTAGACTTGAGCCTTCTGATGTGCTTGTTTATCTGCTCTATGTGGACAGCTTGTTAATATTGCAAAAGCGTTTCAGCGATGTTTTGTTCTTTTCTTTTTTTTTCCAATGGAAAGTACTCACAGGTGAGATTTTTTAAGTGGTTTTAAAAGCCAATAAACATTTTTTTAAACAACACCGTGTTGTCCTGACCTGTGTTTGTGGAGTATAGCACCTTATATATATGAATAATTATAAATTAAGATTTAATATTATAATATATATTATAATATTAATATACATATAATTATAAATTATATATATATATAATAATTAAATATATATCTTTCTTGTAGGAAAAAGTCCTGTAATACAATATTTCTACTTAAACAACTCATAAAAAATATTTTTTTCCTTAAAATAAAGTAAACATTAACTAAAATAAAATATTTAAAAAAGTTACCCTTTTTATTTCAGCTATTTCCTGTGACATTTCTCATTTACATTTAATTTAACTTGATGTACTAAAATAACTAACTGAAATAAAATATACTATATAGACATTGAATAAACTTAAAACAAAAACAGAACAAAATTAAAATATAAAACCTAATTGATTAGTAACTAAAATAGTGTCTCGGTGATACAAAAACAACAGTTACGATTTACATGCCAAAGTGTAATATGGACTAATAAAAGCGCACTAATAATAAATGCTCCTCTGCATATTCGATCAAATCTGCTTTTGCGACTAATGGAGGTCATTCTGTCCAAGCCAGAGGTCAAAGGTCAGAGGTTTCTGTAGATGGAGGTTGACCCTGAACGTGGGATCCGACCAATAAGAGCGAAGCGTCCGAGTGTTGTGTCCCTTTCCCATGATCCCACACATATTCACACAATGCTAATGTCTCTGGCGCTATTGATCCTCGTCCTGCTGGCGCTCACACTCTCGCACGCACACACACACACACACACCAGTGCAAATATAATTTTTCAGCATAACTTGTGTTCTCTTTCTGTGCTGAGAAGGATCAAACCCTGGACTGTGATTTATATGTGATCAATCAGTGTTCCCTGATCAATAACTGATTAACCTGAGCACACACACGTGCTGAGGTTTGCCTTTATCTGCAGACTTTTGATGGCAGAGTGATTAATAAGGCACATATTAAAATCGTAAATGTATATACAGAGATTCAAAAATGATTTGATTTGTACTGGAAAGCAAGAATAAAAACTGTGGAAGAAGATTTACGCCTGTTAGACTGAGGAAAACAACTATTCCGTGGCAAGAAATATCGAATTAAATGTAAAATGTTGAAGTAGAAATAGACTGAAAACGTCCTCCGATGATATTTGTTTTATTTACAACTAAGATAAATCTGCAGTCCTGTTGATTTGAAAGCAGTAAACGAGCCTGTCCTCTCTGTGTGTGTGTGTGTGTGTGTAGATCGGCTCTCTGATCAATAACTGCATTCACTGCGCACACACTCTCACACAAACACTCATAAAAATACTAAAAAAAAATACTCCACAAATATACTCACTTTTCAACTCATTTATACATGTTACTACATATTTCCACTATTTTTTCCTTATATTTTATATCTAATAGATTGACACATTTGACATATATAACTTTTGATTTTCTGATTCATCGCGAGTCTGTTGGACAAAATGACCAATGAAATCAGATCATAATTACAAGAGGACCTCATGAATATGTAAGACACGCCGGAGTCACGTGTTCACGAGGGGCGGGAGCGAGCGCGAAAACGAGCTTCAGTCAGTCAGTGTTCGGTTCTCTGGAGAGTCATGACGCGCTCCGGTCGCGCGCTGGTTTTACGCACGGAATGATTGGGAATTATCGATAAATGGGGTCCGTGAAATGGAAAACACATCAGCGTTTGCTGATTTTACTCTGGGTTTTATCGTTTTCAGGTAAGAGATGTTTTATTCACTCATATGTTGACAGGAATCTCGTGCGTAAAGGCTGAAGGTCTCCAAGTTGAGAACGAAAGATGCTGAAGGCAGATCATCTGAGGAAACCGCTGAACAACTCCTAAACCTGATCTGTATTACATCTCTAAACCATTTTAGGTTATTGATAGATTGTTTAGTTGGGAAATGATCTGTTGAGTGAATGTCTGATCAGAAGTGCTGCTCGTGAATTCACTCACTTCGAAATTTAACCTACAAAAAAAAAAAAAAAAACATAGTTATTATGGATTTTGCTACTCTAACCAGTCTAACTATGGTACAACTGTAATCAATACGCCAAATAAAAACGCGGCTACTACACTTAAACCATATAGTGAAACCATAGTAACCACAAATTATCCATGGTTTTGCTACAGTTTAACTATGGTATTCGTGGTAAAAAAATAAATAAAAATAGTAACGTTTCTTTTCATCAGCTGTTTAATTTAGATTGTAACCTTGAAAGACTGAAATGGCTTTTAAAGATATGACCATTGCAGTGGATCTCATGAATACTAACTTATGACTGACCCAATCTGACTATATAAAGTTTCAGCAACAACAACATTGATTTTAAGGCTTCTGAACACACCTACACATGGTTTAATTGAACTTTTTATTGTGTGAAAAACCCAAAGTCGTGAAGATTAGAATAAATGCATCAATGTCCAGCAAAAGCACTGATTCTTCTCGCTCAGTTCACTGTGACTAAGTGGATTACCCTCATTCAAGTCTTGATTTGCTTGAATCGTAATTTGAATTGTGTAAGCTTGACCAATGTGTTGTTGTTGTTGCCCAAATGCCAATGTTTAATGCCATCTGATCATCTCCAGGGGTTTTGAGCTTCAGTGAGTTGTCTTTCACCGTCCAGCCGCAGGACGTGTCTGCGGCCCGAGGTCAGCTCGTGATACTGGACTGTCAGGCTCAGGGCGAGTCTCCGATCGCTGTGCGGTGGAGGACAGACGGGGTCCAGCTCCAGGAGAGCGTCCGCGTGCGAGTCCTGTCCAACGGGTCGCTGTGCATCTCCAGTGTGAGGAGTTCAGACGAGGGCTTCTACCAGTGCCTCGTGCAGAACACGTACGGAGCCATCCTGAGCCAAAGAGCCAGCCTTACAGTCTCAGGTATGGAGCAAATGTTGAAGAAGTTAAGTGTGTATCGTCTCTGCCGCGAGTTTTTTAAAAGAGCGTTTGTCCCAAGTAGAGACAAATCGGTTGTTTTAAATCACACATCCTGGTATTTTTGTTTCAAATCAAAGTAAAACTTTTTGAGGCCTTTATCTGGGCCTTATACATTTGAATTAGAAATGAGTTGCGGTAGTGATTCAATGATGGTCATGCGATGAAAATGTATAATTTAATGACATAACATTTTATAAATTACGTATTTTTCAAAAATCAATTAAGAAAATTTAATATGTCAGCATTTGAATTGTAAATGAGTTGTGGTAGTGATTCAATGACTGTTATGTAATGAGGCGACTATATTAAAATAATATACGTAATAGATAGGAAAAATATTAAATAATCATAGTTAAGGCTCAGTAAATGATCTCTCAAGATGTGCTCTGAAATATCCCAAAAAAATCTTACGTAATATTCCATAATATACATTTTTCTCCCGAAATCAATGTAGAAAATGTGCTTCTTCTGGGCCTTTTATAGCATGTAAAGCATTTGAATTGTAAATGAGTTGCGGTAGTGACCTACGATTGTTAAAGGACAACTCCTGCGCAAAACGAACCTTTGGTCTAATTACACATTGGCACCTAGTCGACCGTTCTCTGAGATTTGTTTTCATGATAATCGAATGTAAAGAGTTTTATCTCTAAAACCCGTATAACGCTAGTATAATGGGCATAGAGTAAATAAAAAGAAAAATCGCTAGTTTATACCACTAACAAGGCTCAAAACAGCCCCACACTAACACAGTAACATAATGAGGGTCCTTAGATGCAAAACGAAGCATTGAGAACTTTGTAAGAGGACAGACCGTTTAATAAGAAGATACTTTATCAAGACAGTGCACTTCGCGTATACAGGCAGGAGCCTCGATAAGTCGAACCACGAACGCCGTTCATACAGTTAGGCTCACTTGGTTGGCACGTTGTTCGTGGTTCAACTTATCGAGACTGTTTTCCAAAGATGTAAGCGATTCTTTATAAAGTATCTTTTTATTAAACGGTCTGTACACTTACAAAGTTCTCAAAGCTTCGTTTTGCATGTAGGGACCCTCATTATGTTACTTTGAGCCTTGTTAGTGGAATTAACTAGCAATTTCTCTTTACTTATTATTTTCCCCCTTATACGCTAAACAGTTTTTAGAGATAAAACTCTTTACATTTGATTAAAAAGAAAACAAATCTCAGAGATGTGTTATTAGACCAAAGGTTCGTTTTGCGCCGGAGTGATGTTTCTGATCTGTTATAAGGGCCAGAATATGAATGAGCCTCAGTATTAGCGCACGCCAGCATTGCTGCGGCTCCAGGGCCATTGTTGCGCTCAGGAATCTGGCCAAGGCTATTCGCCGCCGCTTTTGTCCGGCGCGGCCCCGGCTGGCCTCTGGCCCGGGAGAACACACACGTCTGTTCGGCCATGGACCCGTGGACAGAGAAACAGCTGTGCCTATTGAACTCGCTCAGCCCTGACCTTCACAAAGAGACACGGCTCACTGCTGTTCCAGGATCAGGGATAACACACCTCACTCCTGAATCGGTTATTTGTAGTGATAGACTTAAATAATCAGACATTCTTATGTTGAATTCATCAGCATCAACTGGTAAATATAACATAATATTCTGATATTCAAGTATATATTTGATGTATAATAATATCTGATATATATATTATTAAAAGAGCTCTACTTCACTATACATAATATATGAAATATTTTTATTTTAGCTGTCTCATCATTACACAACAATCGTTGAATCACTACCGCAACTCATTTCCAAGTATTTCCATGTATATTAAATAAAATAAAACATGCTCATTATAGATTACTATTGCAGTTAGCTGATGTTAGATTATTAGATATTTTTTAATTATTAGATGTGCTAATATACTGACCAATAAGATTAATTTTTTTGCATTTATTTTTATTATACATTTAGCGTCCGAAGTGACGCACAAAGCAAGCGAGCAAAAGATTTGATTTTATTATTTAAAGTTTTTAAGTGTTCACATTTTGAAATGTGATGATTGTTATTATCGCCAGCTTAAACTAGTAATTATTCATTTAATTTAATTTAATTAGATATTGCTGTTTGCATTAGTTGTTGAAAACCCCATTTTTATTTTGGTCAACCATTAAGAATGAATAAGTCAGTATCTTAAGGGTTAAGGGAGCTGGAGCATCGGGAGGGGTGTGTTGGTCCGTCCAGAGGTCAGAGGTCACAGGGGTTGTGGGACTGGCTTTATCCTCCTGCTGTCCTCATCCAGCCTGACTGATGCGTTCGGCTCATTCACAAGCGCTGGTCTTTAGAGTTGTTTTGTTAGAGCCGTCAGGCTGTGTGTGTGTGTGTGTGTGTGTGTGTGTGTGTGTGTTTAAAGCTCAAGCAGAAGAACAGTGGAAACTGTGGATCTTTTCAAGGCACAGCTGGAGAATTGTTCATTTCTTAATTGTTCTGCTGTGGTTTCTCATACTCATTTAAACATCAAGATGAAACTCTCATATTGGTTTGTGAAAATAACAATTTGCCAGGAAAAACTCTTATAATTAATAGCAAATTCTCCCTATTGAAATGCACATATATGCTTTATAATTAGGCTTACTGAAATAATGTCAAATAAGCTTATTTAGAATTTTATTGAGCAATGTATAATTCATTTTTAAAATATTGGTATAAAATATTGGCAGGTTTACTGCTATTGATCCGTATAGTTGTTACTCATTTTACATGGTTTCATCTCAGTCACACACTTTATTAGTTTTTATATGGGTGTAAATTAATTATTGTGTTCATTAGCAAGGTTCTTCATTAGAATCCTTGTATAAATGACATAAAATCACTGACGGTTTCCATCCAGAATACGTTTAATCTCTGACTGAAACTGGGTGGACAGATGGACTTGACTGACCTCTGACCTCTGGTGGGAAACCTTTGTCCTGTTTGACTAGGCATTGATCTGGCCTTTACAACCCGGCTGACTGGACATACACACACACACACTCTCACTCTCTTTCTCTCCCTCTCACACACACTCCACACAAACACACACTTTCTCCATATACTGACACAAATAACTACTATGTAATTTGTTTTACTATACCATTATATTTTTTGAACTTTTTCGTTTCATGTTAATCTATTGGTATATGAATATTATAATCATGTGGTATGAGGATATACTCAGTTATTTTCCTAAAATAACATTGACTTTTTGAAGATTTTGATCAGATTTCTCCACTTTCTCTCCGAACAGTAACAGCTGTGTAACCAGTTCAGCTGAGTGTCTATAGATAAGATCTTAAGAGCAATATTGAGAACCAGTGTTTGTCTATATGATAGTGTGTGTGTGTATATTCAAGTTAACACAATACTAGAAACTGAAACCAGTACTGGCTTCAAGGATTGCAACGTTCTCTCAAAGTTATGAACAAATGTTCTTCCAGTAACGTCAGAGCGTTCGTTCACAGTTCGTTCACTTTGTGTGTCTGCTCTTTAATAATGATCTCAGAACATTTGCACAAAAATATTAACTATACATCATTCATGGAACTTTTTTTTTCTGAAACATTTTAGTTGTACGTTCAGCTAACGTTTTTTAAATGTTACAACTGGTTTCGGAATGTTCAGAGAACATTCAAATGTAACAATTCCACAATGTTTCCAAAATGGAATGTTCGCTTAACGTTCATATAACCAAGGAAAAACATGTTGAAAACGCTTTAAAAACTGAACATAAAGTTTTCACAGTTAACGTTAGCAAAGCGTTTGGTTATCTGACTGTCAGTTAGTGATAATTAAGCTTCACATGTAAATAAACCCCGTCGACCGCATCGAACACGAGTGACAGGGATTTATCAGGAGATGAACTATCATTGATCGCCTTTAGAGGATTTTTGGCTGGACTCAGCAGGAACAAGAGGGGGAGGGAACACAACACAGTGGCTTATGGGTAAAATTAGGGGCTGGTCTTTATGTTATTGTTTTGAAAAAGACCTGCTCTTATAGGGCCGTTTGTAAAAATGGTAAAGAAAGATTGTTAATGTTATATCTCCTTTTGGGTGTGATATTTTGATGCTCATTTCATTGATTCAGGTGTGAAAAACCTGATATATTTCTTAAATGACTGTGCTGGTTATTTAGTTTATTTGCTGCATTATAAGCCTGTTCATTGCCTTCAGTAACAAGCATATATTGACACTCAGAGTCATTTCACATGGACGCATCATTGATTCACTCTGATCTATAAAGAGTCATCATTCACTGTCATTAGCCGATTGATTCATTGATTAGAGCAGCTGTTTATTATTGGCTGCTGTGCACTCTGGCCTTTAACAGACAACCAATCACTGTTGAGATCAGAAACGGGCTCGGTCTGAGTGCTTTACGCTTTATATAAATACACCAGCTGAACCGATTTGATCTTGTGTCTGACTTCGTGCCCTGAGATCCTCTCTGTCTTTCACAGATGTCTTGCTGTTTGTGAGCCACCCTGTCCCAGTGCAGGTTACGCTGGGCTCGATGGCCAGATTCTCCTGCGCTGTCAGCGGGTCACCAACGCTCATCCGCTGGGAACGCAACCAAAGATCTCTACCTCTGGATTCAGACAGGTGCGCAATTAACCAACAACACAACAGGATCTTTCTCAATATTAATATGAAATATTTCATATTAATACTAGCCCGTTAAGCATCATTATTTCAATAGAAGGAACTTTAGGTATCATTCGAAATTGAAAGCCGTTTTAAAAATGAACGTTTTGTTACCATGAAAAGGCTACTTTAAAACCATTTACCAGCTCAATTTTTGTGACATCAGCTTCAAATTTGGAACATAACTTGGTTAGACATATGGCTTTGATTCCACCAATTTAAGAGTCCTCATT
Source organism: Pimephales promelas (assembly GCF_016745375.1). Next base: position 3,664,241 of record NW_024121521.1, read on the forward strand.
ATTTTGTAACATACACATTTTATACAAAATACAACTTTTACACCTAAATTTTTTGAAGTGCTTTCATTTCAAAGTGCATTAAACCTGTCTTTAAAATTCATGAGCTACACAACCATTTATTTTCACATCTATGGTCAAAAAGGAGGATGACAGTTAAATTAAATTATTCAAGTTTTCTAACAAAAATATTATTTAACATCACTGAATAAACCTAAGTACATTCATTTATACCAACAAAATACATTTTATGGGTTAAATCAAGTTGAAACTGCACTGATTAAATGTATACCTTGAATGCATTGTAAGTTGCTTTGGATAAAAACATCTGCTAAATGGATAAATGTACATTTTGTACCAGCTAATGACTAAATGAGCAGCTTGGACTGGCAAGCTGGTTAAGCTGGTATAGTTACAGTGTAGCTATATTGTAAGAGTGAAATGTATCGTTCTTGATGTGAATGCTAATATAGTTGAAGACTGAAAGCCCTCGGGTTGAGTTGCTCATTAAACATATTTGTGTTTGTTTCAGAATCACCGTTTTGCCAAATGGAGTGCTGCATATCCGCGACGTGACAATGAAGGATGTTGGGAATTATCGCTGCTTTGCAACAAACAGGGCCAGTCGAGTCACAAGCCGAGAAGCTGAGCTGTCTATCATCCCAGGTCTGTGTTTGAGTGAGGATGAACAGTGATCATTATCAGAGGAATAAAGAAAGCATTATAATCTTCTGCGTTCTCTGTCCAGCGTCGGGTCCCAGGCCTCTCATGAAACCACACATCATCGCTGGACCTCAGAACATCAGCGCCGGTCTGCATCAGTCTGTGGTTCTGGAGTGTTTGGCTGAGGGAAACCCTCGGCCGCTGGTGTCCTGGAGCCGGGCTGACTCCAAACCAATAGACGTGTTCGGAGCCAGGGTTCTGGGAAACGGGAACCTGGTTATCTCAGCCGTTAAAGCCCAGCACAGTGGCACGTACCTGTGCCGCGCCACGACACCCGGAACACGCAACTACACCATGGCGGCCGGGAACCTCACCGTACTCGGTTAGAGATGTTTGACGCAACATAAACAATTCACATCAAGAACTATAACTAACAATATCTATATTAACATTCAAACCAAGAACAATACATTTAAAGATAATTATATTAGCGTTCGCAGCAAGAACGATAACTTTAACGTTAACTATATTAGCATTCACACCTTGAACAATAACTATATTAGCATTCACATTAAGAGTGATAATATTAATGATAACTATATAAGCCTTTACACCAAGAACAATAACTAAATTAGCATTCACATAAAGAACGATATTAACGATAACTAAATTAGCATTCACACCTTGAACAATAACTATATTAGCATTCACATTAAGAACGATAACATTAACGATAACTATTTTAGCATTCACACCAAGAACAAAAACTATATTAGCATTCACATTAAGAACAATAACATTAACGATAACTATTTTAGCATTCACACCAAGAACAAAAACTATATTAGCATTTAAATTAAGAACGATAACATTAACGATAACTATATTAGCATTTACACCAAGAGCGATAACTATAACGATAACTCAATTAGCATTCACACCAAGAGCGATAACTATAACGATAACTCAATTAGCATTCACACCAAGAGCGATAACTATAACGATAACTAAATTAGCATTCACACCAAGAGCGATAACTATAACGATAACTAAATTAGCATTTACACCAAGAGTGATAACTATAACGATAACTAAATTAGCATTCACACCAAGAGCGATAACTATAACGATAACTAAATTAGCATTCACACCAAGAGCGATAACTATAACGATAACTAAATTAGCATTCACACCAAGAGCGATAACTATAACGATAACTAAATTAGCATTCACACCAAGAGCGATAACTATAACGATATCTAAATTAGCATTCACCTCAAGACCGATAACTATAACTAAATTAGCATTCACATCAAGAGCGATAACTATAACGATAACTAAATTAGCATTCACACCAAGAGCGATAACTATAACGATAACTAAATTAGCATTTACACCAAGAGCGATAACTATAACGATAACTAAATTAGCATTTACACCAAACGCGATACCTTTAATGATAACTAAATTAGTGTATACACCAACAGACGATATCATTCTGTTTATTAAAAGCACACTGCACTTATATTGTGTTATATTAAATGTTTTAAAGCCTCTTTAAAGCAGGATGGATTCTGATTGGCTGTCAATGTTTCTATTGTTCATCAGCCGATTCCAACAAATCATTCCTTTGTCCGTATCGTTTTAGTTCTAGTCAAGTCAAGTCACCTTTATTTATATAGTGCTTTTTTACAACACAAGAGTGTTTCAAAGCAGCTTTACAGAGATAATAATGTTAAGAGGAAAATAGTTTCACAGTCCAGCTTAAGTAACTTCAGTGATGATTCATTTTTGTTGTGAATAAGTTAATTCAGTTCGTTTATATATATAAATATATATATATAGCTGTTCTGAAGAAAACCGTGATGTCATCGTCCAGCTCTGTTGAGTTCTCATATAATGGTGTCAATGCAGGAGATCAATAATATTGTTGAATATTATATTCTCTCACTGTTGAATGATTATTAAAACTTGATAGTTATCATTATTGTTCATTATTTTGCAGTTCCTCCTTCTCTGTTGGAAATCCCGGAGAGTCAGACGCGACCCAGAGCCAGTACGGCCCGGTTCAGCTGCCGGGCTGAAGGCACACCCACGCCACACATCACGTGGTTCAAGAACGGGGAGGTGATCCACTCCAACGGCCGCACCAAGATGTACAACAGGTACTGCTGTGGTCTCTCTCTTTTGTGAAAAATCACCTCTCAGGATCTTTGATTATCAGCTTATTTGTCCATACTCTAGATCATCCTCTGAGAAATTATTAACTATCTCACACTCTCGCTTGAAATCTAAAGGTGACAGAGCCTTTTTGGTCCGAGGCTGTGGAATTCGTTTCCTCAATCTGTTGGGTTAACTTCTTCTTTACATGTATTCAAGTCAGCTCTTTTCTCTCAGGCTTATTCATAACTGTGGATATGTAGCCTAAGTGAGTCAAAATCTGATATGTAATTTGTACAACGTTTGTTTTTATTGTGTTTTAATGCTGTTTTATGGTGCTATATAAATAAAAGTGACCTTAACCTTGACGCCAGAATTATTAGACTTTTATACTTTCTTTTCGATTTTTATACTTTATTTTTCAGGGTACTTAGATTTTAATTATGCATTGTATTTTACAACAAGCTGAACATCTTCTGCACACTGCAAATAAATGCTTTTCTTATTCAGTGTTTTCTGTGTTGTTTCCAGTCCAAATATCTAAAATTTCTTACTAAAGTAAGAAAATGCCTTAAGAAATGATATCTTGTTTTCTGGAAAAATATCAAAATTAAGTGAGTTTTTGCTTAAAACAAGAAAAATGATCTGCCAATGGGGTCAGAAAAATAATCTTAATTCAAACAGGAACAATATCATTTTTCTGACCCCATTGGCAGATCATTTTGCTTGTTTTAACTCCATTTTGATTTTTCCCTCAGAAAACCAGACATATCTTATGTCACTTTACTCATTTTGTAAATGCATCTTGATTTAAGAATTTTTAAATATTTAGACTGGAAATGAGTAAAATAGGATGATGTGATGATGTAATGAGCTCTTTCTCTTCGTCAGTAAACTGGTGATAACTCAGATCATCCCGGAAGACGACGCCTTTTACCAGTGCCAGGCGGAGAACTCCCAAGGCTCGGTTGTGTCCACGTCCCGTCTCATCGTGGTTCTGTCGGAGGACCGTCCCAGCGCTCCGCGAAGCGTCCACGCGGAAACCATCTCCAGCTCGGCCATCTTACTGGCGTGGGAGAGACCCCAGTACAACGCGGATAAAGTCATCGCTTACTCCATACACTACATGAAGTCAGAGGGTGAGCGTGTGAATGAAGCATATTACTGCTATTGCTGTCTTTCGTCCAGATGTTGTCACTTAAAATCAGACTGAAATTAAATAAAATTTTCTAAATGGATGTTATAGATGTGAACAATTCATCCGTGAATGTGTTTTTGTGACCTTATAATGTTTATACAAAATGTATGGAAGCTTGTTTCTGATTGGGTCTGTGAAAGCGCTATATAAATGCAGTCCATTTACCAGGTTATAGACCTGGTCTTCACATCACGTCAAATATCGAAACCTTCTGAAATCAAGATGCATTTACTTGAGAACATCTTATTGTACACTCAGGTCTGAACAACGAGGAATATCAGGCGGTGATCGGCAACGACACGACAAGCCACATCGTGGACGATCTGGAGCCGGCGCGAAATTACACGTTTTATATTGTGGCTTACATGCCGATGGGCGCCAGCCGCATGTCGGAGCAGGTCACGCAGCACACGCTGGAGGACGGTGAGTCCACGCAGTAGGCCCACAATGCACTGCAGCTGCCAATGTACAACATGATAAAAGCTGAAAATCATTTAAAAAAATCAGGAAAAAAAATAATAGCTGCGGCAACAAAATAATTATTGGGATTCACTGATGAGTAGGCTTCACATGCAATTTGGCTGTCTATGTAGTAGAAAAGCTTAAAATTAATAAATGAAATCAGAGCTACATAGACAAATATATGTAAGCTTGCTTTTTGTTCTTTTTTGAAAAAATAAAATAAAAAGGTAATTGCGACTTTTTTGTCTCACAATTCTAATTTTTTTTCATGCAAGTCTAAGAAAAAGGTCAGAATTGTGAGGTATGAATTTGCAATAGCAAGAAAAAAAGGGGAAAAAATGTGAGATAAAGTGTACCAATTGCTTTTATTTATTTTTTGTTTTTCAAATCAGAATTCCTTTTTTGTAAACTCAGATTCCGAGAAGAAAAGTAAAAAAATGCAAGTGTACATTTTAGAACTCTGAGGAAAAAAAGTCAGAATTGTGAGATAGTTTGAAGTTTGAATTACTTTTTTCATTTTTTAATTCCGTTTTTTTTAAACTCAGAATTCCGTTTTTTTTTAAATTCAGAATTCCGTTTTTTTTTAAACTCAGTATTCCGTTTTTTAACCCAGAATTTCGTTTTTATTTACTCAGAATTTAGGTTTTTTTTACTCAGAATTCCGTTTCCGTCTTTCTTTTTTTTTTTTTTTTTTTAGATATCCTGGTTTTTGTAAAAATAAATATTTTTAACCTAATATAATTTAGGATATTTAACCTAACTTTACTGTAGTTGACATGTAGTTACTGTAGTTGACTAACAGTAGTCAAATCTTTCCCATGAATTGTGTATCTCTCTGTTTGTCCCTAGTGCCCCTCCGTACCCCTGAGCTGAGCCTGACGAGTCGCAGTCCAACAGATATCCTGGTGTCCTGGCAGCCTCTCTCCCCAAAACTGAGCCGAGGGCGTGTGTCTGCGTACCGTCTGTCCCACCGCACGGCCTCAGACGACTCGCTCACCTCCGTGGAGCTGCCGGTCCCGGGCCAGAACTGCACCCAGTTCCTCCTGCAGGGTCTGCAGCCCGACACCATCTACCTGATCCGCATGTCCGTCTCGACCCGCGTGGGCTGGAGCCAGCCGTCCGCCTGGAGCTCGCATCGCACGCCCAAAACATCCAGCGCCACAGGTGAGAGCAGTTTGACCCATCACTATCGCTTTCTCTCTTGTTTTATTTGTTTTTTGCACTGTACTAAGTGGATCAAAAAAGTTTGGTATTGGGTATTGTTCAAAATTCATGTATTTGAGTGTTTTATTTTATTCAAACTAAATCCTGTCATCCAGCATCTCCTCCCTTCCTCTTTCATCCTCGTCCTTCTTTAGTAAATCCATCTTGATTTAAGAATTTTTAGCCATTTGGACTGGAAACAAGAAATCATTTCTGAGTAAGAAAAGCCTGACTTTGACCCATAATCGTCTGTTCTGTGTTTGGTTCTGGAAGCGCAGTGTTTTCTGGAATTACTCGGGAAGCGCTGTGTAATAAATGATGAAAAATGTCTTCAGTGGCAGGGAAAGAGTTAATAGCATCCTTTATTTTTGTGTGGAGAACATTTTAAGGTAACGCTTTACAATAAGGTTCATTAGTTAACGTTAGGTAATGCATTACCTAACATGAACTAACCATGAGGAATGCGATGCTATAAGATATTATGTCTTGTTTTATGGCGGAAAAAAATCTAAATGAAGTGAGTTTTTGCTTAAAACAGGAAAAATGATCTGCCATAGTTCAAATTAATTAATTCAAACAGAAACGATATTATTTTGTTAATAAAACAAGACTTAATATCGTATAGCATTTTACTCAACTAGTAAATGCATCTTGATTGAAGAATTTGTAGATATTTGGACTGGGAGCAAGACATAAATACTAAGTAAGTAAAGCATTTTTTGACTGGCTTTGTTCCGGCATTTATGTTGTTACTCGATGACCTTTGACCCCGGCTGTCAGTTTGGGGTCGTAAAGGGAACGCTTCAGGCAACCTGAAGAATAGTCTGTTTTCTGCTGGATATTTGCTCTAATTTTCTTAAAAAATGTCTAGTTTTTAAATGGAAATGATTATTTTTTTTTATCGTTAACTCCATTAAAAATAAAGCTTTTCTCTGCTGTTATTAGTGCAATTTGCATGAAAAGCATTATTATTACCATAGACTTGGCAAAAACATCATAGAGCTCTGTTAATGTTGTGCAGAAAGTGTGTTCATGTCTGTATTTTGTGCATAAGTTGATGTAATGTGTTTCTGTCCTCAGTGCCTCCCGCCCCAAACCTTGAGCTTGAGCCCCTGAACTGCACATCCGTGGCGGTCCGCTGGCATCCGACTCCCAGTGACTCGGTCATCCAGGGATTCAAGCTCGTTTTCCACCCAGACGGCCAATCAGAGGGCTCCGTTCTGCAGCTGCCCCCCCAACAGCACGAGCACAGCATCACTGGCCTCAGTGAGTCATGCACACACACTTATCTGGGAAACTTACTTACTTACTTACTTACAAACTTTTCTTAGACAATTTCCAATTTCTAATGCACATGAAAAAAAAATACACTTTTGCCTAATTTTGAGTAGAAAAAAAAACTAAATTCACTTAAAACTAATGAGTCATTTGTTCATGGAAATCATAAACAAATAGATAGAAATGTTTTAACTGAGATGAAAATAGATTTAAAAAATTTCTTAACACTTTTTTTTTTTAAAAATGTGAAATAAATCTTTATTCAATGCAACAACAAAGAAAACACACTTTTTATTTAATTTTAGGTAGCCTGTAACTAAATATATATATATATATATATATAAACTTTAACACTTAATATTTTTAAAGCATATTTGTGAGCATTTTACCTTTCTAATTTTTACTGGGGGAAAAAAAAAAAAACATTTTAAAATTTTCTTAGGAAATTTCTTATTTTTTAAAATGTGAAATAAATCTTTATTCAATGCAAAAAACAACAACAACAACACTTTTGCTTAATTTGAGGTAGTCTGCATATTTAAAAAAAAACTCAATTCACCTGTATGAGTAATTTGATTAGGATTTCAATAGAGAACATTTTGATTTTTTTTTTTTACTTTCATATTCCTAGATATATTTTTTTATATTATGCTTAATGTAAAGTGTATTTTGCCTAATTTTAAGTAGCCTGCAACTAATATCAAAAGCATTTATGCAGGTTACTAATTAATTCTAATCTAAATTAACTTCGTAAAACAACGAGATAATCTAAAACGAGGAATCTACCTTTATATTTCTCTGAAAATGCGCAAGTCAAGGTTTTTTTCCAGTAATTACCTTCTTGTGTTCGGACTTATGCACGGTCGTCCTGTTCGCTGCATCCAGGGCTTTGTTTGTGTCACGTGATATCCCCTCAGGGTCAAAGGTCACACCCCAGATGTCCCCTTCCAGTTTTCCCATGGTTCTCCTCTGCTTCTCTGCCTATTGTGCCTGGGTTTAAGGTCGGGCAAAAGCCTGTGAGAGCCAATCCCCCCGTCACCTCTACAGCTGGACACTCGAGCGTAAACAAAGGATTCTGGGATTGAACTGGGCTGAAGTGACCCGAGAGCAAAGAAATTGTGGGCTTTTTAGAGTCGATGCAAATTTAAGTTCGATGTCCTGATGGAGTGAATTCTGTTTGAATTGGTTAGGGTTTTGCTTAACTAACAAATAATAATAATTTTTTATTTAAATAACACCTTTCTATATACTTATAAAGCTCAAGATTGCTTTACAAGAAATGGAAAGCAATCAAAAAACAAAACAATGAATATAAAACCGCATTACAAGATAAAAGACCAGAACTACAGCAACAGGACAGAACAGGGACGCAGGGATACACGTATATTAAACAAAACAACAACATTATAGAGTTAGAGATCAGAAACTTTAGTGAAATAAGGCCTGAAAGTGTGGGATTTTTAGACTAAATGGACTATTAAAACTTCACTTTTAAATTTAAATAAATTTGAGAATTTTAAATAGGATTTTCATATTTCTTTCTAATTTTTACCGGGAAAATGCATAATTTAATTTTCCTAGAAAATGTATACTATTTAAAGAGAAAGTCAATCTTAATTAACTTTTTTTAAGAAAATTAGTAGATTTGGATATCCATATAGATAGAAATGTTTTACCTTTCTATTTTCTACTGGGAAATAGATAAAAAAAATTCTAGTTTTTGAAAAGGAAAATAATTCTTAATTCATTAACTTAATTCACGTGAGTTACTTTAAACGTAGATACAAATGTTAAACCTTTCTCATTTTTTAATGGTAAATAAATACATTTTCTTAGAATTATTTCTTAGAATTATAATTAGAATTATATGTCTTAATTTTTATTTTATAAAAGCTTATTAATTAACTGTATTAGTGATTTCTTTATAAATAGATTTTTTCCTTTCTAATTTTTTACTGATGGAAAACATCATTTGGAATGAAATTTAACCTTTTTGTTTTTTAGAATGAAATTTTGTTTTTCAGTTTCCTCAAAGTTTGAGGATCTACACAACTCGATCTCTAGGCCTGTTTCTTCCTAACTAGTTGAGCATAAAGTTTTATCCCGTTCCGGCCCCCAACCTCGGGTCATAAAGCTGTCGTCCCGGGAGACGGGTCCTTTCGACAGCTGAATGCGCCTGTGAAGGTGACCTCCTCCGACCTCTCGACCTTTAGAGCCTTAACCCACCCCCCTCCCCCAGGACTTCACACACTGACCAAATTCACTCTTTACATTCACTCTTTACTGATGTGTGTCTAAACCTGTGCATCCAGACTTGAATTTTAATTTGGTTTAAGTCAATTTGGTTTGAGGGATAAAACTTTATGCTCAACTAGTTAGGAAGAAATAGGCCAAGAGATAAAGCTATTTAGATCCTTAAATTCTGAGGAAACTAAAAAAGAAAATGAAAAAATTATGTAATTCCAAAATGTTTCCCACAATAATTCCATGCTTGAGACACCAAATTTACTTTTTTTAGGTACTGTAGTAAAACCTTTCGTTAAAACCATTGTTTTTAACTCTTTAAGGCCCTTTGTGTAACTATAACTCTATTTTATAATGTTTTATGTTGTTCTTCAGACCCCAGAGTGAAGTACCATGTGAAACTGTTAGCGTTCAGTGCTAACGGCGACGGCTATCAGGCTCATCAGACGGTCAACACTCCTGGATGTCCTTGTAAGTGTTTGAAACACATGAACTTGTGCATTTAAACTTCTGAAATTGAACGCTGACTCATGTTTGTATTCAATCAACATTTAACTTGAAAAGCGACATTTGTTAAGCCGATCTTTCATTGTTAGCATGATAAGCTAACATAAAGCGAAATATTTCCTCTCGTGAAATAGAAGTGCACTTATAGTGTACAGCAAATCTTAAAAGTATATTTAAGATGCATGTGATGCACGAGCAGATAATATGATATTAATTAAATAAAAGGCCACTTAAGTGTACTTAAAAAGAGTACACTGTCATGCACTTTTAAAAACGTCAAATTAAAAAGGGTTATTTAATATTTTTGTTTTAATAATCTTTTGTGATACACTTTGTGTTGACTAACATACTAAAGCACATAATTTTAACTGTAGTGTGTTTGTTATACAATCTTACATTAAAGTTAATAGATTTTAAAATGTATTAAAGTGCAACTTCATCATTACAAATGTGTTGTTATAAATGTAGTTAATAAAATGACAAAAAGATTTCTGTCATGGGGTCAGGTTAGTGTGTGTGTATTTATTTGTGTGTGTGTGTGTGTATTTATGTGTGCATGTATTTGTGTGTGTGTATTTATGTGTGCGCATGTATATTTATGTGTGTGTGTGTGAGTGAGGAGAGAATATACAGTTTGTACAGTAGAAAAACCATTACTCCTATGGAATGTTTTCACAAGTATAGCAAAACAAACCTGTGTGTGTGTGTGTGTGTGTGTGTCAGCCGCACCAAACCGGCGTTTGGCCGCCCTGCCGCCCCCGGACCGCGTCCAGGCCGCAGCCCGCAGCTCGTCAGCGGTGAGTCTGAGTTGGGGTCGTCCTGCGTTCAGCTCTGGGAACAGCGTCAGCTACTCCGTCCGCTACGGGCCCGCGAGTCCCTCCGCCGCCGACAGCGTACGCTACGCCCAGACGTAAGTGCGCCGCAACACATCCACAGCACTTCATGCAGCTTCTGGATCCAGATGTCAGACGTGTGTTCTCTCTCTTCAGAACCGAGCAAACCGTGACGGTCTCAGGTCTCCGGCCCAACACTCGTTATGAGTTTGCGGTTCGTCTTCATATGGATCAGATGTCCAGTCCCTGGAGCGCTAGCGTCTATCACAGGACTCCGCTGGAAGGTAGCGGCTACAAACTAGCATTACTAGCATTCGATGATATATTATAAGTTTGTTAAAGCGAAGATAAAGAATAGACTGTCACTGTGCACTCGGATTTAAGATTTACTACATTTAAAGGGTTAGTTCACCCAAAAATGAAAATTAAGTCATTAATTACTCACCCCCATGCTGTACCAACCCCGTAAGACCTTCGTTCGTCTTCGGAACACAAATGAAGATATTTTTGATTAAATTTGAGAGCTGTATAACTACCACATTGGCTCATAAGGGACTGCCTCTTGACGGCCCAGAAAGTCAATGAAGAAAATGTTTAAATATCCCAAGTGACTACCGTGGCTCAACTATATGTTTATCAAGCGACGCGAATACTTTTTGTGCGAAAAAACAAACAAAAATAACGAGTTTATTCGACTATTTCTTTTCTTCCTTGTAGGCCAGAACGAGACTTCCTTAGATTTCCACGACGCATGCGCGAGATTTGCGATCTGCTCACACCAGCTTACACTACTTCAGATCGCAATTCTCGCGCATGCGTCGTGGAAATCTAAGGAATTCTCGTTCTGGCCTACAAGGAAGAAAAGAAATAGTCGAATAAACTCGTTATTTTTGTTTGTTTTTTCGCACAAAAAGTATTCGCGTCGCTTGATAAACATATAGTTGAGCCACGGTAGTCACTTGGGATATTTAAACATTTTCTTCATTGACTTTCTGGGCCGTCAAGAGGCAGTCCTTTAGGAGCCAATGTGGTAGTTATACAGCTCTCAAATTTAATCAAAAATATCTTCATTTGTGTTCCGAAGACGAACGAAGGTCTTACGGGGTTGGTACAGCATGGGGGTGAGTAATTAATGACTTAATTTTCATTTTTGGGTGAACTAACCCTTTAAGGTTTATTTATTTGAATTGCATTTGAAATTTAATAATATTTTAAAATATTGATATTATATATTGATTTAATTACCAATTTGAGACTGAAATCTATTTTCCGTGGGAGACCAGTTACAATTTAACCCTTTCACGCGTACGATCACACCGGTGTGATTACAACGTTCAGTGCATCACGTCAGCAGCTGCTAAATTCAAACTTGCTGGCACTCAGCCAGAGACAGACGCACTCAGTGCTGTCATATATCACAACTATTGAGTGTTTTAACAACAACATAATGTTTATTTTAGGTTTCAGACATTTAAATACACATATGTACTGGCAAAACAATTATTTTGAGTTTGTAAAATACACACCGATGTCTATGGAAGCGGCAACAATAATCATTTCAATTATAATAAGACGACACGTTTTATTCATATCAGATACACATAACATTTGACCCTATTCTTCTCCCAGTTCACCAGCCTCTTACTATCATGTATTTCGTGAAAAGTGGAGGAATTGACGTTATAAATCCAACAGATCCGATTCTCTGAACTGAAAAAGAAACTAAAATGGCGCCGCCCATTGTGCATACAGCTCAAATAACGCGATCGTTATAAAGATGTCTAAACAACAAAACCCATCCACTTGCACATATTTGACAATCGGAATATCAGTGTTTCATGATATAGCTAATACATTTTTGAATATTTTTGATAAAAAAGGAAAAATGACACTAAAGCAGATCATCATTCACTCGTGACAAGCAATGACGCGTCACCATGGAAACATTAAAGTGGCAAGTTCTAAATAACGGTCGCCTTGAAAAACTCACGCTGGGGGGTCAGTTAGAATATTTTAAACTTGCGTGTGAAAGGGGTAAATACAGGGGTTGGACAAAAAAACTGAAACACCTGGTTTTACTACACAATAATTTGTTAGAATGGTGAGGGCCTCATTTTGCATCCAAATACAGCACCAATTGACAGATAGAAGTCCTTCACAGTGACCAGAGGGATTATGAGCCGTTCCTCTTCCAGAACAGTGTCCAGGTCACTATATGATGCTGGTGGACTCGCTCCTCCAAAACACCTCAATAATATTCAGATCTGGTGACTGTCAGACCATGGGAGATCTTCAACGTCACTTTCATCTTCATCAAACCCTTCTGTCACAAGTCTTGCTGTGTGTGTTGGTGCATGATCATGAGCATCAGGTGATCATGATCCTCCAGAAGGGTTTGGTAGTCCTCGGCAGTGTCGTGTCCATCAAATACAATCAGGATTGTCATGATATTGGAGCTCAAACCATCACTGATCCACCCGTGCTTCACTCTGAAGATTGGCCGCCATGCATATAGATGTGAAACCTCCAACATTGGCCAGTGTTTCAGTTTCATTGTCCAACCCCTGTACAAATACAACATAGTCAAAAACAAACAAACAAGCATCACACATTAAAGAAAAGAACAGGTCACATATGGCAGTTACATGGATAAAGATGTGTGACCGAAAGCCTCATACCGAACGGTTCAATACGAATACGTGTATCGCTACACCCCTAACGAATATGCATCACACTGAGTTAGTTGATGTCGTAACTGGAGCCGCTGGATGTGATGTTAATGCACTCTCCCTGTGAGACTCAAGCGCTTCTTGTGTCGTCAGCCCCGGGGTCTCCGCCTCAGGCCGTGCGGGCGACTCTGATCGAGGACGACACGGCGCTGGTGTCGTGGGATCCGCCGGACCAGCCGGATCTGTGTGTGACGCACTACACCGTCCTCTACGCCTCTCACAGCGCCGGGAGCGCCGGGGAATGGCAGGTTCTCCAGAGGGAAGGTGAGCAGAACCAGAACTACTGCACGTGTTCCTCACACACCGCTCACAAAGACCCGCCCCCTTTAGTTACTGTTGCTATGTCCGACAAGCCACGCCTCTCTCACACACACCATGTTCTCACGCAGTGAAACGCACACATCGTGGCACAGAGATGACATATTGACACATTGACAACACACACAACACACAGTACAAACTGTTTTTATTATATATTTAAATATATATTATAAAATATTTGAATACAATATATCACTTAATCATCCTCTTGGTGTGATTGTGCTTTGATGGCCTCTGTCTCCAGCGGTGAACACGATGGCTCTCCTGGAGAAGCTGGAGTCGGGGAGCGTTTACCTGGTGAAGATCTCTGCCTCGAACCCGGCGGGAGACGGGCCGTTCTCCGGCACCGTTGAGCTGAGGGTCAGAGGTCGAGTTCAGCCGGGGAAAACCCCACGGCACACTGACCACCGCGCCGACAGCACAGGTACACCAATCCCTCTTCTACTGTATTATTTAAAGCTTTAGTTCACTTTTAAAAAAAACTTTTGCTGATAATTTACTCACCCCCATGTCATACAAGATGTCCATGTCTTTCTTTCTTCGAAAGAAAAGAAATTAAGGTTTTTGATGAAAACATTCCAGGATTTTTCTCCATATAATGGACTTTAATGGGAACCAAACGGTTCAAGGTCCAAAAGACAGTTTCAGCGCAGCTTTAAATGACACCAGACGATGAATAAGGGTCTTATCTAGCGAAACCATCGGCCATTTAAAAAAATAAATAAAAAAATGTACGTTTTATAAGCACAAATGCTTGCCTTGCTCTGTACATGGGTCAATTTTTTGAAATTGAGATTTATACACCATCTGAAAGCTGAATAAATAATCTTCACTGTGATGGATGGTTTGTTAGGATAGGACAATATTTGTCTAAATCTGGAATCTGAAGGTGCAAAAAAAATAAAAACATGCAATAATGTTCTGGCTTTTGGTGCATCCAATATTTTTTTTAATATAATTTACGATAGGAAATTTACAAAATATCTTCATGGAAAATGATCTTTACTTAATATCCTAATGATTTTTGGCATAAAAGAAAAATCAATAATTTTGACCCATACAATGCATCTATCGCCACAAATACACCCGTGCGACTGGAGACTGGGTTAGTGATCCAGGGTCACATGTGAGAATCTAAGTATAAGCCATGCAAGTCTGTCAGGTATAAATTAAGTGAACATTAATCTCCTGCACTTTAACAAAAATTTGATTTTTACAGCGTTTATGGACGGGCTGTATCTCATGGACGAGAAGTCGATGACGGGGATCGTCGTGGGCGTGTGCATCGCTCTGTCCTGCATCATCCTCTGCATCTTCATCCTCCTCACCAAGAGCGAGACGCGGTGAGTCTTCCGTCTCTCACAGAACCAGATCGCTCTGTTCGTGTTGAAGATTAGAGATGAGAATGATATGATCATTTTGGCCGATACCGATAATTCTTTATATTTGAAAGCCGATACCGATAGTTCTTTTTATGCCATGGTCTGGGTGAATACTCGATTCTGATTGGCTGCAGGGTGTCCATTAAAAAGTGATAGAGGACACCTAGTAAAGGAGTTCTGGTGAAACTGACTGTTTCGAAATTAATAAATAAATGCACTGGCTACATCAGCTGTGAGTAACCATAGCAACAGGCAACCAAAGTATCCGTTTACAATTTATCAGTTGTATTTATTACAATCTAGTTAGCCGTTATACTATGCCTACCTGTGTGTTTTAATTATAGGTAACAAAAAAAGAAAGTGTAACGCCCATAGCTAGACAAGCCTAACTTACAGGATAACAAATATTTTTCTTGCTCGTAAATTAGCTAAACTGAAGGGTTCAACGAGCTGAGCACACTATAAATATCTCCGGTTGCTAAATAAACCATATCCAGGGAAACCAAGTTATTGTTTGTAAAAACTTTAGATTTCGATTGTAAAACTAATACATTATTTATCAGCTTTAATATATCAGCCAAATCTTCTTATAATAAACACATATCGACCGATACGGATATGGTGGCCAATATGTGACAGCCAGTGTGGGTTTCTCTCAGCAGGAAAGCCTCTTCCTCGAAGATGATTGGACAGGTGAGGAATGAAGTCATGCACAACGATGCGTCATCAGCCAATCAGCAGCAGGCGGAGCCCGCAGAGGGCCTGAGGCCTATGATGAGGACACACTTCATTGATACTAAAGTAAGAATTTGTTTACTTTATTTACCAATGTGTACATAGGGTTTGAATTTTTGACAGAAAATTGACATTTAAAAAATATATATATAATTGTTTAGGTTAAAAGGTTTTGACAAAAATATTTACGCTTGTGTTCCTCGCGGTCAGAAACGAGCGCATTGGAAATGAATGAGTTTCCTCTAGTGGAAGCGTTCGGTACTGCAGCCACACACACTCTCATTTCTTAAGAGATCAAATTTGTAACACGACTTGTTTAGATTTATGGCTTTGATTTTCAAGCAGATTTAGAGTAAAACGTTTTTTTGGAAAATATACATTTTGTTAAAAAACAAAACAAAAAAAATGTATAGGTCTATAATAGGGGTGGCACGGTACATGAAAAAACACCCGAACCGTTCGGTTCGCTTGTCTCGGTTCGGAGCGTGTGTGCGTCTCACGGTTCGACGCATGCGCAATGTAACCTCGTGCCCGTATGTGACGTGTGTTTTCTTTTCGCGCGACATAAGCTTGTTTGACTTGGACCGGCGCTGCACAGAGCGACCGGTAAATAACATCACACTAGAGCGGGAACGACGGCTCCGTCACTCACTTTCGCGGTATTTGATGTCATTACCGATCGCTCTGTGCAGCGCCGGTTCAAGTTAGTAAACAAGCCAGTAAAAGTGGAGTATGGAGCGCTGCAGGTCACGGCACGCGGAGAAATGGCAAGTGGGAGAGATGAGGGAGTTGGAGGATGCGCCACCGTCCTATAAGTCTATAAGTCCGGTGTGTGGGGACATTTTTGATTTCATGTTATGGTATTTTAATATAACGTTACAGTGGCACTTTATGTATAGATAAGAGCTTCAGTCAAATGTTTCCAAACCCTGCACTTTAATTTAAACTGAAAAAAAGGTACCCTCACTTTTTGGGAATAGAAGCATTGTTGATACTGTTTTTTGTGTTGAGGTTGAACTTTTCACTTTATGTTTATGGCCTTTGCTATTTCTATAGCCTAATTATAGGCAATAAGGTTTCATGTATATTGACTTATTCATAAAAGACAGTGTAGTTCCTCTTTTTTTCTTTTAAAAGATAGAATTTTTGTAAGAGCTACAAAAGTCGTCAGTTCATAAATGCAAGTTAATTTCTTTGTGTAAATAAGATTTGTGTGATAAAAATGCACAAGTTCTTGTAGAGATAGTGATACACATTCTCCTTTTTTTTGCCAAATAAACGAAAAGCATGTCAATTTCTTCTCTCTTGCTGTATCTAAATCTCACCTAGCTTTCCTCTGAGATAGTCCCAACATGTGCTTAAAGTCAAAGAGTCAAATTCAGTTTGTGCATGATTGCATGAATATAATTTTTTTTATACTGTATCCTAAAGTGTGGATAATTAAGCTATATATCACATGCTGAAGTACATTTCTGAAGTGTTAAAGATTAAAAGAAAAAAATAACAAGAACCGTACAGAACCGAAAACCGTGACACTAAAACCGTGATACAAACCGAACCGTCGGTTTCGTGAACCGTGCCACCCCTAGTCTATAACTTATAGGTCTATAAGTTTATTTTAAACTTTTTTCACTTCAGCAATAATCTGCCAAGTGTCGTCTTTAAAAAGACCAAACTTTAATGATTTAAATACATGTTTTGTTTGTTTCAAGGGCGGAGCAGATCAGATGATGAAGCAAGCGAGCAAAGTGAGATCAATCTTTTAATTATCTTTTAATTTCTAACTTTCATTTAGTTTTTTATTTAATATTAATATTTTAATTTATTTTAGCTTAATTTCAAATAACATTTTTTTAACAATAATGGCACATTTCTGAATTAAATCTATTATTCATAGTTTTAAATATTTTTATACTTTCAATTCATTTTAATTTTTATACAAATATGTAATGTGCTTCTGTCATTTTGGTTAGTTTTAGTTCAGGTTTAGTTTTTATTTATTTCCAGTAAGTAATTTAAGCGCTTCAACTTAAACGGATTTCGCATTAGTTATAAATTTCATTTAGTAAAAGTTTTTCATTTATTTTTAATTTATTTTCAGCATTCTAGTTAACAAGTGTTTTTCTGTTTAGTTAAGTGTTTTTCTGCCCACGATCTCTAATGTCGGATGTGTTTGTGTTGCACAGATTGATGATCGTGTTCATGCGGTGGCGAAGACGGTTCTGCGTTACGAGGACGAGCAGATCCTCTTCCGGCCACTGGGGGAGCCGGAGAGTTCGCAGAGCAGTGCGGGACGAGGAGACGGAAGATAAACGAGACGTACCTGTCACTCGTGTGATGTGAATGGGCGTGGCCTGAGATTCCAGGACAAATAGAGACAAAGCACATTTAGGCCACGCCCACACACACAATCTAACTGTCTCAAAAACTGAGTTTCTGACTTATAACAAAAAACAAAACAAAGTTTAAAAGCTGCTGTGTCACAGAGTGTACAGCAAACAAGCTAAACAACCCAGAAATACGTGTTTATAAGCTGTCGACCCCAAAAAACAGTGTTTAAGGACACAAAAGTGGAGACATGCGATTGAGAGCGACCGAAACATGACGTATTACTCTGAGAATTAACTCACGCCACTGAGGGGAACATTATCAGCCACAGGATAGCGTATAACATATAAAACTGACATTTGGATATTTGACTTACCAGTTTCTAAATGCATTTTAAGTGTCAGGATCCCACAGTTTACCCATTCGCTCCAGCCTGTCCCACTTTTGTGTCCTTAAACACTGTTTTTTGGGGTCGACAGGTTGTTTAGCTTGTTTGCTGTACACTCTGTCACACAGCAGCTTTTACACAACGTTTTGTTTTTTTGTAATAAGTCATAAATGACGAGGCGGCAGCTTCACACAATGCAAACTCAATGGAGACGGCGTGTCGCTCTGTCTCTATGAAAACCAGCCGCACTGTTTCTTCAGGATACGACGGATCCGGAGAGACTGCGATGCGGCCGCTCGTGCCAAAAACCCTTTAAATATATAGCTTTACTAAGTCGCAGATGCTCTGCTGGCTTTGACAAACTTGCACAGCCTTTTCTAATGACTTGCCTTTCCCGGCCGGACATGTTCGGAGTGATTCCCAAAGATTAGACGTGTGTCCCATCAGCTTTCCCTGCTCCGGATGATGAATGTGTTGAAGAGCGCCGGATGTGTGTTTTACGCTGATGGACGCGTGTTTATTTGTGACAGAGACGGGGTTTGGTTCTGCTGTCTCTCTACCTCATTCGCCCTCGTACGGGTTTGTGCAGTTCCTCGAGTTCTACTATTGTTGTGATATCAACACTGAATGTGTTTGCCGTATATAATCCAAAGAGTCCAAAAGATAATATTAAAATAGGAACACTTTACATTAAGGTTCAATAAGTTAATCTAAACTAACAATGAACAATACTTCTACTGCATCTTAATGTTAATTTCAACATTTACACTAATTAAAAGTCATACAGTCGCAAACAATAACTGCTTTAGCATTTAACAAAGATTAATGAATGCTTTTAAAATATTATTGCCTCATATTAATCTTTGTTAATATATCATCTCAGCATTTACTAATACCTTTTTTTCGATCAAAAGTTAATAAGCTGCAAGAATATATTGCTCGTTGTTAGTTAATGCATTTACTGATGATTACAAATGAGACCTAATTGTAAAGTGTTACCTGAAAACTACTGTTTTTCATTCTTTTCTAGTTAATTATGAGACATTCAAGTACTCTAGTTTCATTGCTTATTTTCACACGAAAATAGTGCAGAAGCTGAAATATTTTTCTTTTACATCAAAATCCTAAGACTTTCCAGGTTTACATGAAAAAATCCTTTAAAACCTCACCCTACATATTTATTTTTGACTTGAAGATACAAAAAGCAATATGAAAGTGGCGTGTCAGGTTATGAATGCTGCTTTATACGTGTTCGAGTGCATACGAGTGAACCGTTTACCTCAGTTTATTTAATTCAGTTCGTCGTTCTTGTGTTGTACGACCTCCTGTCCACTGTCGTGTAGCGCATGAGCGCTTTACGCTTGGCAGATGAGATCAGGTTGCTCCGATGCTACTGTATTAAGCTTGTTTGTTGAGTTAGCTGTGATATTGCGCACAGTTTGTGTTGTGGAGGATTCGGTTTTGATTCATTTTGGTTGTTCACATAAATTAGCTCTTGCTTCTTTAAAGGAATATTTTGGGTTTAGTCGAATGAAACCGTATTGACGGCATTTGATTACAACAGAAAATAATGTTGCGTTCACGCCATGTCTTAACGTCTTAACCTAAGTCGCATTGTGGAACATCAAACTAAACAGAATGAGATCCAGCGAGAAAGTGTTTTAATTTGCAGCAGAATTAATAACCTTGCAGCGAAGTAGCATTAAAATTCAGCACAGAATTCTGTTATATCAGATCAAATCACACTGACGTGGAAACATATGAGCGAACCAGTTATAGAAGGCTTTACAATTCACAAATCACCATGGATTTCATGTAGTAACACCCACTGTAACCATGGTATTGTGGCAGAAATATTCGAATGTTTTTACATTATCCATTTCAGGGTTCAAACAGCCCTTTGAGAGTGAAATTCAAGGACTTTTCAAGTGCTTAACACAACTTTTTGTTAGAACTTAAAAGCTCTAAATACCATCCAATTTAAATGTTATTTTTAATGTGATGACCAAAAACACTATATTAGTTTCAAGATGTGGGAAAACTAACACTTGGTGGCAAATAAAAACTTTTATTTAAAATAAAAAGACTGCTATAACCAGTAGATGGCGACAGAGGAGCACATATAGTCTTATTAGCCATTTCCACTCCCTATATATATTTTTGCTTTTGTATAGACAATATGAAATCATTAATATGAAATCATCAAGAATTAAATTATCAATGTTTGGCACCTTTTGTACTGAAATATAAAGCAGGAACAGTCGAGGCCACGTGGTGAAAGTTGTAGCTCAAAGAAAATGTAACTTACACGTTTCAGAATCGTTACGGTAATGACGACATGGCGTGAACACACCTTCATTTCAACCTGAAAGTGTTCGTTTACGGTAAGCAACCGAGTTATATAAATCATTTCGAAATCATCCGTTGTTTTTGTTGGTTTATAACGTTATGACTTGAAAACGTCAAGCTTGTTGTACCTTTTTTACCTGCAAGATTTCTGTGGTGAACAAGTGTAAAAATAACCAAAAAAATGGCACCGGTGATGTCGGTCCAACAAAACTGAAAGCTTTATAAGACGTCGACGGCCTTATGATGGGAGGATCGTTTGCAATATGAAAGATGTCTGATCCAAAGAGTGAAATGAAGTATACAGAGCTGTTACCTCCAAAGATAGATACTATATATTTCTGTATATTTGAAAGAAAGTGCCAAAAGTATCGCATTTCAGCTTTACGTTAATTCTCTCATTCTAGTTCCGACGCTCAGGTTTTTGCGCGGTATTTTCTTTGCTAGGCCTCCATTTTAGATTGTAGTGACGAGGCGGGTGTGTGACGTGTGACGCACGCTAGAATCCAAAGAGTTGTTTACTTCTTTCACTGGGTTGAATTACGATTTCAACATCGAGTATGATTGTGATTGTGTGACTTTGAGTGTTTGTATGAAATGTGGCTGAACTACATTTGCTGTATTACTGTTGTCCGAACAATATTTTATAATGTGACTTGGGAAAAATATAATCAGAGTTTTGAAACAACCCTTTAGATCGAGGTGACACAAAATCATTTTTCAGAAAGCAAATTAAATCTATAACTTTACCAAAGATTGATACGGTCGCCCCTGTGTAGACTTGACTAGACTTTTGCTTTTGTAAAGTTGCATAATGTTTTGACTACGATCACACATCTTTAAACCTTCAGAAACCTGTTTTAACCCCTTTTTTAGCGTATTGAACATGTGTCGTGCCAAACCAATCTCAAACAATGTGAATTTACTCCTGATTGTAAAAAAAAATCACAAAGTCTTTGAATTAGGCCTGTAAATGCTTCAATATGCTGTGCTTTCCATTTTTTTTTTATTCTTAGGAGTGATTTTGAACTTGTCATTTGTGTTTAATGTTTTGTTTGTTCACATTGAAGGGTTTTGCTCATTGAATGTCCCTGAACAGCCAAAGAAATGTGTTTTATACTCTGAGTCAGGAACTTTAATGGACTTTTAGCATGATTTTTTTCCTGTTGAGTTATTATAATTTGTATTATGATTATTTAAGCCCCTCATGTTGAGCATGTTGTTCCAGTTTGATTCCATTACATGCCAAAAAGTGGTCAGAACAATGCACATTATAATAAAATATTTCTAAAAAAAAAAAAAACAGTTTGGCTCATTAATGTTGTTTTTAGTTAGTTAGAAATCACCCCTTTTGATGTCTTATGTAAACCCTACAAACAAGGGACGTCCCCCGGACTTTTCAAACGTCCCCTTAGGTCCGCATTAGGTCCGCTTTGTAACGTTCCCTAGCGGACGTTCGGAGGACGTCCGCACTTGGTCCCCTTTGTAACGTTCGCCGACGGACATTCCGATGACGTTCGCATTTGGTCCCCTTTGTAACGTTCGCGGACGGACATTCCGATGACGTTCGCATTTGGTCCGCTTTGTAACGTTCGCTGGCGGACATTCCGATGACGTTCGCATTTGGTCCGCTTTGTAACGTTCGCTGGCGGACATTCCGTTGACGTTCGCATTTGATCCATTCTATAACGTTCGCTGACGGACGTTCTGAGGACATTTGTCCGGGCCAGTTTGCGAACGTCCCTATTTCGTCCCTCACCTGGCATTTCCATGACAACACTTAACCAGTCGCCCATGTTTGCTATCATCAACTGAAACTTTACAACTCAGACAAACGAATAATTAAACTAAAATATAAATGCAAATATTTGCATTGATTGTAAAATTAAGTTAATGCTAAAATGTTAGTGTTTTAATGTTAAGATAATGTTCATGTTACTTCATGTAAATTCTAATCACTAATTAAAGATGTATACCACGAGTCTGTTTTCACCCGTTATAATTTAAACATCAAAAACATGACAATTGATTCAATTGAATATGAGCTATAATTTATAAAGGCTATTCACATGCACAGAGATTGAATCCCAGGAGCTAATGCATCGACTTCAAATGATGAATGCAGCCAAGGAAAACGTGAAGAATGGAAAAGTGGATAATAACAGGTAAGACAAATAAAAGTATCCTAAACATTTACCTGTCAAACTTTGGTCAGGAGAAGGTGACTGGTTTTATTAAAAATAATTTATTTTAGGAAAAATATTGTTATAATTATTGTACTTAAGACTGATAGCACATACAGAACAAATAACAAAAAACAAAACAAAAAAACATTGGAGAAACAAGCGAGTGATGATCAAATCATAGAATCAAATGCGGCTAAGCGAGTGACGTCATTCCTTATGTACGCGGTTTGTATCACAGTCTATGGTTTGTATCCATGGCAACGCTCAGCTGGGTAGCGTAGTGACAGTTAACGGTCCTTCTCAGACGCAGCCTTGTGTTTCCTCTGTCCGTCGTCTGTCTAAAAGGTATTTTTAATTATATTATTATAAATTAGTCACCATAACCACTGTCCATCTTCAAATTATATGAAAATGTTACCTTTTAAAACGTTTGCTGAAGTTGTCCGCAATGTACCGCTGATAACCGTTATATGCTAATATGAGTAGCAGCTACGAAGCTAACAGCTGAAAATGAGACAACATTTCACATATTGATAAAATCATAATGGAATATGTTCATTTTTGTTGTTTTAGGTAACGTTAGACGCCGAAGGGGGAGAGCCATCGGATTAATCCCACAGCTGACCGACAAACACACACACACACAGCTGCCAGCGCATTTGAAGACACACACACACGGAAATGCCACCTTTACAATTGTTTTAAATAAATAATGTACTTTGTACCTTACACCGCGTCTGTTTTCTTTGGTTAGCCAGAAGTAAAATAAAATAAAATGATATTCAGGGGACTAAACGCGAAAGTCTCATAAACGTCCCGGATGGCCGCTGGTGGTCCTGGGAACGTCCTCTTGAACGTCCGGAGGACGTCTTCGCGAATGTCCGCGGGACATCAAGCGGACTCCACATGGGGACGTTCGGGGGGACGTTCGCACAGGCCATTTAGGGGACGTTCTGGGGACCTTTTTTTGTTAGCTGGGAATGAGTTTAATGCCAGTGATATTTAATTTGAAGGCTATTATTATACTTAACTGCATTAAAATAATAGATTTTTCAAATATAGGACTTCTGTAAAGCAGTGATCAGAGAAACGAAGCTTTTCGAAACTATGAATCAAATCAACCGAAATGATTCACTCGAAACGCAACGCGCTGGCGACCCCTGCTGGTCAGAACAGTGTAAGTGCAATGAAAACTCATGCCAAAGATTTTACAAACCATATTTCATTGAAAGTGTATTAACAAATCATCTATTACATTTACCATTAAATATGAAGCGTCTGTATATAATATGTGTTATTTAATTAATTAAATTGTATGGCTTGTTTTGTATAGAGCTAGAGACAATCAACTAAAACGCTTCCTTTTTATTTTAGTTCTACAAATGTAGGCCTATCATTAAAAATGTCTACAAATGCATATATTTTTAAAAAGTAGGCCTATTATAAATAATAATATAAAGTAAAAAACAGCGGCGAAACATTGGAATTTTGAAACGTTTCGAAAACGTTCATCACTACTGAAAATATCTCCATTCATTACGATTTTACACGAAACCACTTAAAATTAAGCAATTTAAAACAATTTAGATATAAAGTGTCTGTCTGTCTAAAATTGGAATAATTCAAACAGAAAATAATAACAATAGCTTCGTTCAGTGTATTTCAAATAATCTTTTTTTAAATTTTGTCTGGTTAAATCTCGTATATAACTTTAAAAAAAACTTGTTGAAATGGGTCAAATTATTTCGATGAGTTAAAATAACAGGAAAACATATGTCGCCATGATTTATTACTCATATGATATTATATTGTACGCTCTAGTGTTAATGTGAGGTAATGCTACTCCAGGCGTCTTGGTGGCGCTAGAGCCTGTGCCCTGCGTGGTGACGTCATGCACCGGAAGTGGAAGGCAAGCGTCCTCTTTTCCGCCTGTGTTCGCAGCGCTGCGACACATGTGCGAGTTTAATAATAATAATTGATCAAAATGCGTATCGAGAAGTGTTATTTCTGCTCGGCCCCGGTTTATCCGGGTCACGGAATGATGTTTGTGCGGAACGACTGTAAGGTAACGTTAAACACTCGAGCGATTATTAATATTACTGGCGTGTGTGTGTTTGTGTTTATGTCAGACGGACGATGAGCGTCATTTCAACGAGTAGTTAACGATGCTTCATATTGTTTATTATTAAGGTATTAAATGTGAATTAGGTGTTTTTGAAAGAGTTCATTTATTGATATTTGCGTTTTTTATGAACGATTGTACGTGTCGACACTCGACTGTAACATTTCAATATCATAATACTACATGTAATGAAAAATGGGGATATGATGTTTTACATAATCTATAAAATAAGTTTACATAATAGATAACAATTTAACTAAATGAGTAATTTAATAAAATGTTATATAATTTTATATTATTTACTGCAGTCAACAAATTTTGGATCGGTTTTTGTTTTTAAACGATTCATCAAAGAATCCTGAAAAAAAATGTTTTCAACATTTATAATTATCATTAATGTTTCTTGAGCATCAGATCATCATATTAGAGTGATTTGTGAAGGATCATGTGACACTGAAGACTTGAGTAATGATGCTAAAAATTCAGCTTTGATCACAGGAATAAATGACACTTTACAATAGATTCACATCGAAAACAGATGATTTACATTATAATAATATTTCACAATTTTACTGTTTTGTTGTTGTATTTATAATCACATAAACAAAGCCTTGGTGAGCAGAAGAAACCTATTTTAAAGCATTAAATATCTTACAGATCCAAAACCTTTGACTGATAGTGTATATTATACTACAATTTTAATATATTCTCTCCATGATAATATCACGTCCAGAATAAGACACCTGCAGTGTTTGCACGTTCTCAGTCTGTGTTTGTCAGTGTGAATCCTGAACGGTTTGTGGTTTTGAAGTCTTTCAGGTTCTGCAGATCCAAATGCCACAGAAACTTCAAGAAGAAGCGAAACCCGAGAAAGACCAGATGGACCAAAGCGTTCAGGAAATCAGCGGGCAAAGAGCTGACGCTGGTGAGAGACCGACACACACACCTTTGTTTCAGCTGTTATGTGAGGCACTTGAGGCTGTCACTTTTGTGAAAATCCACGAGTGATTTCTTCATGACACAGCCGTTATGATATGCATATTGCGATATATATACACACACATTTGTGATATTTTGATTATTGTGATATATTGTGCAGCCCTACCGTGTTTTATTATGAATAAAATACCGCTATTGACCAATCAGAATCCAGGATTGTAACTAACCGTCTTCTAGAGTGTAATAAATGCTGGTGTTTGTGTTTGGCAGGATAACGCGCTGGAGTTCGAGAAGCGCAGGAATATTCCCGTCAAATACAACCGAGAGCTCTGGAGCAAGACGAGTGAGTGTGCCGGCTTTATCGTGTGATAATGACGTAAAACTGATCATCTCTTAACCTGAACCGTATGTGTGTGTGTTGAACAGTGGAGGCGATGAAGAAGGTCGAAGTTATCAAGACCAAGCGCCAGGCTCGGTTTATCATCAACAGGTGAGTGCATATTCACATCATATTCTCAACATATTCACATCTGTGTTTGCCTTGTTTTTCTGAAATTTAGGGGCAACATTTTCATGCCTGTTTTGGGATGTTGCAACTTGCAGAGATTCGCTTAAATTCCAAACGTGTTCGTAAACACTTATTTGATAAATGATAATGAGGTGCATGTCTCTTTAAATGGGGTGTTGAATGGCTGAGGTCAGAAATATGCTAATATGGGGAATATGCTAGTCTGTCAGTGGTTTGATCGCTCTGTTTGCTTGACATTTCCATAAACATTTCCATAAACATTTCCATATTTGCGCAGGTTGAAGAAAGGCAAAGAGCTGGGCAGGGTGGCCGTTATCAGCGAAGTCAAGAAAAACATTCACCTCATCAAAGCTCCACACGCAGGTAAACACACACTGGTCACACACACACTCCAGAGGTTTTGACAAAATATTGCAGTTTACCAAAAAAAAATGTAGTTATTATTTTAGTCAGGTTGTGTGAATGATTCAACAGCTCGCTTATAAACCAGGGTTTAACCGCATGTTCAGCTTTAATATATCGGACAAATTTTCTTATGGAGCCGATACCGATATATCGTGCATCCTTATTAGAAATGCTTTACTTGTTTTATTACCGGATGAAAGCATTACTGTTGTATTGGATCTGCATTTTTGACTGAAACTCCAGGGAATGATTCGATGGCAAATACATTTTTAAGTCACTTGTCGCCACCTAACTGGCGCAGTCGTTATCTGAAACTGGTCATTACTGTAGACACCAGTGTTTATATTCGGATTATAACCTTCTGTGGTTACTTGAATGATTGTAAGACAGACATAATGATTCTGTGTGGTTGAAAAGACTGTCATACCTTTACATGACGCTTCTCTCTCCGGATCAGAACACAGATCTGAGCGTTAAAGTGTGATTTTGTTTGAGAGACCGAGCCGAATCTGTCATTTAGGACTGGGACTTAGTGGTGTTTGAATCGAGATCGCCATGTTTTAAAGATTAATATGCAGCTCGACACTTCTGCCGTCTGTCATCAGGTCAAGCCAAACGGCTGGAGGACAAGATGGTCCAGAAACTGGCAGAGGACGTGCACATGGATGAGTGAACACTTTACTTCTGGACTTTCAGAAGCTTTCTGCTGAAATATTGAGAATCCTGATCTATATTGATCAGAATCCAGACGGAGTCAACGGGACTTATTTACATGTTCCCTCTGGAATAATCCTTCCTTTTGCTCTAGGGGCCGAAGATTATTATGGACATAAAGCTTTGTGTGTTGTAAGTGTCCATATAACTGAACATCAACACTTCAACTCTATGGAATTTGTGCAAAATATGAATTCCAATAAAAAAAAAAAAACGTAAACATTTATTTTTCATGTTTGTAAATGTCTAGTTGCAACCGAAATACCGTCATATATATGAAGTTTAATAGAGGGAAATCAACAGGAGCAAAGGTAGAAGCAAATTTAGCAGTTTCAAAAATTGGTTCATATTTCCAGTTACTGAATAAATGTCGACATGTTAGAATGTAGAAAAGTTTATATTCATCCTGACCCCTGAGATCAAGAAAAGGAAGCAAGACCAGATGCAGAAAGTCAAATATATGAAGTTTAATAAAGGGAAATCAACAGGGACATTTTTTTTTTTTGCATAGCAATGGTAAAAGCAAAATTAGCAGCTTCATAAAATGGTTCATATTTCCAGTTCCTGAATAAATGTTGACATGTGAGAATGTAGAAATGAAATTCTGAGAGATTATATTCATTATGATCCCTAAGATCAAGGAAAAGAAGCGAAACCGGATATTAAACAAACCGAAAAAAGATAAAAGTTTAAGGCAGGCAACAAATACACATTTTTAACACCGCGGCATAATTTACAGATGATTTGAATGATAAACATTATGTAACACTTTACACACGTTCAGTGTAAAATAAGACGTCACATTACACAGTTATTGTTGCAAATTCAATAAAGCACAAATTATCAAAAACTGTTTTGAAAAATTATATGAAACATAATTAAATAATAAAAAAAAAAAAATTTATTGCACCACTAAGGCATTATTTCTATTCTGGAAGTGTTAAAAGGATACTCCACTTTTTTTTTGGAAATATGCTCATTTTACATCTCCCCCAGGTTTAAACAGTTGGGTTTTACCGTTTTTGAATGCATTCAGTCGATTTTCTGATATTTAGAAGAATATCAGTAACCAGACAGTTTCTGCTCTCATTGACTTCTATAGTGTTGTGGAAGTCAATGAGAGCAGAAACTGTCTGTATATAATATATGAACTAATGTACTGTAATTTATGGAGATGATTTGCCCCAAAAAACGTAACTTTTCGTTATAAAACCACAGGTGAAACTCGAGAAATGAAAATATGGTGCAAAAGTTGGTGCATTTCAATAATTCAACTTAAAAGCTGAAACTAATATATCATATAGGTTCATTACATGCAAAGTGAGATATTTCAAGCTCACAGCTTATGAAAACACCAAAGTCAAAATTAGACTATTGTTAAAAGGTTTTCATAAGCTGTATAATCCTCACAATTCTAACAAATAAAGGCTTGAAATATCTCACTTCGCTTGTAATGAGTCTATATGATATATTAGTTTCAGCTTTTAAGTTGAATTACTGAAATTAACTTTTGCACCATAAGGCACGGCACTGTGAAAAAGAAACTTAAAATGAAGGCGGCACAAACACTTTAAGTTTAACCAACTGGAGACTTGGATATTTGAGTTGACTAAACTTAAAAAAGTTTTCATGCTGCATTGCATTTTTAAAAAGAAACAACGTCTTTTTTTTCTATTCTGGGACTGTTATATATATATATATATATATATATATATGTGTGTGTATAACCGGTGAGTGTTGCATCATCTGAGTGTGGTGGTGTGCTTCCACACGAGGCTCTCGCAGGGGTCCCACACGCGGTAAAGCTCCTGCAGGGTCCTGGCGTCCTCCGTGGCGTCGTGCGCGCCGTACGGCTCCCGCAGGAAGTGCTCCACGAGGTAGGGCTGGGAGTATTTCTGCAGCTGGAACATGTCTCTGCTCAGCGTCAGCGTGTCCACGCAGCCTGACACCACGCGCCGGAACTCCTCCAGCAGGGCGAACTCCTCCAGGACCCGCCGCAGGATCGGCCAGTCGAAGCGCCGGCTGTTGTGGCCCACCAGGAAGGGCCTGTTGAAGGTCCTGAGGAACGAGATGAAGTCGGCAAGGGCGCGTGCGTGTGGGACGGTGGGGACGGGACGGCGGTGGAAGAGCAGTGATTGGCCGGAGACCGTGAGACCCGTGACCTGGGACGCCCCGTCAGTGATGCTGCAGCGGGGCAGGAGGTACGCGTTAAACGTCTGGTTCCCGCTGAGGGCCGACAGCTGCACGATGTCACACGCGGACGTGTCTGAGGACAGGGGAAACACAATACCATTAATATCATACTTATTTTTTTAAACAGTATTTTACTGTAGAATTACATGCATTGTATTTTAAAAATCTTTTTTTATTATACTGTAGTTAACCAACTAATTTTCTTTAGGCATTAGCGGATGGCATTATGATATATTTTATAATTTTGTTTCTTACAATATTTTACAGTAGAATAATGAAAATAAAACCATCTCGAGATTAAAGTCATTATAATGTGAAATTAAACTAGTTAAATTAAGAGTAAAAAAAAAGTCAAAATACAATCTTGAGAATAGTCGTCGTTTTTCAAGAAAAAAAATCGTAATGAAATGTAGAGAATAATGCATTGGATCAGTGTTCATTGCTTTCTGATAGAGGACATGACAGTTGATCACTTTGTCAAGTTGTATAACAAAGAAATCAACTTTAGCTAATTATGACAGAATAATAGTTAGCACATGAACTTTAAAGAGAATTTGCTCTAATCTTTTTTTTAATAGGATATTTTACTGTAGAATTAGATGCATTGGACTTTTAAATATATTTCCACTTATTTTTATTAGATATTATAATTAGTTTCTAATTAGTTTAAAGTATGAAAAATAGTCACCCAGTATAGCTATATCTAATTACTATTGCCGATAGTACATATGAATGTATGTATATATATGAAGAGTTCAGATGCAAAAGCCTCTATGTGACATTTGAAATTTTCTTTTAAAATTATAATTTATCAAGCTTGTATGAAGATTACCTATTAATTGTCATTTAAGTGAAATTACTGAACTTAAATATATAAGCTTGATAAAAATGACCATTCTAGAAGAAAATTTTAAGTGGCATTTAGAGGCTTTTGCATCTGAACTCTTCATATATATAATATATATATATATATCACATACATGAATGAATGAAAAATATAATATTTTAATATTTACTCAATATATCCATCTATAAAAAGGAATATGGTTATGGCGTACAGATATGAAACCTTTGGGTTTTCATAAGCTGTAAATTATAATCATCAAAATAACAAAAAAAGCTTGAAATATCTCACTTCGCTTTAATGAGTCTATATAATATATTAGTTTCACCTTTTAGGTTGAACCACTGAAATAAATTAACTTTTGCACGATATTCTCATTTTTCGAGTTTCACCTGTAAAGCTGAACAGATTATTGGTCGCATGAAAGTGACACCTGACCTGTGTAGTCTAAAAATGGCAAACAAACATCATATGATCATGTAAAGCTGTAGAGTGTGTGTGAGAGAGTTAGCTATACCCAGTCCAGTTGTTTCCAGGTCAAAAAACACCGGCGTCGCTTCGTCGTTTCTCATGGCTTTAACGTTATCTGTCAAAAACCAGTACAGTTCATTATGCTTTATTAGTGTTGTTACGAAAGTTACGTCTTGTGTCAGCATAGTGAATCTCGGTGACACAAACAACAGCCTTTATAACCCTTAATCATAGAACAGAGCTTTAGTTTGAAACATATTGAACAAATATTAAAGGAGAAATCACGCGAACTCACCGCTCGGGCTCGCGCACCGGAACAGCCTCAGCAGTGCTCGCGTCAGTCGCGTGACCGCGGTTATCAACCACATGAGCAGATCGATAAGCGATAGTGTGGGTTTATTTCCCGCAGATTCTACGCGTTTAGACTCTTTCATTTCGTCGTTCGGATCGGTTTCGTTTCTCTTGAACCTCCTCAGCGATCACATTCACTTTTAATATGAGCACTGATGACGAATCCATGAGCAATGAGCGCTCCGCCCTGACGAGGACAGCAAAGACCGCAAACGCTCACCATGGCTGAAGTTTGAATGGAGAAAATTGAAAATTGGAGAAACTTATTTTTTCGCACGAAAAAAAAAAAAACGACAGTGGTACCCCTTTCGTTTTTGTGTGCAGAAAAAAATAAGTTACTACAATCTTCTTGAAACTCTTTATTCTGATAGAGGGCCATGGGACTTAGACCTGAGTGCCAAAATGGAGGCTCCGTCTAGCCCCTTCCAGAGCTGAGATATTGAGATCCCACGTAGCATTTATGCCATTATATCTCAATATCTCAGCTCTGGAAGGGTCTAGGGCCTCCATTTTTGCACTCAGGTCTAAGTCTCATGGCCCTCTATCAGAATCCAGAGTTTTGAGAAGATTGGAGAAACTTATTTTTTGCACAAAAAACAAAAGGGGTATCACTGTCGTTTTTGTTTGTTTTTTTGGTGCGAAAAAATAATTTTCTCCAATCTTCTTGAAACTCTGCATTCTGATAGAGGGCCATGGGACTTAGACCTGAGTGCCAAAATGGAGGCTCTTGACCGTTCCGGAGCTGAGATATTGAGATCCCATGTAGCATTTATGCCATTATAAATATCTCAGCTCTGGAAGAGGCTAGGGCCTTCATTTCTGCACTCAGGTCTAAGTCCCATGGCCCTCTATCAGAATCCAGAGTTTCAAGAGAATTGGAGAAACGTACTTTTTCGCACCAAAAAAAAAAAAAAAAAAAAAGAAGAAAGGGGTACCACTGTCTTTTTTTTTTTTTTTTGGTGTGAAAAAATAATTTTCTCCAATCTTCTTGAAACTCTGGATTCTGATAGAGGGCCACGAGACTTTGACCTGAGTGCAAAAATGGAGGCTCTAGACCCTTCCAGAGCTGAAATATCGAAATTCAAAATTTCGACCCGAAAAAAAATACGACAGTGTTACCCCTTTCGTTTTTTTTTTCGTTTTCGGGCGAAAAATTAAGTTTCTCCAATCTTCACAAAACTCTGGATTCTGATAGAGGGCCATGAGACTTACACCTGAGTGCAAAAATGGAGGCTCTAGACCCTTCCAGAGCTGAGATATCGAAACTCAAAATTTCGACCCGAAAAAAAAAACAAGAGTGTTACCCCTTACGTTTTTTTTTTTGGGCGAAAAATTTAGTATTCCCCAATTCTTCTCGAAAACTCTGGATTCTGATAGAGGGCACTGAGACTTTACACCTGAGTGCAAAAATGGAGGCTCTAGACCCTTCCAGAGCTGAGATATCGAAACTCAAAATTTCGACCCGAAAAAAAAACGACAGTGTTACCCCTTACGTTTTTTTTTTTTGGGGCGAAAAAACTAAGTATCCCCAATCTTCTCGAAACTCTGGATTCTGATAGAGGGCACTGAGACTTACACCTGAGTGCAAAAATGGAGGCTCTAGACCCTTCCAGAGCTGAGATATCGAAACTCAAAAATTTCGACCCGAAAAAAAAAACGACAGTGTTACCCCTTACGTTTTTTTTTTGGGCGAAAAATTAAGTATCCCCAATCTTCTCGAAACTCTGGATTCTGATAGAGGGCCACTGAGACTTACACCTGAGTGCAAAAATGGAGGCTCTAGACCCTTCCAGAGCTGAGATATCGAAACTCAAAATTTCGACCCGAAAAAAAACGACAGTGTTACCCCTTACGTTTTTTTGGGGGCGAAAAATTAAGTATCCCCAATCTTCTCGAAACTCTGGATTCTGATAGAGGGCACTGAGACTTACACCTGAGTGCAAAAATGGAGGCTCTAGACCCTTCCAGAGCTGAGATATCGAAACTCAAAATTTCGACCCGAAAAAAAAACGACAGTGTTACCCCTTACGTTTTTTTTTTTGGGGCGAAAAAATTAAGTTTCCCCAATCTTCTCGAAACTCTGGATTCTGATAGAGGGCACTGAGACTTACACCTGAGTGCAAAAATGGAGGCTCTAGACCCTTCCAGAGCTGAGATATCGAAACTCAAAATTTCGACCCGAAAAAAAAAACGACAGTGTTACCCCTTACGTTTTTTTTTTTGGGGGCGGAAAATTAAGTATCCCCAATCTTCTCGAAACTCTGGATTCTGATAAAGGGCCACTGAGACTTACACCTGAGTGCAAAAATGGAGGCTCTAGACCCTTTCCAGAGCTGAGATATCGAAACTCAAAATTTCGACCCGAAAAAAAAACGACAGTGTTACCCCTTACGTTTTTTTTTTTGGGCGAAAAATTAAGTATCCCAATCTTTTTGAAACTCTGGATTCTGATAGAGGGCACTGAGACTTACACCTGAGTGCAAAAATGGACTAGCCCTCTGAGATATCGAAACTCAAAATTTCGACCCGAAAAAAAAAACGACAGTTGTTACCCCTTACGTTTTTTTTTGGGGGGCGAAAAATTAAGTATCCCCAATCTTCTCGAAACTCTGGATTCTGATAGAGGGCACTGAGACTTACACCTGAGTGCAAAAATGGAGGCTCTAGACCCTTCCAGAGCTGAGATATCGAAACTCAAAATTTCGACCCGAAAAAAAAACGACAGTGTTACCCCTTACGTTTTTTTTTTGGGGGCGAAAAATTAAGTATCCCCAATCTTCTCAAAACTCTGGATTCTGATAGAGGGCCACTGAGACTTACACCTGAGTGCAAAAATGGAGGCTCTAGACCCTTCCAGAGCTGAGATATCGAAACTCAAAATTTCGACCCGAAAAAAAAAACGACAGTGTTACCCCTTACGTTTTTTTTTTTGGGCGAAAAATTAAGTATCCCCAATCTTCTCAAAACTCTGGATTCTGATAGAGGCCACTGAGACTTACACCTGAGTGCAAAAATGGAGGCTCTAGACCCTTCCAGAGCTGAGATATCGAAACTCAAAATTTTCGACCCGAAAAAAAAACGACAGTGTTACCCCTTACGTTTTTTTTGGGGCGAAAAATTAAGTATCCCCAATCTTCTCGAAACTCTGGATTCTGATAGAGGGCACTGAGACTTACACCTGAGTGCAAAAATGGAGGCTCTAGACCCTTCCAGAGCTGAGATATCGAAACTTCAAAATTTCGACCGAAAAAAAAAAACGACAGTGTTACCCCTTACGTTTTTTTTTGGGGGCGAAAAATTAAGTTTCCCCAATCTTCTCAAAACTCTGGATTCTGATAGAGGGCACTGAGACTTGCACCTGAGTGCAAAAATGGAGGCTCTAGACCCTTCCAGAGCTGAGATATCGAAACTCAAAATTTCGACCCGAAAAAAAAACGACAGTGTTACCCCCTTACGTTTTTTTTTTTGGGCGAAAAATTAAGTATCCCCAATCTTCTCGAAAACTCTGGATTCTGATAGAGGGCACTGAGACTTACACCTGAGCGTGCAAAAATGGAGGCTCTAGACCCTTCCAGAGCTGAGATATCGAAACTCAAAATTTCGACCCGAAAAAAAAACGACAGTGTTACCCCTTACGTTTTTTTTTTTTGGGCGAAAAATTAAGTATCCCCAATCTTCTCAAAACTCTGGATTCTGATAGAGGGCACTGAGACTTACCACCTGAGTGCAAAAATGGAGGCTCTAGACCCTTCCAGAGCTGAGATATCGAAACTCAAAATTTCGACCCGAAAAAAAAAACGACAGTGTTACCCTTACGTTTTTTTGGGGGCGAAAAAATAAGTATCCCCAATCTTCTCGAAACTCTGGATTCTGATAGAGGGCCACGAGACTTACACCTGAGTGCAAAAATGGAGGCTCTAGACCCTTCCAGAGCTGAGATATCGAAACTCAAATTTCGACCCGAAAAAAAAAACGACAGTGTTACCCCTTACGTTTTTTTTTGGGGGGCGAAAAATTAAGTATCCCCAATCTTCTCGAAACTCTGGATTCTGATAGGAGGCACTGAGACTTACACCTGAGTGCAAAAAATGGAGGCTCTAGACCCTTCCAGAGCTGAGATATCGAAACTCAAAATTTTTTCGACCGAAAAAAAAAACGACAGTGTTACCCCTTACGTTTTTTTTGGGCAGGCGAAAATTCAAGTATCCTCCAATCTTCTCAAAACTCTGGATTCTGATAGAGGGCACTAGACTTACACCTGAGTGCAAAATGGAGGCTCTAGACCCTTCCAGAGCTGAGGATATCGAAACTCAAAATTTCGACCCGAAAAAAAAAACGACAGTGTTACCC
>NW_024121521.1:3700618-3943118 GCF_016745375.1 Pimephales promelas
GAGATATCGAAAAAAAAATTTCGACCCCAAAAAAAAAACGACAGTGTTCCTTTCGTTTTTCGTTTTTGGGCGAAAAATTAAGTTTCTCCAATCTTCTCAAAACTCTGGATTCTGATAGAGGGCTGTGAGACTTGACCTGAGTGCAAAAATGGAGGCTCTAGACCCTTCCAGAGCTGAGATATCGAAATTCAAAATTTCGACCCGAAAAAAAAACGACAGTGTTACCCCTTCGTTTTTTTTTTTTGGGCGAAAAATTAAGTTTCTCCAATCTTCTCAAAACTCTGGATCTGATGAGGGCCATGAGACTTTGACCTGAGTGCAAAAATGGAGGCTCTAGACCCTTCCAGAGCTGAGATATCGAAATTCAAAATTTCGACCCGAAAAAAAAACGACAGTGTTACCCCTTCGTTTTTTTCCATTTTGGGCGAAAAATTAAGTTTCTCCAATCTTCTCAAAACTCTGGATTCTGATAGAGGGCCATGAGACTTTGACCTGAGTGCAAAAATGGAGGCTCTAGACCCTTCCAGAGCTGAGATATCGAAATTCAAAATTTCGACCCGAAAAAAAAAACGACAGTGTTACCCCTTTCGTTTTTTTTTTTTGGGCGAAAAATTAAGTTTCTCCAATCTTCTCAAACTCTGGATTTTCTGATAGAGGGCTGTGAGACTTTGACCTGAGTGCAAAAATGGAGGCTCTAGACCCTTCCAGAGCTGAGATATCGAAATTCAAAATTTCGACCCGAAAAAAAAACGACAGTGTTACCCCTTTCGTTTTTTTCCATTTGGGCGAAAAATTAAGTTTCTCCAATCTTCTCAAAACTCTGGATTTGATAGAGGGCCATGAGACTTTGACCTGAGTGCAAAAATGGAGGCTCTAGACCCTTCCAGAGCTGAGATATCGAAATTCAAAATTTCGACCCGAAAAAAAAACGACAGTGTTACCCCTTTCGTTTTTTTTTTTTGGGCGAAAAATTAAGTTTCTCCAATCTTCTCAAAACTCTGGATTCTGATAGAGGGCCACGAGACTTTGACCTGAGTGCAAAAATGGAGGCTCTAGACCCTTCCAGAGCTGAGATATCGAAACTCAAAATTTCGACCCGAAAAAAAAACGACAGTGTTACCCCTTTCGTTTTTTTTCATTTTTGGGCGAAAAATTAAGTTTCTCCAATCTTCTCAAACTCTGGATTCTGATAGAGGGCTGTGAGACTTTGACCTGAGTGCAAAAATGGATGATCTAGACCCTTCCAGAGCTGAGATATCGAAATTCAAAATTTCGACCCGAAAAAAAAAACGACAGTGTTACCCCTTTTTTTTTTTGGGCGAAAAATTAAGTTTCTCCAATCTTCTCAAAACTCTGGATTCTGATAGAGGGCTGTGAGACTTTGACCTGAGTGCAAAAATGGAGGCTCTAGACCCTTCCAGAGCTGAGATATCGAAACTCAAAATTTCGACCCGAAAAAAAAACGACAGTGTTACCCCTTTCGTTTTTTTCATTTTTGGGCGAAAAATTAAGTTTCTCCAATCTTCTCAAAACTCTGGATTCTGATAGAGGGGCTGAGACTTTGACCTGAGTGCAAAAATGGAGGCTCTAGACCTTCCAGAGCTGAGATATCGAAATTCAAAATTTCGACCCGAAAAAAAAACGACAGTGTTACCCCTTTCGTTTTTTGGGCGAAAAATTAAGTTTCTCCAATCTTCTCAAAACTCTGGATTCTGATAGAGGGCTGTGAGACTTTGACCTGAGTGCAAAAATGGAGGCTCTAGACCCTTCCAGAGCTGAGATATCGAAATTCAAAATTTCGACCAGAAAAAAAAAACGACAGTGTTACCCCTTTCGTTTTTTTTTTTGGGCGAAAAATTAAGTATCCCCAATCTTCTCAAAACTCTGGATTCTGATAGAGGGCTGTGAGACTTTGACCTGAGTGCAAAAATGGAGGCTCTAGACCCTTCCAGAGCTGAGATATCGAAATTCAAAATTTCGACCCGAAAAAAAAAACGACAGTGTTACCCTTTCGTTTTTTTTTTTGGGCGAAAAATTAAGTTTCTCCAATCTTCTCAAAACTCTGGATTCTGATAGAGGGCCATGAGACTTTGACCTGAGTGCAAAAATGGAGGCTCTAGACCCTTCCAGAGCTGAGATATCGAAACTTCAAAATTTCGACCCGAAAAAAAAAACGACAGTGTTACCCCTTTCGTTTTTTTTTTTTTGGGCGAAAAATTAAGTTTCTCCAATCTTCTCAAAACTCTGGATTCTGATAGAGGGCATGAGACTTTGACCTGAGTGCAAAAATGGAGGCTCTAGACCCTTCCAGAGCTGAGATATCGAAACTCAAAATTTCGACCCGAAAAAAAAAACGACAGTGTTACCCCTTTCGTTTTTTTTTTTTGGGCGAAAAATTAAGTTTCTCCAATCTTCTCAAAACTCTGGATTCTGATAGAGGGCCATGAGACTTTGACCTGAGTGCAAAAATGGAGGCTCTAGACCCTTCCAGAGCTGAGATATCGAAACTCAAAATTTCGACCCGAAAAAAAAAACGACAGTGTTACCCTTACGTTTTTTTTTTTTGGGCGAAAAATTAAGTTTCTCCAATCTTCTCAAAACTCTGGATTCTGATAGAGGGCCATGAGACTTAGACCTGAGTGCAAAAATGGAGGCTCTAGACCCTTCCAGAGCTGAGATATCGAAACTCAAAATTTCGACCCGAAAAAAAAAACGACAGTGTTACCCCTTACGTTTTTTTTTTTTTGGGCGAAAAATTAAGTTTCTCCAATCTTCTCAAAACTCTGGATTCTGATAGAGGGCCATGAGACTTTGACCTGAGTGCAAAAATGGAGGCTCTAGACCCTTCCAGAGCTGAGATATCGAAACTCAAAATTTCGACCCGAAAAAAAAACGACAGTGTTACCCCTTCGTTTTTTTTTTTTTGGGCGAAAAATTAAGTTTCTCCAATCTTCTCAAAACTCTGGATTCTGATAGAGGGCCATGAGACTTAGACCTGAGTGCAAAAATGGAGGCTCTAGACCCTTCCAGAGCTGAGATATCGAAACTCAAAATTTCGACCCGAAAAAAAAACGACAGTGTTACCCCTTTTTTTTTTTGGGCGAAAAATTAAGTTTCTCCAATCTTCTCAAAACTCTGGATTCTGATAGAGGGCATGAGACTTAGACCTGAGTGCAAAAATGGAGGCTCTAGACCCTTCCAGAGCTGAGATATCGAAACTCAAAATTTCGACCCGAAAAAAAAACGACAGTGTTACCCCTTACGTTTTTTTTTTTGGGCGAAAAATTAAGTTTCTCCAATCTTCTCAAAACTCTGGATTCTGATAGAGGGCCATGAGACTTACACCTGAGTGCAAAAATGGAGGCTCTAGACCCTTCCAGA
The DNA here is from genome assembly GCF_016745375.1 of Pimephales promelas. The sequence goes on from NW_024121521.1 coordinate 3,704,000, forward strand.
GCTGAGATATCGAAACTCAAAATTTCGACCCGAAAAAAAAACGACAGTGTTACCCCTTACGTTTTTTTTTTTGGGCGAAAAATTAAGTTTCCCAATCTTCTCAAAACTCTGGATTCTGATAGAGGGCCTGAGACTTAGACCTGAGTGCAAAAATGGAGGCTCTAGACCCTTCCAGAGCTGAGATATCGAAACTCAAAATTTCGACCCGAAAAAAAAACGACAGTGTTACCCCTTACGTTTTTTTTTTGGGCGAAAAATTAAGTTTCTCCAATCTTCTCAAAACTCTGGATTCTGATAGAGGGCATGAGACTTACACCTGAGTGCAAAAATGGAGGCTCTAGACCCTTCCAGAGCTGAGATATCGAAACTCAAAATTTCGACCCGAAAAAAAAACGACAGTGTTACCCCTTACGTTTTTTTTTTGGGGCGAAAAATTAAGTTTCTCCAATCTTCTCAAAACTCTGGATTCTGATAGAGGGCCATGAGACTTAGACCTGAGTGCAAAAATGGAGGCTCTAGACCCTTCCAGAGCTGAGATATCGAAACTCAAAATTTCGACCCGAAAAAAAAACGACAGTGTTACCCCTTACGTTTTTTTTTTTGGGCGAAAAATTAAGTTTCCCAATCTTCTCAAAACTCTGGATTCTGATAGAGGGCATGAGACTTAGACCTGAGTGCAAAAATGGAGGCTCTAGACCCTTCCAGAGCTGAGATATCGAAACTCAAAATTTCGACCCGAAAAAAAAAACGACAGTGGTACCCCTTACGTTTTTTTTTTTGGGCGAAAAATTAAGTTTCTCCAATCTTCTCAAAACTCTGGATTCTGATAGAGGGCCATGAGACTTAGACCTGAGTGCAAAAATGGAGGCTCTAGACCCTTCCAGAGCTGAGATATCGAAACTCAAAATTTCGACCCGAAAAAAAAACGACAGTGTTACCCCTTACGTTTTTTTTTTTGGGCGAAAAATTAAGTTTCCCCAATCTTCTCGAAACTCTGGATTCTGATAGAGGGCACTGAGACTTACACCTGAGTGCAAAAATGGAGGCTCTAGACCCTTCCAGAGCTGAGATATCGAAACTCAAAATTTCGACCCGAAAAAAAAACGACAGTGTTACCCCTTACGTTTTTTTTTTTTGGGCGAAAAATTAAGTTGCCCCAATCTTCTCAAAACTCTGGATTCTGATAGAGGGCACTGAGACTTACACCTGAGTGCAAAAATGGAGGCTCTAGACCCTTCCAGAGCTGAGATATCGAAACTCAAAATTTCGACCCGAAAAAAAAACGACAGTGTTACCCCTTACGTTTTTTTTTTTTGGGCGAAAAATTAAGTTTCCCCAATCTTCTCAAAACTCTGGATTCTGATAGAGGGCATGAGACTTACACCTGAGTGCAAAAATGGAGGCTCTAGACCCTTCCAGAGCTGAGATATCGAAACTCAAAATTTCGACCCGAAAAAAAAACGACAGTGTTACCCCTTACGTTTTTTTTTTTTGGGCCAAAAATTAAGTATCCCCATCTTCTCGAAACTCTGGATTCTGATAGAGGGCACTGAGACTTACACCTGAGTGCAAAAATGGAGGCTCTAGACCCTTCCAGAGCTGAGATATCGAAACTCAAAATTTCGACCCGAAAAAAAAACGACAGTGTTACCCCTTACGTTTTTTTTTTTTGGCGAAAAATTAAGTATCCCCAATCTTCTCGAAACTCTGGATTCTGATAGAGGGCACTGAGACTTACACCTGAGTGCAAAAATGGAGGCTCTAGACCCTTCCAGAGCTGAGATATCGAAACTCAAAATTTCGACCCGAAAAAAAACGACAGTGTTACCCCTTACGTTTTTTTTTTTGGGCGAAAAATTAAGTATCCCCAATCTTCTCGAAACTCTGGATTCTGATAGAGGGCACTGAGACTTACACCTGAGTGCAAAAATGGAGGCTCTAGACCCTTCCAGAGCTGAGATATCGAAACTCAAAATTTCGACCCGAAAAAAAAAACGACAGTGTTACCCCTTACGTTTTTTTTTTTTTGGGCGAAAAATTAAGTATCCCCAATCTTCTCGAAACTCTGGATTCTGATAGAGGGCACTGAGACTTACACCTGAGTGCAAAAATGGAGGCTCTAGACCCTTCCAGAGCTGAGATATCGAAACTCAAAATTTCGACCCGAAAAAAAAACGACAGTGTTACCCCTTACGTTTTTTTTTTTTGGGCGAAAAATTAAGTATCCCCAATCTTCTCGAAACTCTGGATTCTGATAGAGGGCACTGAGACTTAGACCTGAGTGCAAAAATGGAGGCTCTAGACCCTTCCAGAGCTGAGATATCGAAACTCAAAATTTCGACCCGAAAAAAAAAACGACAGTGTTACCCCTTACGTTTTTTTTTTTTTGGGCGAAAAATTAAGTATCCCCAATCTTCTCGAAACTCTGGATTCTGATAGAGGGCACTGAGACTTACACCTGAGTGCAAAAATGGAGGCTCTAGACCCTTCCAGAGCTGAGATATCGAAACTCAAAATTTCGACCCGAAAAAAAAAACGACAGTGTTACCCCTTACGTTTTTTTTTGGGGGGCGAAAAATTAAGTATCCCCAATCTTCTCGAAACTCTGGATTCTGATAGAGGGCACTGAGACTTACACCTGAGTGCAAAAATGGAGGCTCTAGACCCTTCCAGAGCTGAGATATCGAAACTCAAAATTTCGACCCGAAAAAAAAAACGACAGTGTTACCCCTTACGTTTTTTTTTTGGGGCGAAAAATTAAGTATCCCCAATCTTCTCGAAACTCTGGATTCTGATAGAGGGCACTGAGACTTACACCTGAGTGCAAAAATGGAGGCTCTAGACCCTTCCAGAGCTGAGATATCGAAACTCAAAATTTCGACCCGAAAAAAAAACGACAGTGTTACCCCTTACGTTTTTTTTTTTTGGGCGAAAAATTAAGTATCCCCAATCTTCTCGAAACTCTGGATTCTGATAGAGGGCACTGAGACTTACACCTGAGTGCAAAAATGGAGGCTCTAGACCCTTCCAGAGCTGAGATATCGAAACTCAAAATTTCGACCCGAAAAAAAAACGACAGTGTTACCCCTTACGTTTTTTTTTTTTGGGCGAAAAATTAAGTATCCCCAATCTTCTCGAAACTCTGGATTCTGATAGAGGGCACTGAGACTTACACCTGAGTGCAAAAATGGAGGCTCTAGACCCTTCCAGAGCTGAGATATCGAAACTCAAAATATCGACCCGAAAAAAAAAAACGACAGTGTTACCCCTTACGTTTTTTTTGGGGGGGCGAAAAATTAAGTATCCCCAATCTTCTCGAAACTCTGGATTCTGATAGAGGGCACTGAGACTTACACCTGAGTTTAAAAATGGAGGCTCTAGACCCTTCCAGAGCTGAGATATCGAAACTGAAAATTTCGACCCGAAAAAAAAACGACAGTGTTACCCCTTACGTTTTTTTTTTTTTTGGGCGAAAATTTAAGTATCCCCAATCTTCTCGAAACTCTGGATTCTGATAGAGGGCACTGAGACTTACACCTGAGTGCAAAAATGGAGGCTCTAGACCCTTCCAGAGCTGAGATATCGAAACTCAAAATTTCGACCTGAAAAAAAAAACGACAGCGTTACCCCTTACGTTTTTTTTTTTTTGGGGCGAAAAATTAAGTATCCCCAATCTTCTCGAAACTCTGGATTCTGATAGAGGGCACTGAGACTTACACCTGAGTGCAAAAGACTCAGGTCTAAGTCCCATGGCCCTCTATCAGAATGCAGAGTTTTTCTATGTGAAAAACTCTGCATTTTTAAAACAGCGGTTTTCTGTGTGAATATATAGTGAAGTGCAATTTGTTCCTGTGATCAAAGCTGAATTTGCAGCATCATTACTCCAGTCTTCAGTGTCACATGATCCTACAGAAATTATTATAATATGATGCTCAAGAAACATGATTATTATCCATGTTGAAAACAGTTTTCATTTTCATTCAGAATCCATTTTTATTTCAGGATTCTTTGAATAGAAAGTTCAAAAGAACAGAATTGATCTGAAATGAAAAGCTTTTGTGACATTAATCACTACCATTCAAAAGTTTGGGGCCAGTGAGAATTTATTTTATATTTTTGGGGGAAAGAAATTAGAAAATACTTTTATTCATCAAGGATGAGTTAAATTGATCAAAAGTTACAGTAAAGATATTAATAATGTTAGAAAAGATTATATTTTAAATAAATGCTATTCTTTTGAACTTTCTATTCATCATAGAATTTTGGAGGAAAAAATGGTACACGACTGTTTTCAACATTGCAAATAACAATTTATGTTTTTTTGAGCATAAAATCATCATATTAGAATGATTTCTGAAGGATCACGTGACACTGAAAACTAATGTGTAATCAGCAACAGTAATGATGTTGAAAATTCAGCTTTCAAATTACATTTTAAAATATATTAAAATAGAAAAGTCATTTTAAATTGTCATAATATTTCACAATATTACCATTTGTCATTTTTTTTCATCAAATAAGGCAGCCTTGGTGAGCAGAAGAGACTTCATTTAAAAACATAAAACATCTTACTGATCTAAAACTTTTGACCGGTAGTGCATGTTCACATTCACTGCAAAATTCAAACGGGATTAGAAAATAAGTATTTTCTCTCATTTACTTGCATTGACGATTTTTCAACCTAGAGGTCCAGCGGGGTTAGCGGAAGGGGCGGGACTTACCAGCTCTATATGCACGCATAAGTTCTGCATTTGACGCAAGGATGCTCTTCAGTTTCCGGTTGTGGAGATTTAAGCGGAGGAAAACCGAGGAAAACGGGTTATGGCAGAGTCTTCTAAATTTACTGTCCTCCCGTCTTTGAAAAGAAACTTTCATACGTTTAGATGTAATTTTATCTATAGTTATGTTTATTTAATATAATTTTAAAAAGAAGCATAAACACAACGAGGGGTGTCTGTTTTGTCTGTTTTTGTGACTAACGTTTCTTTAGTATAACCATGGAGTATAAAATTCTATATAAATTCTCGTTATTGAATTGGACTCTACGATCGGCGGAAGTTATCGAGCATCCTTACACCTTCACCGGAAATACTCCCGTTCATAGAGCCCATAGGATCTATTTTATCTTGTTTCTATTCCTTTTTAATTGTATTTTATAAAACGGTTAGTTCCAATCCTTGATTCTGATTGGTCAATAGCTGTGCTTTATAGCTTGTTTTCATGTGACGTCACGACGGACTGCAGCTTTAAATACATTCTCTACCAGGACAAAAAGGCAAATCACATGTCAGGTTAATTTTTTTATTTATTTTTTGATAAGACAGTGATTTTCTTTTTACATCCTTACACATTAAAGAAATATTACACAAATTGCACCGTTTACAACTGCGCTCACTAGAGCACAAACACAAAATCCAAAAGCACAAATTTGTTAAGACTTTCTCAGTCCATCAAACACACAGCGCAGTTTCATTCAACATAAAATAAGATATTACATCCCTCAAATGACATCCCTTGTTTTCAAACATACAGAAACATACTCAAGTGCATCGCAAACGCGTCTAGCGGTGCAGGGTCACGTGTCTCTGCGAATTACGCGTCCGTAGAGCTAATTAGCATAATGGTCAGTATTTCTTTCAGGTTTACTGACGAGGGAATGATTGAAGAGAAATAAGTTAATGTTAGACTGTCAACATGTCTTATAGCTAGCTAGCTAAATCCTGGTTCAACGACAGACATTTGAAGGTAAGTACTTAAGCCACACAGTAATATACGTTATATAAATATGCATGGAACTGCATTTGGGTTTGCGTATTTGCATAGAGTATGTTTCTGGCCTTAAACATGATCTTAAATACAGCTGTAAAAGAGAAACTTTGACAATAGTGTAGCATGCTACAGTGATTACATTCACTTATGCAGGACGCAACAAACAACCGCTTCCTTTACCGCCGTTTTTTGAGCATTAGTGGACTTAAGGTTAAGATAGTACCCAAGTATACTTATCAAAACATAGTCTTTTGTGACATTGCACCATGGTGATGGTTTCTTGCAATAGGCTATGCTATGATATGACATAAATATAGACATAGATATATGTAACTGCACATCAAAAAGGAGTAAACAGCTTCTGAAAACACATTCCCTGCACATAAACAGCAATATTCACTGTGTAAACTTAAGGAGTAGTTCACTTTAAAAAACACTTTTGCTGATAATTTACTCACCCCCATGTCATCCAAGATGTCCATGTCATTCTTTCTTCAGTCGAAAAGAAATTAAGGTTTTGGATGAAAACAATCCAGGATTTTTCTCTATATAATGGAGTTCAATGGGAACCAAACGGTTCAAGGTCCAAATGAGAGTTTCAGTGCAAACTGCAAACTGTTGAAAGAGCTTTAAACGATTCCAGACGATGAATAAGGGTCTTATCAAGCAAAACAATCACTCATTTAAAAAAAAATACAAAGTTTTATAAGCTCAAATGGTCGCCTTGCTCTGTTCTGTGATGTGCGTTTCGTGACTCTCCTGATCGAACTCGTTTATCAAAATGAACGAATCAACTCGTTCATCTCGATTTGTTGAATGAACCAAATGACACGAAAAAAGATTTGTTCATTTTAATAAACAAGTTCAAACAGGAGAGTCACAAACGTGCATCACAGAACAGAGCAAGGCGACCATTTGAGCTTATAAAACTTTGTATGTTTTTTTAAATGAGCGATCATTTCGCTTGATAAGACCCTTATTCATCGTCTGAAATCGTTTGATGCCCTTTGAACGGTTTGCACTGAAACTGTCTTTTGGACCTTGAGCCATTTGGTAACCAGTAAAGTCCATTGTATGGAGAAAAATGCTGGAATGTTTTCATCAAAAACCTTAATTTCTTTTCGACTGAAGAAAGAATGACATGGACATCTTGGATGACATGGGGGTGAGTAAATTATCAGCAAAAGTTTTTTCAAAAGTGAACTACTCCTTTACTGTAGTTTATCTTAAAGCTTTGAGCTTTCTGCTGTTATGTGTCCGTGTTTTCTATGAACTTTACTGCTATAAATGGGCATTTAATGTCAGATTAAAGGGTAAAACACAGCAGAGGACCCTGTTTAGATGCGTGTGATACATTAGCCCTAAATCAAAACTACACTGGAAAAAAAATGCTTTCCTTAGTATTTTTGTATCGTTTCCAATCCAAATATCAACAAATTCTTAAATCAAGATGCATTTACTTGGTGAGTAAAATTTTATAAGGCATCATGTCAAATTAAAATTTTTGCTTAAAACAGGAAATGATCTGCCAATGGGATGAGAAAAATAAACTTAAATCAAGCTGAAACCATATTATGTTTCTGACCCCATTGCCAGGTAAATTATCATGTTTTAAGCAAAAAAAAAATTTCCCCTAGAAAGCAAGGCATAATATTTTATGCTATAGATACTATTCTAGTAAATGCAGCTTGTTGTAAGATTTTTTGGACAGGAATCAAGGCAAAAATACTGAGTAAGAAAAGCATTTTTAGCAGAGTAAAAGTTTAACCAAAAAGTTCGACTAAATATGTGACTCCGGATGGCACAGTGGAACATTACACCAAAAAATATATTTATATACTTAAATTTCACAATAAAATATCAGATACTATAAAAAAAACAATATACTTTAAAAAAGCAATTTACAAAAAAAAAAAAAAAAGACAAAAAAATTTTCAAGTCCTGATTTTGTTACACGTAATACTGAAGGGAAAAGAACGACGAAACAAACAACAGTGATTAAAACTACAGCAAAGAATCATGGAACAAACAAACTTGACTTTCCATCCCTATTCAACCTTTTGATTTTCCATCTGAAGGGAAAACGTGTTTCTGTAACCAAAAGAAAAGAAGAACAAAAGCAAAACCCGTGGATGAATCTCACGATTACAGGTTCGGGTCAAATTTCACCCCAGAATCAAAACTATTTTGCATAAAGAAAAACGAAGATTGGAACAAGAAGTCAGTCCGTGAGGAACAGAGCGCGTAAATTGATTCATATCCTAATATTTAGCCATAGTTCTCCGTTGCTCAATTAAGTAGGGCTATTTTTTTTATTATCTATTCTTTGCTTATTTATTATGTATATCTTCACTTAATATCTGCATTGTAATTGTTTAGAATAACACGCACGCCTATGGGCTGGAGTTTTTTTTCTTCTGATATTCTCCTGTTGCTTTGATTGCTATTTATCTAGTATTTAGGGCTATTTTCGATTCTTTGCTCATTTGTAATTGTCTATCTTGAAGAAATATCAGTATTATTCGCGCTTCTATTTTGAATCTATTTAGATGTTTTGCCGCCGTTATGAACTTCCGTTTTTGCGGTCGCTCTGTGTCATTCTGGCAACGTTGTCGAGGAGTAATTAGCTGGTGAAGTGGATTCACTTATTGTAGAGTTATCATGAGCATTGTAATGTTTATCATAAGCATTGTAAAGCAGATATGTTAAGAAGTGTCGACCGGGAATTTTTGACCGGAAGTCAAAAGACAAGACAACGAGCGCAATGCTGAAAAGGGGCGGGGCTACGGTTTCGCCCTCGCCCATGGCCGGCTGCAGCTGTTCTCACTCAGTGACTGATTGGTATATCAGTGCAGCGTGAGAAGCGTTCATGTAAAGGAGGCCTCCTGCGCGACTCCACAGAGCAAAGACACCGACAAAGCAGTTGAGTATCTTCACCCCTTTCCTTTCTTTTTACTTATTTCACCTAATCAACGTGTGCTTTCAATATATTCCTGTTATCTCTCGACCTCTCTTCATGCACAGAAGGCAGCGCAATTCTGCTAATCAGCACGCTATCCCCTTATCCTCACACTCACTTCTTTTGGTAAGCCGTCCAGCCTTACTCGTCGTAATTGCATTTTTACTTGTAACAATTAAATTTGAGAGCTCTCTAATTGAATTAAAGAGCTCTGCAATTGAGTTGTTACTAGGAAGAATTGAATTAGAGAGCTCTCTGCTTGTAATTCTTACTAGTAACAATTGCATTTGAAGAGCTCTCTAATTGAATTCTTAGTGCTAAGAATTAATATTAATGAGCTCTCTAATTCAAGAGCTCTGGAATTGAATTGTTACTAGTAATAATGCAATTACAGAGCTGTCAAATTCAATTCTTACTAGTAAAAATTGCAATTGTAGAGCTTTCGAATTGAATTGTTACTAGTAAAAATGCAATTACAACGAGTAAGGCTGGGTACAATTTAAGCTAAAACGGCTTGCCATACACCTCTCTCTTTCTATGGGTCTATGGAATTGTCAATCAGCAGTCATTAAAGCTGACTTCATTCCAGCCTTTGCATCTCTTTCTACTTTTAATATCCTGGGCTTGACTGACACCTGGATCCATCCAGAAGACTCTGCCACCCTGCTGCTCTATCTAACAATTTCTCTCACACTCTTTCAGTCAGTCAGGGAGGGGTGGGGGTACTGGTCTTCTCATTTCTAACAATTGGAAATATTCCACTCTCTCTTCTCTATGCAATAACAACTCTTTTAAATATCATGCTTTTACACTTACAACTCCCATTAAGATCCACCTTGTACTCGTATCGCCCCCCAGGTCAACTGGGAAGCTTTGTAGAGGACGTGGATGTGCTGCTCTCCTTCCCTGAGGATGACTTCCCACTTTGTCTTTGGCAACTTCAACATTGATCTAGAGAAGCCGTCCTCAGCAGACTTCATCTCTCTCCTAGCCTCGTTTGATCTCAAACAGCTCATCACCAAACTGCCCTACAAAGGCAAAGCGCAGTACACACATTTGGTCAAAAATGAGTTAACACTTGTAATGGCCTTTATGACATGTGTTCTGTCTTGCGAAAAAATATCTGGGTTCAATTATGTCCCGTTTTGGAGAAGCATTACCACAATCTATCCATAACATGTTTGACTTTTAAAAGTTTTATAAAAAATTTAAAAGCTTTTTTCTCTGGTTCTTTGTTTGCGTAGTTACTGCACTTTGCCTTTGTAGGGCAGCACAGGTACCCACAAGTCAGGCAACCAACTGGACCTTGTATACACACGCAATTGCATCACAGACAATAGGCGTTTCTCAATGTGCGTTCTTGTGTACTTTAGAAACGTCAGCAGTCACTGCCCAGGTACTGTTCCAATTCAAAGTTCACATCTAGCCAAGACCACTTCAAATCCCCGGATGTGTTCTTGATCCGCCTCGTTTACAGAGGATGCATCGAGAGGTGACTTGAGATAGCCAGGTATCCCAGAATGCATCTCGCACCAACCAGCAAGCAGATGAGCAATCAAAATACTATTATTATTGTGTCATGAAATGTAATTTTAAGAGTGTTTCAGGCGAGAATGTGGTTGTTTAAATCTCAAATCTGTGGTTTGTTTATAAAGATAGCATCTATTTCAAAAATGTATCTGATGTTTTCGGAGTTCTGACACCCAGCGATCATCAGCCCTGACTAAAACAGCTTTTCCTCGGCTTGGGCTTCTGACGTTTGCCGCTAGCACAGATGTCTCGTCTGGTAGATAAATTTGACGTATAATTCGTTTTGTGTAAAAGTCTATATTTGAAGAGTTCAGATGCAAAAGCCATTTGAAATTTTCTTCTAAAATGATCATTTTGATCAAGCTTGTATATTTAAGTTCAGTAATTTCACTTGAATTGCAATGAAGATTACCTATTAATTGTCATTTAAGTGAAATTACTGAACTTAAATATACAAGCTTGATAAAAATGGTCATTTTAGAAGAAAATTTCAAATGGCATTTAGAGGCTTTTGCATCTGAACTCTTCATTTGGTCTCGTCGCATTTAACTAGTTTGTTCCGTGGCAAAGATAAAATCGTTTTATTGTGTTATTATAAATAATTATTTTTATTTACTTATTTCATTTTTTTACATGATCTTCACTATATGAACAATAAAATAAAATGAACTGTCTTTGTTAAGTGTCAATAAATAGTCTCAATTTCTCAGCAACTAACATAACTAAAAAAACAACAAATAAATAAAAAAAACCTTTCTCTACGTCTCAGCACTTAACATAACTAAAAAAAAAACAACAAATAAATAAAAAAACCTTTCTCTTTTCAATTCCTGCTTATGCTACCCCATGCCATGTCTGAACTTTGTATTTTGAGCACTTGCGTTGCTTTTGCCTCTTCACGATGACTCGCTTGGTTTAGTCCTCAATTGTAAGTCACTTTGGATAAAAGCGTCTGTTAAATGACTAAACGTAAATGTAAGATCGTTTGCTTTATGCAAATAAAATCAAAAATCTGTTCAGGGAGGAAATAAGACCCGGACGGACGTTGTTTGTTTTCGTCAGACTCAGCCGTAAGAAACTCAACATACAGATTCACACAAGTTCTCGATCCGCAACACAAAAAGACGTTATTTTCACACGGGTCAACCAGCAGCACAGGGATTTCAGCTATTTACACCATTCACTCGACCCTCATCAATAATATAATATTTTACATATTTAGCACTTTATCAAAGGCTTTAATCATAGAGTGAAAACAATGGTAGCAATACAGCATGCAGTCAGTTGAAGTCATGTGACCTCTCATTGGCTCAGTTCTGTAAACATGAAAATGGACATCACAGGTTAATTAAAAATCGCTCTTTCCCAGTTCAACTACTCTTAGAATCTGTTGTGAAGAACGGACCGGTCCAGCAGGTCCACTTTACAGTCAGTAGGTCGTAGATATGGGTGCGTTCATTTTTACACCGTACTTGTTGCATTTTGTTCCTTACCAGCACTGTGAAAGGCGTTACCAGCTCCAGCGAATGTTGGACGCCACATGATCACACCATGAATTCATTACTCCCGTACAGCACTAAAGGCTGAGAGGAACCGAACTCGTGCTCTCGTCTGCGGACGCCTCCGTCCTCGCGGGGCTTGGGCGGGCAGCTTCGGTTCCCTCGGGGTCGTGGACGGGTTTTCTCGGAGCTGGAGGCACATCGGGTGTTCAGGGAAGCCTGTTCTAAGCCCTCCTGGTCGGGGAGAATGTGCAAATCCCCACCGGAGGAGGCGGAGGAAAACAGAGGCCCGGAAGAGGAGGAACGGAGCCGATAGTGAGGCGTCTCGGAGGACAGCGAGGCGACGGCCGAGTCCACAGAGTCCAGGGATTCGGGCTGACGCCGTAAACCACGTCTGCTTTTAGACTCGGACTTCCTCCAGCGTGTTGCCGACGCCGCGCCGGTGATTCTTTCTGAAAAGGAAACGTTTGACATCACATGCAAATTACAATTCTGTCATCATTTACTCGCCTCTCAAATAAAGTTTTTTTGTGACTGTGTTAATGCCAACTGTATATATTTTGGTACAGGTGTGTATTTTTATTAGAATTTTACTATTTCACCCCCAATTCCTTTCATTAATCTATTTTACACCAATAGCACACAATATGACCTTTAGGACAAAAATGTCCCTATATAAACTACAATTTTTAATCCAAGGGCTATTTAACATTAAAGTGATGCAATCTTTGTTAATAGGCTTTTGTTCAGTTGGCAGGGCTTTAAAATATAATTTTTTTACAACTTTTTTTTTTATCAGTTGATGCCATTTTCTCGGGTTTGGCAAATAAAGCAAATTGGATTTTATAAAGCCAATTGGATAAATGATGCAGCGATAATTGTGTGCTTGTAATATTTGAGAGAGAAAAACTCCCAAAATCCCAAATCCAATGCATCTAATGGGGGAATCTGTTCCTGCGCCCAAACACACTCTCACTGAACGCTGATTTTATGAGATATCAAGCTCACATTTGGAACACAACTTGTTTAGATTCATGGCTTTGATTTTCTAGATATTTCATAAAATATATATTTTATATAAAATAATGAATAAACCTCCATTACTTTTTTACGATTATTTTTTCCAACAATAATCCGCAAGGGTCTTTAAAATGAGACCAAACTTAAATTTGTGATCACAAGCAGTATTTTGCCATGGACATTTTTGCCACTATGGACCTTTTTTTAATCGACGCACAAACTAACAAATTCCAGGTACAAAACCTAATTAGATCCAAAAAACATAAATCTGCATGAATCGATTTGTTTAATCCAAGTCTTGTGAAGAGATACAATTGCTTATATGATGAACAGTTTTAAATCACATATAAGCTCACGCATAGAGCACATCATATATCATTGGTTAGATGTGAATAAAAGGCAAAAATAAATTTGTTCACAAGACTTTGATTCAAATGGATTAGTTTTACATTGACTTTATGTCCTTTTTGGATCTTCTAAGTTCTGGTTTTGTACAGAAGCCCCTCAGGTTGTGTTGGGTTTGGAACGACACGAGGGACAAACAGAACTCTTTCAAAATGCCGCCGTTACCCCATTGATCGGACACGGCCCCTTCCGACTCCATGAGGTTTTCCGAGCTGTCCGCTGTCCCGATAGACGCTTCCGACTCCAGCATCTCATCATCAGACGCTCTTGGATCCAAAGCCAACATCTCATAGGTTAGTTCTTCCCTAAAATGAGTGAAAAACAGGTGTAAAGGAAAATAATGAAACCGCTCCACCTCTCTCCTGAACGTTTGATGTCTTGTTTTGTTGTGTTTTTATATTATTATGGAAATAAATGGGTTCGCAAAGCTCGCCTCCAGTGGATTTGTTACAATTCCTTCATACTATAAGGAATATATACATATATATACACATACATACAATTTCATACTATTATACTTATAGTATAATCATGATGCAAAAGGTGTTTACGAACTTCTCTTTCTGCAGGTTTTCGATCTGCATGGTCAAAACTTTCTCTTCTTGCTGCATGGCGGCCTGCTGCTGCTCGCTCAGCCCAGACTCCGCCCCCTCCTCGCTTGGCTCCTCCCCTTCGGTCATCCGCGGGCTCAGTGGCGGCGAGGGCGTGTGGCGACCGCTTTTGCGTATACGCCCTTTACCCTGAAGAAAACAGAAACTGCAGCATAAGAAGCCAGTAATCAATGTGGTAAAGTTCGAATCACGCTAGACTTTGCATTTGGTCAAAATTTGTGTTTGGAATTCATGAAAAATTAAGCTTTACTGTAAAAAAGAAAAGCATTGTAGATATGTTGGAATTAAATGTAATTTTTTATCTTTATATAAACGTTTAAAGTCCCCCTGTGGTGAAAATCCAGTTTTTAATGTTGTTTATATGTCTATATGGTGTTTTTAATACGCTTTAAGACAAACCATGCGTAAATTCAAAAGTCGACAGCATTGCTGAGTATTTTGAACCAAAAACACGAAGTGAAATCGCTGGTGTTTCTGACGTCACAAACGACCTTATAACCAATCAGATCAACGTGTGTGATCGTCAACCAGTGGATCTCTGAGCTGAGGGAGTGAGTGAAGGCGGGGCCCATTTGCATATTAACCGACTTACTAAATGAGGCAAGGGTGTCGAGTTACATTCAAGATATTTTAAGGCATGCAGAATTTTTTAAGGAAAAAAAGTTCAAATATGTGATTCTGGTGATCAAAGATGAGCGTTAAGGGATAAAATTATTGACTACAGGGGGACTTAAAATGTTACATTTCTTAACATAATTGTTTTAACTTAAATTATTAACATTTGGAATTGGAATTTACAATTTCGATTGTATTCCAGTAGGCATAAAATAATCAATTAAAATGTATGTATGTATGATTACAGCCTAAATTTTTGGAACACATAAAAAACACACATGCCTGCACACACACATACACGATATTTGCATGTGAATCAATAATACAAAGTCTAACATGACCACACCTTACATGAGGGAGACAGACGGCACTGCAAGTGAGACTAAACACACACTAACACACAATCACTGAGCTTTACCTTTTTAACTGCGTTTGGCTGAGTAATAACGCAGCGAGAAGCAAATGCAGGAAAAATGAAAGAGGAAATGTTAGTAATTCGGCAGCATGTCGTATGTGTGGTTAAAACAAGACCAAACAAAACAAAAAAACAATGCGACATTTAAGCACATCATTTGGACCGTACTCTCCTCCGATCACCTCTCACAACAAATCACACGACAGCATTTCAAAGTTAGCTTGAGCGTCTTCAACGGGGCCAAATAAACATGTCATCAAACCACGGATGGCAACTAGCGATGCTACACGGACGGACATTCACTAGCCGTGTGACGTCACAGATGTTTTGCGGCGTGGATACATACCAGCGTGGCAGTTCTTGTAATGCCAATAAACCTAACAGCAATTAGTACTGGTTTCTGGAAGAGGAGGATGGGGAGAAGGGGATTGGGAAGGAGTGAAGGGAAGAAAACAGGATTAGTGGAGTGTCTGTATGGGAACAGAATGGGGAAGTGAAGATGTACGGCACTTTCCATGAATGTGAAACTTGATGTTATATTAGCCATGTTTTTTTTGTGAGGAAGTGTTAGGATTGATATAGATAGACAGACAGACAGATATACATGGATGGATGGATAGATAAACAATATAGATAGAGACAGATAGATAGATATGGATAGGGTTTGTCCCTCTAAAGTTCATGGCACTCAGGAGGAGTGTGTACTAAATGCATGGAAAGTGACGTGTCATAAAAGGGGCGGAGCTAAAACATGAGTTTGTGTGTGGCAGCATCGGGTGCAGATCCTGTGTGAGTCTGAGGCTCTGAGATGTGTGTGTGTGGCTCACCATCGAGCGACGGATGTGTGTCAGGCGAATCTTGGCTTTGCTCTCTGCGAACTCCAGTGTGTTGATGTCCTTCAGACGAGCTTTATATTTCCTCATCTGTTCACAGATGATCAGCTCCACACACCTGAGGGAAATCCTTCAATTCAATTCACATTTATTTCTACAGCGCTTTAGACAACACACATCGTTTCAAAGCAGCTTTACAGAAATGTCCACATTATAATCAAGAGTGATCTGATAGAGGAAACTAAGTAATGTACTTCAGAAATGTACATATAAAAAAATCACAGTTAAAAGAAAAATAATAATTTAAATAATGTAATAATTTAATAAAGAAATAATGAGGTCATAGAAGTAAAGAATACTTGTGTGTTAACAGATGATTATGATATTTTGAAAATGTAGCATTGATCATGATCATGGCATTTATTGATGTAGTGTAGATATATGTAGATATTTATACGTATTTATAGATATTTATACGTATTTATAGATATACGTAGATATACGTCATGTAACAATAATACAACAATATGTATCATGGATAGTAGTATAATTCACCCAAAATTTTAAAAAAAAAATTAAAACTAAAATTTTCAGAGTTTTAGTGTCAGTTCTACATTAAACTGCTATATATAATATTGAATATAATGTATAATAATGAATATGTGTGTGTCCAGATAATGCCAGATGTCTGATGTTATCAGTAAAAGTGGCAGACATTATTTTTAAATATATCTAGTCAGTGACTGAGATCAAGCATATTCATCTATAATAATTCAGTTTTCAGCTTCAGAATCATGAATATTGTTATTCTGGTGTCTCTATTGTCCTGTGCATCGCAATAACATCATATCGTGAGTGCAGTATCGTAATCATATCGACTTGTGTTGTGACGAGTGTATCGTTGCACCCCTAATATATTGTAGTGATCACAAAACTGAACATATAGCACAGTTTCATCATTGTTAGAATATAAAATATTTCAATACAAGCAATTCAGTCTCATATTTATGTGAAACTAGTCCAATTTTGCAGGAAAAACGCAGACTTGGCAACTTTTTTGTTAATTTCATACCAGATTTGGAACACTGTGAGCAGAATTTTGGTGTATAAAAGTGTATTTTCCTGCGCGTGTTTTTTTTTTTCTTACGCGGTGGTCTTGCCGATGTCCCGGACGCTCTGCAGCGGGTCGGTGGTGTCGGGACAGCGCAGTATACAGGGGGCAAACACGATAGCCAGCGCATTCGCAGACATGCGGTTCGTCTCCTCCTGGAACGAGATCCTGAAACAAACACACATTACACTTGACACACGCTACACACATCAGGACTACGGTGGGTCTGGTGTTCCTCTATAGAGAGGATTTGACATTATTTGAGATTAAATAAACTACTTAAGTATTGTAGCTCTTGTAGTATTAATTTTCACTTGAAGTTATGCATTATTGGTTAAAAACAAGAAAGTGGCAGGTAAAAACATTGAGTGGCTGGTAGATTTTGAAATCCACCAGCTACAATTTCCATCCCTGCTCTCTAATGTTGACCTATCAATACAAACGGCCACTCAAATGATACTGCGGTAAAGCCAGCCGCCACCTCGAAATGAGCGGTCAAACTAGCCGCTCCTATATTCTGTGGTGCGTGTATACACTAGCTATTACGGTAAGACTGTCAGACCATCATCTGGATTGAAAACAATTGATCTTCCAGGGAAGGCTATTCATTAATTTATTCTTCCTGTCTGTCTGTCTATCTATTTATAATTATCTATCTATCGATCCATCCATCTATCCATTTCATCCTAAAATAATAATATACTGTTGTGTCTATACATTCAGAAAATCACTAGAATAAATATCCTTGTTTACACTGCCCAATTTCACCTCAGATGGAGAGCACATCTTTCTCACCATGCCACCTGCACAGTTTTAGGACATTCTCATGTTGTATTGCAAAATAAGAGCCCTCCAAAATTCATAAATACGCTGTTGTGTCCACACATTCAGAAAATCTTTTTTTTTTTTTAATCCTAGTTTACACTGCCCAATATCACCTCAGATGGAGAGTACACCTTCTCACCGTGTCACCTGCACAGTTTCAGCACATTCTGATGTTGTATTATACAATGAGAGTCCTCCAAAATTCATAAACACACTGTTTTGGCTTTACATTCAGAAAATCGTTTAAAAAAAATCCTAGTTTACACTGCCCAATTTCACCTCAGAAGGAGATAAGACACGCGTTACTTTTCTTTTTTTTTTCTTTCTTTATTTTTTTTTTATTATTATTATTTTTGTGTGTGTTTTGAGCTCCTTAAGTCTATTTGTTCTCCCTTGTCATGTGATCAGTGCAGAGGATGTCTTTTTGGATGATGTGCGGGAGGTGTGAATCTTGGTTTGTAATACATTAGTATTTGTATTGTACATTTTGAGATTGTCATACGCTCTTTCTTTGTTGGATTTCTTTATTGTTTGTTGTAATAAGTAAAAGTTCAATGAAAAAAAGACACGCGTTACTTCCGCATTCCTAAATTCCTATGGCGGTCTATGGGAATGTCTATGGCTCTGGTTTACACGGAGTTTGCCAAATGCCCTCGATTCTATTGGTTCTGACGTTTGGATATAGGTGTCAATCATCCAAATTGACCAATCGGTGGCCGAGATAGCCGTTCGCCGTCATGACGCAGCACGCACAGCGAATACAACAGAGCGCACAGCAGCAGCGCGCAAAGTTAAACCGAACAACTGAACGCACGCGACACGCGTAGCCTTATTTTACTGATTATCGAGCCATTCTTTCTTATTTCTTGGAGAAATAATGGCCGAGATGAAATGGCAGAAGATGTCGACCGCCGAAACACTGCAAATGATCCAGGCGGACGACGAAGCTCCGCTCATTGCCGTTGACTCTTCATCGGACGATGAAGATCTCTTTGTTGCTGAGGGCATATCGGACGACAGTGACCCTGATTATAGGCTTCCAACATCAGAAAGGTTTGTAAAATACGTTTTGTTATCATTTACTTATTGTGTTGGTATCAAATTACGGTGCTGTTACAATGTTATTAGTGTAAAATGACCGATTTTCTAGCTAGCCTATTGAATACACAAACTCAAACTGGATTGTTTGCTTACTTTCCCAGCACAAGCATGTTTACCACAACAAAATGTACTAGTGTTTACAGTTACAGTGGGTTATTTCTCTTATAATATGTTATAAACCTCTATAAAACATTACTAGGGTTTTCAGTTACAGTGGGTTATTTCTCTTAATACAATATGTTGTAAACCTCAATAAAATGTTACTAGAGTTTTCAGTTACAGAGTTATTTCTTTTATAACGTATTATAAACCACAATAAAATGTTACTAGAGTTTTTGGAATCATTTCTGTTCAAAATCAGTGCCAGACCATGAATATATCTAAAAGTTTTTCTTCTTTCTTTGTTTCACAGTGATGAAGATTATGAGGGGCCTTCATCTTCTGCTGCCTCTTCACCAACCCAACCCCCACAGCCCCAGCCAGGGCCATCAAGCACAACCCCCACGTCATCTGATTCTGATGTGCCTCAAGAAAGACTTCCGAAAAGAAAGCGGAAAGCACTGCAGAAGTCTCCAAGAACTAAGCGAGGTCGGAGTGGGTCTGCCACTTCTTCAACAGACCAAGACCATTCGTGGCACAATAAAGAGAAGAAGGATACCAAGCCTAACCCACCCAGGTTCATGCCATCCAGGACCCCAGGCCCCACCTTTGATACGACAGCATCATGGTCTCCCCTCACCCTGTTCCAGCTGTTTTTCAGTGCGTCTGTGGTCAGGACAATTATTGACAATACAAATTCCAATGCTGCTAAGAGAATAAAGGCTGGGAGGAAGTTTGTATGGAAGACGCTAACAACACAGGAATTTTACATTTTCATGGCCATCATACTTTACACAGGCCTCGTTCAGGTGCATCTCAGATCCGACTACTGGCGGAAGGCGTGGCCATACAACTTCCACTTCCCAAGTGAAAAGATGTCACGGAGCCGCTTTGAAGCCATCTTGTGGTCCCTGCATTTGAGTAACCCGGAAGAAGACGAGGAGAATGAGCGGAAAAGGAACACGGATCAGTATGACAGGCTTTTCAAGATCAAGCCTCTCTACACTGAGATAGTGACCGCCTGCCAGGCCAACTTCCATCCGTATAAAAACATCTGCATCGATGAGAGGATGGTCGCGTCCAAGGCCCGCAGCAGCATGAAGCAATACATGAAGGACAAACCCATAAAGTGGGGCTACAAACTCTTCGTGCTGGCCGACGCATCAACTGCATACACGTGGAATTTTTTTGTGTACTCCGGCAAGAAAATGGTCACCACAGGCCAAGGTCTCAGCTACACTTCAGTCATGGACCTTTTGCCATTTCCACTGCTTGGTTCGGGCTATAATTTGTTCGTAGATAATTTTTACAGTAGCCCTGCCCTGTTTCTCGACTTGCACACGAAACACATTGGTTGTTGTGGGACCATCAGACGAAATCTTACTGGTTTTCCACACACCACACAAAACGACCTCCACAAAAAGGCTGCCCGGGGAGATATGCGCTGGATAAGGGAGGGCAAGCTTCTTTTTGTAAAGTGGATGGACACCCGGGGGGTGTCCATGTGCTCCACTATCCATGAAGCTTTTAGTGGACATACTGTCAAGAGGAAGGTGAAAGAGGCTGGTGTGTGGCAAACAAAGGACATCCCTATTCCGGACGCTGTTGTGGACTACAACAAAAACATGGGTGGCGTTGATGTATCCGACGCCTTGATTGGCTATTACACCGTGCACCATAAGACAATGAAGTGGTACAAGACTTTCTTTTACCATTTCATCGACATCGCGGTGGTGAACAGTTTCCTTCTTCACAAGGAGCTGTTCAAGATGAGGAAAGAGCCCACACTAACTAAGCCTCTCACACAGAAAATATTCAGGGAGAGGTTGGCTGCAGAAATGTTGAGCTTCGCTGAGGCCTCAGCACCTCCACCACCTCCACCACCACCGCCACAGCCCACCTGCATGCCTATGTATTATGGGGGTGATGCCACACAAGCACGGCGGTACTGCAGGAGATGCCAGGAGGCTGGCTGGCAAAGAGTAAAAACCCCCATTCATTGCCGGAAGTGTCAGGTCCCTCTGTGCCTCACCTCGAGGAAAAACTGTTTCCAGGAGTGGCATGACAGCCATTAGTGGGATTAGGACAGGAACACATGTAGCTATTGCTAGTGGGTTTTTTTTCTTCTTCTAAACAGTTTTACTGAGTTTTTTTTGTGTTTTTACAGTTTGTTGTGAATAAATCTGCTCCATTTGGAGTCAAACTTTATTTTTTTGTATGTTTTTTTTTTTTTTTTTGCATGGGGAACTATATAGAGGTCTGGTTGATTTTTCAAAACTATTGTTTTTAGATGGAATAAATACCTATAGTGACATGTAAGTGAAATCAAATGAGTTTGGTACCTGAGAAATTTCAGATGGTGCCAAAATGTGCCCAAATTAACCAGTTTGGAGAGTTTGCCAAGATATGCCTCTAATAAATCATGTATAACCCTGCTAGACTCTTATAGCATCAATCTATGAGCAGGCGATGTTAAAGGGATACTCCACTTTTTTTTGGAAATAGACTCATTTTACAACTCCCCCAGAGTTATCCATTCAGCCGATTTTCTGGTATTTAGACGAATATGAGTATAAAGACAGTTTCTGGTCTCATTGACTACCATAGTATATATTTTTTCCTACTATGGTAGTCAATGAGACCAGAAACTGTCTGGTTTCTGATATTCTACTAAATATCAGAAAATCGCCAGAATGGATTCGAAAACGGTAAAACTCAACTGTTTAACTCTGGGGGAGTTGTAAAATGAGCCAATTTCCAAAAAAGTGGAGTATCCCTTTAAGATGGTATTTTATTGTTTTCTACAGTTTTTAGGCTTCAAAAGGCATACCTAGGTAGGGATGCACCGATATGAAAATTTTGGCCGATAACCCGATAATTCTTTATATTTGAAAGCCGATAACCGATATATCGGCCGATAAACTTAAATCCAAATTTTTATCTAATTTTGAGAGCCTGATTACAAATCCAAAAGTATCACAATTAATTCCATGTCCCAAGCGCACAATTACAATGATGTTCACATTATAGTGTTGTATAGCCGATATGACAGATTCGCGCTTCACATGTTGTACCGAACCGTATTTTCTATTTTTCAAGAGATTTCAATCATATTTCAAGAAAATCGAAAACATAAACAGTTCTCAACAAGTGTCTCAGCTGAAGGGAATAATACATTATTTATCGGCTTTAATATATCGGCCACATTTTCTTACCAGGCCAGTAACGATAACATTAAAAATGAACATATATCGGCCGATACCGATATGCTGGCCGATTTATCGTGCATCCCTATACCTAGGGGATATTCCCTATAAAATGTGGTTTTTTTTAGGTGAAAATTGAATCTTTTATATATGCTGTTTTCCATCCGAGATTACTCTTCAATAGTAATAGATAGTATTACTTATGTATTTATATCCCATAGTTTCTGATCTATCAAAGGATCCCAGAATCATGTATGTGGGTCTTATGGTTGATAAGTTATACCTGTTTGATTTTGGGTATGCTAAATGTTTTATTTTCCTATTTTGGGGTCGGTGTTCAACAGGTTATTTATTGTTCTTTATTGAGTTATGATGTCCTCATAATGTACTTTTATTATTATTATTTTGAAGGTTTCAAAAACATCCTGCCAAAAGACTGCAGTTTACAATTAGCTTGCTAACACTGGCACATTTACAGAAATGTGGATTAATGTGTTGTCTTTATAAATAAATCAGCTCGGAAGACTCACCGGACCAGGTGGAATACGAGTCTCTCCAGTGTGCTCAGGTGAGTTCTGCTGAGCTGATCGATGATCGAATACACTCCCTGAACCAGCTCACGTTTATCCTGCAGACCTGCAGATCAGAAAACACACTGCGTTACATCCATGCAAATCAGAAAACACACTGAATTACATCCATGCAAATCAACGATGAGAGGCCGGATTCACGAAAATCTTTTCAAGAAGTTTCTTGATGTATATAGTTTATATGAACGTTCCTAAATTCAATTCTAGAAAAATAATTTTTATTAAAGTCAGCATGAAATGCAAGTTGAGATAGTTCTCCTCTATTGTGTCATATATCTGAGTGAAACAAGAACAAATGTGGGCGGGGCTTGATTGTGTCTGTGTGGAATTGATTGGATGGTTGTGGTTTGCTATTGGCTGATCTCATGTGAGTGACAGGTTAAAGCCCCGCCCTCGTCATCAGAGAAGAGAAGAGATGCTGCAAGACGAACTTATTCTCATTAAAGATTATATGAATTTAACACAACAATGATGTGCACTATCAAAATATCTAAAAAGTTAAATTCAAATTTCTTTCTTAAACATTAGCTAAATTCAAATTATATTCGAATTCTAAAGGCAGTACTTAATGTTAGAGGTATTGTATTGTCTCCTATGCCCACAAGAGGGCGCTTTAAGCAAATATAAACCAAATCATGCAGCAGTTTTGATTTCATGGTGATTTCAAACAAGTAGAAATCACCAGAGAAGAATCTTATCCTAAAGAGCGTTTTGTGAATCCGGCTGGGAAGCACTCATACCCATAGCCCTGAGGAACTCCTCGTAAAGTTCAAAGGTCATGAGGGGGTTCGGAAGGTCACGCAGCCACTGTTTCAGGACACTCGCGATCACATGGATGTTGTAGTCGTCTAAGCTAACACTGTTCGCATCTGCAATGAAGGCAAACACTCAATGACAGTCTCTACTCAAGTCAATTTGATTACAAGATGGCGTTCACGCGAGTCTCACCGGTGTCCAGACCCAGCTTGAGTTCTTTGATTTTATTGGTGGATCCAGATTTGCGGTAGATTCCCTCGGTGTAAAGCCCGTGCATCTCGATGTAGTTGATGAGTTTCTCAACCACTAGAGGGACGGCTCTCTCGTCGCTCGTTAAACGAGACAACTCTACGCCAAACTGCCGTGAAGACAGCTCGGGGTCAAACTGGGTCACACACACACACACACACACACACAGACAGACACACACAGAAATGAATTACATGAACAAAATATGACTGGAATGAAGTTTGAGGCACTGAGATGAGCCACATACAAACTGAAGACGGCACAGAAAGATCATTTATCTTTCTGTATAATTAAACGTACATCCAGAGGCACGTTTAAGATTAGCGGCTGACGACCAGTCAATATTAGGATTTTTAATGCTTTTAAAAGAAGTCTCTTCTGCTCACCAAGGACTTAAAAATACAGAAAAGACAGTAATATTGTGAAATGTTATTACAATTGTAATAATGATTGAGAGTGATTTCTGGAGTGAAGACTGGAGTAATGATGCTGAAAATTCAGCTTTGATCACAGGAATAAATTACACTTTGAAATATTAAAATAGAAAGCCGTCATAATTTGAACATATAAATTGTCATAATATTTAAAGAGCCCCTATCATGGATTTTTGAAAATGACTGAAATGAAAACATCCTGCAAAGATTTAAATCTGAAAGTGCACCGTATATAAAGTTATTGTTTTTCAAAAGTGAGAGTCGACTCTGAGTCTATGAAATGAATTGTTTCTGAAACGAGTCATTAGCTGGTTCGTAGTGACGACGTAGATACATACTGGCCGCGCGCAGACGGAAGTGTAAACTTGAAGTCTACACATTCAAATACTTCATCATTGCATCATGTCGAGAAGACGCTGTGTTCTACGATGCAAAGATAGTTCAGCCACTTTGTTTTCATTTACCAGGGACGAGCATGTGAAGAATCGGGAGTTCATATTTGCAACGATACCACAACAGTATAGCCCGATTGTCTTCTCATCATTTTATTGACGAATAACGTTAGTTCAAAAACATAAATGAATTCAAATGTGGATTCGCAAGCGGTTGTTCGTGAACTTGGGCTCAGTAACTTACTTACACAGTGTATATGGATCAGCTTCCTCCTTCGAATCACAACCTGTAAGTATTATTAATAATTGTTGCTTTTATGGGTTTTAAACGGTTTTGTAGTGTCGGGGCGTGAGGCAGTATGTGTGTGTGCGCGCGTGTGTGTGTGTAAGTTATGCTCAGCGCAGCTTCTAGGTCTCCAATGTCAATTTTTTTTTTAAATATGTGAAATGTTTGTCGCTGTTATTGGAGTCGTCATAAAGAATAGAGCGTCTTGTCGTACTGCAGTGCTTTATCAATTTGTTTATACGCATGTTTACCGCCGATTAGCATCACGCAAAGGAGTGGTTTGGAAAAATGAGTCGTTGTACGAATCATTTGGGAGTCAGTGAGCAAATCAGTTAAAAATAAATGCATATTATAAGACAAATAAAGTGTTTTTTTTATCCTTGCATGCATGTTAAACTTAAAATAGGAACATTTCAAATGCTACGATAGAGGCTCTTTAACAATATTACTGTATTTTGTGTGCAAATAAAATGCAGCCCTGGGGCCTCATGTATAAACGTTGCGTACGCACAAAATGGGCATAGAAATATGCGTACGCATTTTTCCACGCGCACATCGGGATTTATAAAAAATAAACTTGCCGTAAATAAGTGCGCACCGTAAGGATGCTATTGACTGTGCGTACGCACTCTTTTAGAAGAGTATGGGTTTTGGCGACCCCGATGGTGAGCTGGAGTCAAATGTCTTTTTGCTCACTATTAGACAGAGAATCTAAAGAAAATTATACATCTACAGAAAGATAATACAAATATAATTTCACAAACCTATCATCACTTGAAGCAAACATCCATCCCTTCTTAAATGACCGTGCCAGCACGCGCGTTCCGTTTAGTGAAACTGACGCACATATAGCCTATAATCTAACGGCAGATGGAGTAAAACCGTAAATCATCATTATGAGTCATCATTATCATCATAAATAGAGTGCATGTTATCAATAATAGTTTAAATAAATAAGAGAATGGTTTAAACTTTGTTTTACTTCTGATATAAACATTTAGATTAAATATGCCATTCTCATTAATGGAGTTAAACTCTTAAACTACATGCAATCATTACTGAGAAGTTACAATATATACAGTATATATATATATATATTCAATAAATAGAAATAGACCTATTTGTTGTGGATGCATTGCTTTTGAACACTTTTCTTCTGGCATGCTGTGTTTTAATGTTTTAACTAGAGATTGTCTGAGAAAACTGTTTCGTGCAAATAATGCACAACCATGTCTATCTCTTTCCATTAAAATATAAATCAATTAAAAATACTATTTGGCCAGTGGAAAAGATTGAGAAACTTTATCTGAAATGTATTTAACACTATTTGATTTATTCATTCAAAAACAAGGCAAGGATATAGGCTACTAAAAAAATGTTTGTAATAATGTGACGGCACATCCGCATTTCCGTTAAACTTGGTATCACGTGGATGAATAATCATACGCAAATGATATGCAGATGAGGATATGCATATTTAAACTAGGAGTTGTAATCTCCATATATGGTTATTTCGGGGAGGAGACGCACATGCGCATAATCTTCCGTTGACTGGGATTTATAAAGTGAATTCTGCGCAGGTTCTGGCGTACGAACGGTTTTATAAATCTGAAAACTTTTGTGCATACGCAAATTCTGCCTTATGTGCGTACGCACACTTTAAGGATGAAATCTACGCAAAGTTTTATACATGAGGCCCCTGGTGAGCAGAAGAGACTTTTTTTGAAAAAATTAAACACAAACACACACTCTGGAGCTGCTCTCACCTTCTTACTGCATTTGGTGGTCATCCTCAGACAGCACTTCTTGTGGCACGCATAGCGACAGACTGAAGGCGAAAGAAACAAGCACACGTTAAACACGCTAAACAGAGACTGAGCACTTGCTTGAGTCTCCAAGTGAAAAACGTTCCAAGACTGAAACGTCCATTGATTAAACAGGGCAGAGTTTGGCTCACGTTTGCAGACGCAGGCTTTGTCCATCATCCAGATGAGAGAGGAGCAGAACTCGCAGTACGTCGGGATGCTGTACTGAGTGGATTTAAAGATGTGGCCCATGTGCTCCTCCACCTGCATCATAATCATTAAAATCCATGATGTTCAGATGTTAAGAAATATATGTCATTCCTAATAAAGTCAAAGAAATGCACTTAATAATAAATAATAAACAGAGTATGATGTGCATGTGTGATGCCACTGCACTAGTATAATTGCCCCTTGTGGGATTAATAAAGTGGTAAACTTAAACCGATATTATCCATGTAATGATTTTATTAGTAAGTTTAAAGAATGGAAAAGGTTCTCCATTATGCTGGAAAAAGAAACTATCTTACTTTTATTTATTTTTTGTTTTTTTGGTCCAAAGTTTCTCTGTTTAGGTGTTTTACAAATTTGTCCCCATAACTGATAATGATATAATGGTCTTGTTTATGGATGGTGATACTGATTTATTGGAAATGGATAATATAACTAAATATCTATAACTCTAGAAATATCATATTCAGACACCTTCAACATTTCTCACACTATCACAGTTTATTCAGAATGTTTTAATCAAAAACCTTAATTTCTTTTCGACTGAAGAAAGAAAGACATGGACATCTTGGATGAAATGGGGGTGAGTAAATTATCAGCAAAAGTTTATTTAAATGTGAACTACTCCTTTAAACGGTGTTCCCGAAGGTCTGACGGGCTTGACGGAGAGTCATTAATGACATCATTTTCATTTTAGGTGAACTAATAAACGAGGACTCACCGTGTCTGATTCCTTCTTCCTCCTCTTCTTCCTCTCAGGTTTAGGAGCCTAGAAACATCATACACAGACGATCAGAAGAGCGTTAGCCGTTAGCTGCTAGCCGTGAACACGCAGATCGGGCGTACCTTGCTAACGGCTCCGTCAGTCGGCTTGTGTTCGTTCACGAACTCGTCGAGGAAGACTTTGAAGGTGTTGACCCAGACTTTAACAGGAGACTCGCTCCAGTCTCGCTGCTCCAGACGCATACTCTTCTCCAAGATGTGCTCGAATAAAGCGTGGAGATCTTTATAGCGGATGCTCCTGCCATCGTCCATCTGAGGAACACGCACATATACGCCGGGATTTGAGGAGTGAGAAGAAGTGTAGGTTACACTTTATATTAAGATGTAATTGTATATTTAAGAACTGAGTGATAATAAGCAACTACATGTATTTACTGTAGTGTTAGCGTTTGTTTGAGGGTTAGTTGCACGTAATTATGTATAATCTACTTTTATTACTATGGCAAGTACACTTTTTAATTATTTTTTTATACATTTATTTAGATGGGAACTAGATAAATATGCCTGATAAAAATAAATAAATAAAACCAAACAGACATATAAAGCTAAAAAAAAAAATTAAAGTGGCTATGCTTAAACAAAATACTTGTTATGATAATTGTTTAAGTTGCGTATTTTAAAAAGCCAAGTACATGTGACATATGTAACAAGGACACTGTAAAATAAAATGTTATCAAAGTTTTCATTAGTGGTGTAACGATACTCTCATATCACGATACTGAACTCACGATACGATATTACTGCGATACTCCAGACATATGATAAAAGATTTAAAAAAATGCACTGTTGGTTAAAATGCTAATTTTGGTGTTTTAGTGTGTGTGTAAATGAATAGTCTTGGACTCAAGGACAATAGAGACACCAGAATAACAATATTCATGATTCTGAAGCTGAAAACTGAATTATTATAGATGAATATGCTTGATCTCTGTCACTGACTAGATATATTTAAAATAACTTCGGACAGTTTTACTGGTGACATCAGACATCCGGCATCCCCCACTGCATTATTATATATTATCTTTTTTTCACACAGTAATTTTTCTTTTGTGTGAACTATACACAATACGATATATGCGATTTATTGCGACACCCCTAGTTTTGGGTTTCCAGAAGCTCACCGCGAGAGCAGTCGAGTACGAGTTGAAGATGTTGAGGCGAAACTCTTTCAGGGCTTTCTTGAACACGACGTCCACAGGCGAATCCTTCTGACCGTCTTCTGCTTCCAGATCTCCGATCTACAGAAACAAACATAACAGAACACACAGTCAAAGCCCCCCGTGGTGAAAATACAGCTTTTAATGTTGTTTATGTGGCGTTATTAATACGCTTTAAGACAAACCGTGTGTAAATTCATAAGTCGAGTATTTTCTGCTTTAAACTGCAGTGAACCAAAGACAGTCTCAAAAACACGGTGTGAAATCGCTGGTTTTTCTGACGTCACAATCAGATCAACGTGTGATCGTCAACCAGTGGATCTCTGAGCTGAGTGAGTGGAGGCGGGGCTCATTTGCATATTCATAGACAGCACATTACTAAATGAGGCAAGGGTGTCGAGTTACATTCAAGATATTTTAAGGCATTAAGAAGGAAAAAACATTCAAATATGTAATTATAGTGATTAAAGATGAGCGTTAAGGGATAAAATTGACAACAGGGGGACTTTTGGCTAATATTATGACACTTTAAGCTTTGTTGTGATACATTCTGCTTTCATTAAACACTAAATTTCTCTGTAAATTGAGAATTACTCTTAAATTATATGGTGACACTTCGATGCAGTCATACACAACAACTAAATTATTATCTAAAACTGTTATTTCGTACATTTTCCAATCCAAAACCAACCATATGTAAACTGAACGCGAATGGTTTTACAAATAATTAACGGAAATGAATTACACTGCAAAAAATGCTTTTCTTACTCAGTATTTTTGTCTTGTTTCCAGTCCAAATATCTACACATTCTTAAATCAAGAAGCATTTACTAGATGAGTAAAATGCTATTTGATATTATTATTTACTATCTCAAAGCATTTTTCGTCTGCATCTTGAACATTCTAGCGTAATATGTTTATATGAACTGTCATAAATAAAGCGCACACCTTCTTCATGAGGAAGTCGTTCATGCTCCGGTAGTCCGCGGTGCTGGTGAGGATGTGCAGCGAGTCGTTCTGCCAAGCCGAGGCTTCAAGAGACACACTGCTGATCTTCACACTGCGTCTCCTCTTCATCGACATCATTCCCAGCATCGGCTCGCGGTTCTCCTTGCTGTCCCGCCCGCGCTCAGATAGACCAGCATGCACTGGGCTTCCAGCAGGAGAGTCTGGGAGAGAGAGAGAGAGAGAGTGTGTTAGAAAAGAGTCAACTACACTGCAAAATGATGCTGTTCTTACTCAGTATTTATGACTTGTTTCCAGTCCAAATATCCAAATATCCTTAAAGCAACACCAAGTAACTTTTCGGTCACCCTACAGGTTGGAAGCGGAATTGTCCATTACCGCTGTTGTAAATAATTTAGCCGACTGTCGCACACACGCTCGCTGATCAGCACCGGCTT
The DNA here is from genome assembly GCF_016745375.1 of Pimephales promelas. The sequence continues at coordinate 3,734,081 of NW_024121521.1, forward strand.
TGGAATGAACGATGTCCACAGACAAGGTAGAGTATGTTGCATGATTTCATGAAAGTAACGAAACGAAGAAAAACTAAATAATGACTATTGTAACGCTTGACGTAAAGCAAGTCAAATTTGTAGTTTTCTTATGTCTCATTAGAACTACAGAAATCTGGCAATCTTACACAGCGTGGTTATAGCAGATGTAGGACCGTAAAGCGAATCCGGAAGTGCCTTTCACCCTGTTACGACTTAATGAACCACTGAAACCATAAGGTAAAAAAATCTTATTTAGTGTTGCTTTAAATCATGAAGCATTTACTAGAGCAGTAAAATTACAAGAAATTCTATCTTGCTTTCTGATAAAAAATTGAGTTTTTGCTTAAAACAAGCTGATGTATGTGCCAATGGGGTCAGAAAAAAAAAATCTAAATTCAAATGGAAAAGAAGATTTTTTTTTTGACCCCATTGGCAGATCATTTTGTTCGTTTTAAGCAAAAACTCACTTCATTTAGATTTTTTTTCCCCAGAAAACAAGTTTGTAGATATTTAGGGCCCGAGCACTAACAGTGCGAGGACCCTATTGAAACTGTTAGGGTTATTTTTTTTTTTTTTTTTTTTTTTTTTTTTTTTTTTTTCTGCAAAGTAAGTGCCATTTTCGGGGCCGCAACATGCTCAAAAACTCACCAAATTTGGCACGCATGTCAGGACTGGTGAAAAATTTCGTATTTTGTGGGTTTCGCAGATGGGCGGGGCAAAATGGCACGCTAGCGCCACCTAGAAAATTGGAAAAAATTAGCCCCTCGTCCACGTTCAACCTACATGCACGAAATTTGGTGGGGACGTGTATCATATCAAGACGCACAAAAAAGCCTCAAGAACCCATACCCTAAACTCGACAGGAGGTCCGCCATTTTGAATTTGGCGGCCATTTTTGGACGATTTACACACTCCGTACTTTAACGAACTCCTCCTAGGGATTTAGTCGGATCAACTTCAAATTTCTGCTGTACCTTCTAAAGGCATTGACGATGTAAAGTTGTGCTATCTGCGCGTTTTCGTCGATGGGCGTGTCCGTGGCGTCGATGATTCGCCATGAAACAGGAAGTTGTAGTAACTTGGCTGTAAATGCCCAGATCTACACGAAATTTTACACATTTGACAAGAGTCCCGCGCTGAACAAATCTACATGCCGACATTCACCCACATTCATAGCGCCACCTAGTGGCAAGAGGAAGTGACATTTAACGAAGCAGCCCCCGTCGCATGTTTGACCGACATGTACGAAATTTCTGTGGTACATCAACCATGTCCAGACGCACAGAAAAGTCTCTTGGAGCGATGCCCTAAACTCAACAGGAAGTCAGCCATTTCTAATTTTACCGCCATTTTTGGATGATTTACTCATTACGTACTTTAACTAACTCCTCCTAGGGCTTTAGTCGGATCGCCTTCAAATTTCTGCTGTGCCTTCTAAAGGCATTGACGATGAAAAGTTGTGCTATCTGCGCGTTTTCGTCGATGGGCGTGTCCGTGGCGTCGATGATTCGCCATGAAACAGGAAGTTGTAGTAACTTGGCTGTAAATGCCCAGATCTGCACGAAATTTAACACATTTGACAAGAGTCCCGCCCTGATCAAATCTACATGCCGACATTCACCCACAGTCATAGCGCCACCTGCTGGCAACAGGAAGTGGCCTTTAACGAAGCAGTGTGGCAAATGCACAGCCGCACTGGCTGAGCTGCAGAAAATGAAACGCGGCCGCCTCAGACCCCGACGTGCTACAGGTGCGAGGGCCCGCCCATCGCTGCTTGCAGCTTTAATTAGACTTGAAACAAGACATAAATACTTAGTAAGAAAAGTATTTAGTCTCTCCTTGTGAAGACCTCCTTCACTTCTGTACCGATAAAACGCAGTCAAAATGATTGCAGTTCGCATGGATGCGCGGAAACGCCTAAAATTCTGTATTATGAATTTTTAAGGCCGGACAAGTAATTTGTTGAGGTCAATTAAAGAAAGACTGCTGTGAAACTATATATTGTTAAAGTGCTGTATAAATGTGGAAGGAATCAGGCTCAGTGTTGGTGTAAACACACACCGTTCCTCGTGTCGTTGAGCTCGGAGTCGGCAGAGCGCCCCCTGCTGGATATCTTCTTATCTGCATGTTTGCTCTTACTCCAGAAGCGCATTTTGCCTCTGACCCTACGGAGAACAGAGTTTGGATTAAATATTACATTTTAATGCAATAACAGAAACATGAATTCATCAAAATAAACAGAACAGACATGAACAGTGGCGTGAACCCCCTCTGACCTGCTATCTGTGTGAGACATGGACTTCCGGAGCGAATCCATTTTCCCAAGGTCCCCCGAGGACATGGTCTTCTGGATCCTCTTCTGCTCTTTCTGAGACGACTGGAGACGGAAAGCGAATCGTACATAAATGCTTCTTCGAACCAGACTGAATGGTTCATCTACGGAAGAGGATTAGGGCCAAGCAATAATAGAAAAATAAAACCATCTCGAGATTAAAGTCATTATAATGCAAGATTAAACTCGTTAAATTTTGAGAAAAAGAATTGTTAAATTTCCAGAAAAAAAATGTTGAGAAAATCTCATTAAATTGTAAGAATTAAGCCGTTGTGTTTCGAGAAAAAAATTCATTAAATTTTGAGAACAAAATTGAAATAAAATGTTGAGAATAAACTCATTAAATTGAGAATTAAGTTGTTGTGTTTAGAGAAAAAAAAGTTGAAATAAAATGTTGAGAATAAACTCATTAAATTGTAAGAATAAAGCCGTTGTGTTGAGAAAAAAAAATCTAAATAAAATGTTGAGAAAAAAAATCTTTAAATTGTAAGAATAAAGTTGTTATTTTGAGAAAAAAAAATGCATAAAATTTCCAGAAAAAAATTTGAAAAAAAATGTTGAGAACAAACTCATTAAATTGTAAGAATAAAGCTGTTGTGTTTCGAGAGAAAAAAAAAATCGAAATAAAATGTTGAGAAAAAAAATCATTAAATTGTAAGAATAAAGTTATTTCGAGAAAAAAAATTCATAAAATTTCCAGAAAAAAAGTCAAAATAAAATGTTGGGAATAAACTAATCTAATTTTGAGAATAAAGTCATTGTTTATAGAAAAAAAAATGTTGAAATAAAATGTTGAGAATCAACTCATTAAATTGTAAGAATAAAGTCGTTGTATTTTGAGAAAAAAAAAAAAATCATTAAATTTCCAGAAAAAAGTCTAAATAAAATGTTAAGAAAAAATATTAAATTGTAAGAATAATATGGCATTATAATGACTTTAATCTCGAGATGTTGCCTTGGCCCTAATCTTCTTCCGTCGTGATCTCCAGGAACAAGGTTCTGGTTTTGAGGCAGACGAGTGCTTCACTTAAAACACTAAACCGTGTAAGGACACCAAACCCGACTCACATGAGGGAAAGAATGAGAGAAAGTGTTTCAGATAAGGGTGAGTAATGGAGAAACCCCATCCTTTCCATGTTAATGGGAGTCGCATGCATCTTAACTCACAAACTTGATATTCATCAATAAAACGTCAGAAGTGAACAGAAAATCACATGAGAGATCCAGCCTCACGTTTAAGACCAGACAAGTCTTGATATTCTGGTTAATCCAGGCTCATCCAGTCAGGTTTATTAGTCTTTCACTTCATTAGTTCTGTCTAGAGATTTGGTTATGAAAGAGATCAAGGTTGAGGCCAGTTAGCGGTTTTGCACACTGAACGAACACTAAAGAGTCAACATTTACTGACCATCATGTCGTTCTGAATCAGTGTTCCCATCAGTGTTATTTTAGGATCATTGAGACATGATTGACATTTTTATTAATATTTTGAGCGAGTTTCAAAGATCAAAGAGCAGATAAATGGAGTTATTGTCTGCTTAAGGAAAGAGGAGATACTGAACTGCCTAAAACAAGTCGTTGGTAAGTTACGAATTTGCATAATGCCTTCCTATGGTTTTCATTGGCTGCCTGCAAACACTGTCAACTTTGCCCCGCCCTCAAACGCGGTTCAGATACGCTATTGGCCGATTGCTTTTAACAATATTACTGTTATTGTTGGTATTTTTAATTAAAAAAAAAAAAAAATGCAGCCTTAGTGATTAGATGAGACTTCTTTTAAAAACAAAAAATTAATTCTTTTAAAAAAATTCTTTTACATTTTTTAATTTAAAAGAATTTTTTCTTTAATTTAATTTTTTAATTCTTTTAAAATTCTTTTAAAAATTAAAACTTTGGATTGGTAGTGTAAACCTGTTGTAGGAGAACTGCGAGACTACAATTGAAGAGTTCAGATGCAAAAGCCTCTAAATGCCATTTGAAATTTTCTTCTTTAATGATGATTTTTATGAAGCTTGTATATTTAAGTTCAGTAATTTCACTTAAATTGCAATGATAATTACCTATTAATTGTTATTTAAGTGAAATTACTGAACTTAAATATATAAGTTTGATAAAAATCATCATTAAAGAAGAAAATTTCAAATGGCATTTAGAGGCTTTTGCATCTGAACTCTTCAATTTTTTATTTGTTAACATTTGTTTTATTAACTATTAATTTGATCAGAATGGAAGTCGTATGGGTTTGGGAACGACATGATGGCAATGTAATACCAGAATTAAAAGTTCTGGTGAAACTATTCCTTTAAATTGAAACTATTCGTTTGGCTAGAGAGTATGTGGTTGGATCAGTGTGCAAAACTCCACATCCGCTCTAGGTTTTACCATGTCGGAGTCGCCGTGGCAGGCTGGCTCGGAGTCAGGAGAACTGGGGGATTCTGGGAGAGGCCCGGTTCGGGAGAGCACGGGTGTGTACTCGTGTTCATCATCTTCATCTTCGTCTGAATCGAGCTCGGTGCTACAGGCCCGACTCAACAAATCAGAGCGAGTCCCGGCCAAACGCGCTTTCTTTTTACAGCCGGCTCCTACAACCTGATCGTTCACATTGATGATGTCAAACCAACTGATAGAGAGAGTCCACACTAAACCACAGCTGAAACTCCAGAAATGAGAATATCGTGCAAAGTGAGATAATTCAAGCCATTATTTGTTATAATTGTGATGCTCATGAAAACCCCAAATTCAAAATTAGAATATTGTGATAAGCTGTAATCCATAATCATCAAAATTATAACAAATAAAGGCTTGAAATAGCTCACTTTGCATGTAATGAGCTTTGAAATTGATGCATTTCTCAAATCTCTCAGGTTGATTAAAAACAAGAAAATTGACAGATTCGTGAAATATCATGATCTTTTTTTTTTTTGGTAATGCCACTGATGCATAATGTTTCCTCTTTATGGGTTTATCATGTTTTTTTCTCTCTCCTTTTCTTATTTTTTTAGTGAAACTTAAATATATTTGGTGTAATTCGATTCCTGTTCTGTCCCTAGTGTCTGCTTATTGTTTGATGCATCATAAAAGAAAAGAGGAACCAGTCAGAACTCGTCCTGGACCTAAGAGAGACATCTCATCTCTGTCGATTTTTGCTGCCTTGTCGAAAAATGCTACCGTAGCGCGAATTGATGACAGAATGCCGATTAAAGTCGTATGAAATACAATTATAATACAATCCTATGTTATGAGTAGCTACTGCCCAGATAGCAAACTGACATTGAATCAACGTAGAAACATGACATCGAAACAACGTTGATCTGACATTGTTTTGCTCATCGAATTAACGCTGAACCAACGTCTGACGTTGGTTCAACGTTAATTTGATGAGCAAAATCAACGTTGTTTCAATGTCATGAGAGACGTCGTTTCCACGTTGATTCAATGTCAGTTTGCTGTCTGGGTGTATACTGTAGACTACTGTTTTTATTTTTTTACCGTTATTAAACGATGTGAAAAGTAAAAATTATCATAAAATATTCATCTTTGACTTGTCAAAGTACACCTTTCCTCATAGTAACTGAAACTTTCAGGTATTCTTTTTCAGCTGGCTGACCGTACAAATATTCATATGGTAGTAAGCATTTTTTAAAGGGAAATTAAAATTATACATTATAACAGGAAAATGTACCTTTTGTAAAAAAAAAAACCTGTGAGTCTGCACATGCGCATAACCAATAAGTAGCAAATCTCGATGGGTAGCATGAATTGTCAGAACACCGGAAACAAATAAAAGTTTGTCTGTTGTGCCAGCGCTCACCTCTCGGTGTTTCAGCGATCTGAATCCCGCTTCTCTTTGGATCGCCAGGGATCGCTCCTGGTTCACCAGGTCTTTGTCCGACCTGAAAAACACACAGCAATCCTCGTTCACCCCGGCCACAGAATGTCCCGTTTGAGTACATCTAATGACGTCATCACTTTAGATGCTAAACATCAGCTAAAAACTTCTCAAAATATCTTAACCCTCATCCTTCAGTAAAATAGTAAAAACAGTAAAATAAATAAGAGGAATTCGGGATGGATTTGAGACGTCATGCGCGTTCACGCTCGCCTGGCTATGTCTGGCAGGTTTGTGTATTCGCCTCCATTCTCCGTATCAGCGAAGACAACTCGAGTGAAACAACTTTAGTCAACTTTCCACAAAAGTAGAAGATGGATTTAAAGAGACGGGCTTGTATTTCATTCCAAACCCCAACGCAAACTCCACGTAAGACTAAGAAAATACAACTTGTGTCTAGTGCCAGGCGTCAAAATAAGACGAGAGTCAACATCGGGAATCTATCAGCAAACGGAGAGATCTCCGGTCTGCTCTAGGCCTCAAACGGGATCAAAGTAATAACTTAAATTGTTCATGAACGTGTTTCCATAACAATACAATCATAAGTGGATACAGTAAACAGCTCAACATGGAGATAGATGGAAACGAAAACCCATTTAGGACACCATTAGGTCACTTGATGGAGTTTTTCGGTTCCTTGCCACTGTTGCCTTTGGCTTGCTCAGTTGGGAAATATTTAAATTAATTAACCAATCAGTAATACCACTGATCAGCTCTACCAAACGTGGATGTTTTTCCACTAAGAAACGAACATTGTTATTATGTTTTGATTTGCTTTGATTCAGTCTATATCGTGAAAAGCGCTATATAAATAAATATAGTTGAGTTAGCACTCAACCCAAGGGAAGAATGCGGGTTACGTCTGAGTGCTCGTAAACTCACTTGGAGAAGGTCAGACGACCGCGTTTGGGAGAGAAGGCCAGATCAGCTTTCTCCTTCATACTTATACTGATGCTTTGAGACACAAGCTTCTTCTGGACGTCCTTCTTCGTGGGCGCTGCTTCCCTCGAGTCCAGCTGGAGGGTTTTAGAGGAGGCCGAAGCGTCCAAGCCGTGATTGCTTTGAGGTTCAGGGGTCGAATGGCCTTCGGGATGATCATTGCAGAGCAGAAGCTCCAGCTGTTGGTCCTCCACTTCCATCTGATGGTCATCAGGGTCTACAGGGTTTCCTTTCTGCATGCTGATGATGACCAGCACTGACTCCTTCTTCTCCGAGCGACTCTTAACCGGACTGCCGTCCTCATCGGCGATGTAGAAGTGAGCTTTCAAGGACGTCGGGCTGGTTTGGTTCACCTCCATCGGCTCGGGTTTGGAAACTTGCTCCGACTCTCTCTCTCTCTCTTTAGTCGCGTTATTTTCGCTCGTTTGAAGGGTCGAAACTTTGGCCAACTCCTCAAAGCTTTCGTGGCTATCGGTGGAGGCCTGAGGAGACGAAGGAGGCTGTTTGGAGAGAGGGATTTGAGCGGAGGCGTCCGGTTCTGAGTTCGACACTGAACCGGATCGGACTTTGAGAAGCTCTAAACTGAAAGTGGCCTGTTCGAGTTCCCGTTGCCTCCTGCTTTCCCGCTTGGATCGGCTCTTTAGCGTGCTGTCGTCGACCGCTCGAGGAGGTTCGGCGGATTGCTTTTCCTCGAGCTTCTCGGACAGCTCTACGCTTGAGTTTTGAGGGGTGTGTAAACTTTTAGTCACAGTGTTTGGATGCTCTTCGCCATTGATGGTTTTCTCTCCGCGTCGTTGATCTCTCAGAATGCGGCACCTTGGGGGGAAAAAACTAGATATTTCAGACACAATGTCAACTAGGGATGCACCGATATGAACGTTTTGGCAAATACCGATAACCGATAATTCTTTATATTTGAAAGCCGATAACCGATATATCTGATGCATCTAAATCCTAATTTTTAGATAATTTTTGAGAGCCTGATTCCTAAAACAAAAGTCCCATCATTAAAAGCCAGGTCCCAAACACAATTATAATATTCTCATAATTTTATGCAGCCGATCTGACAGACTTGTGCTGCACATTGCACTGAACCGTCAATCAGATTTCAAGCAATTCAAAACCATCATGTTGAACAGTGCGCATCTAAAGGGTCTCACCTGAAGGAAGTAATCCACAAATTATCGGCTTTAATATATCGGCCAAATCTTCTTATCAAGCCGATAACAACGTTAAAAAACGTATATATATCGACCGATACCGATACGGTGGCCGATGTATCGTACATCCCTAATGTCAACTATTATGTTTATTTTTGCTACGACAACGAAAATAGTTCCAATAGAAGCCAGATCACTGAACAAACGGAACATTACCGGTCCAATCAAATTAGAGAATGCAAAGGCGCAGCTAATCAGAACACATCTGATGTTTAAATTTAGTTGAGAGGGATTTTGGACCAATGAGATTTCACTGTGGGCGGGCCAACCTGAGCAACATGTCATTAACTAGAGATCAAGCTACAGACAAAATATCTTGTATTATATATAATAAGTGCCTCTTCACCCCATCCTATACCTATGATATATATATATATATATATATATATATATATATATGAAGAGTTCAGATGCAAAAGCCTCTAAGTGCCATTTGAAATTTTCTTCTAGAATGATGATTTTTATCAAGCTTATATATTTAAGTTCAGTAATTTCACTTAAATGGCAATGAAGATTACCTATTAATTGCCATTTAAGTGAAATTACTGAACTTAAATATACAAGTTTGATAAAATTGATCATTTTAGAGGCTTTTGCATCTGAACTCTTCATATATATATATATATATATATTAGTGGTGGGCCGTTATTGGCGTTAACGTGCGACTCTTATCGGGCAATAAAAAAAATATCGCCGTTAATCTATTGTCAAAGTTGGTTGGTCTATACCACACAAGCTATGATGACTTTCACCAGATAGCTGTCTGTTTATCCAGACATTAGGAAAATATCAGTCTATGCATTTTATATTTAATATGAGGGAAATACATGTGGCGTGAGGTGCGAATGTATAATGTACAATTACAAAAATGACGAGAAAATATAAATCGAGAGCATTAAAATGAAAAGAACGAGATAGCCTTTGTGTTTTATTTAACATAAGCTAACTTGGCTAAACAAGTGACACATTATTACATAATACATTCATCAGATATTTTACGTTTTTTTTTTTTACGGTTTTAATTTTAAAATGACCTGGTAGCAGAGAGCCCCATGATGAAGCTCCGCCCCCACTGTACTGAGAGTCTAGCTCCGCCCCTGCCCATCTTCCAAACTACCCTGCGAGGTTATTTACAGTGAGATTAATCTGGATTTAAAAAAAATAATCTATGCCCACCAATAATATATATAATATATATATATAAATCCTATAGCGCAAAGTCTTGGGATTGATTCCCAGGGAACTCATGATTACAAATCTTCACCTTGATTGCAATGCAAGCGGCTTTGAATAAAAACATCTAGTGAATGCACAAATGTAAGTGTAGTTACCGCAGTCGAGCCTGGCGCCCCCTGCAGGCGGCCTGAAGTGTGACGGCGGCCCTGTGTCTCAGTATGTGTGTCCTCCAGACGGCCTGTATGAGGCCTGCCGCTCTCTCTCTCACGCGCATCTGAAGGACTCGTCTCCAGCATCTCTGGATGAGCAGAACCGCTCTCTTCTGATGCCGGTACTGACGTCTGTCTCTGAAGCCTCTCCAGAACGCCTGAACACACACCGCTGCCCTCTGCTGGAGCTCCGGCTCACACACACACTCATCTGCGCGAGTCAGACACTTACGCCACCAGCGCTGCGGGGAGAAAGAGGAACCAGAGAAGGGTTATTAGGGGTGATCCGTGATCTGTACGGACCAGTTGCCCCATGCAAATACGGGTGAAACTCGAAAAATTTGAATATCGTGCAAAATAACCCTTTATTTCAATAGTTCAACTTAAAAGGTGAAACTAATATATTATATAGACTCATTACATGCAAAGTGAGATATTTCAAGACTTTATTTGTTATAATTTTGATGATTATGGCTTACAGATTTGAAAACCCCAAATTCAAAATTAGAATTTTGTGAAAAGGTTTTCATATCTGTAATCCATAATCATCAAAATTATAACAAATAATGGCTTGAAATATCTATATTATATTTGTTTCACCTTTCAAGTTTAATTACTGAAATAAACTGAACTTTTGCACCATATTCAAATGTTTCAAGTTTCACCTGTAGTTTATATTTCTATATAGAAGTCTATAGAAGGATCTATAGAAGTTTAAAATCTATAATAGCAGAGACACATCTCTATAATAGCAGAGATATATTTCTATAATAGCTGTACCTGAATGAGGCGTGCGGCTCGTCTCTGCCGGCTGAAGTGTCTTCTCTCCTGCTTCGTCCGGAAGCGTCTCTGCAAACACACGATCCTCCTCAACACCTCCTGATGAAGCTCGTCCTGAAGCTTCTGACGCAGACGCTCTCGCAGAAACACCTGCAGGAACACACACTCACTCCATCAGTGCCGTGACCCGGCGTATCAGGACCGGCGGTGTGAATAACACACCCCTTTTGGGACTTGTTTTGTGGGCGGAGCTTAGGTGGAGGCAGAACCATTCCTCTGGCCGCTTCACTAACGCTAGTTAGCTCATTAACAAAGAAATCCGATTTTATCTTAATATTTAAAGTTTTTCCTCGCCATCTGTGAATATTTTCCAGAAATATTTTTTAATATTTTTTCTATATTTGATTATTCTTTCTTACCAGGTTCGTCTAGTTGCAACAATGAATACAATCATAGATGATTAAAAAAATAATCACAATAGTTTAGAAAACATGATCTGATAACATTTCTAATTAAAGCATGTACTCTGTCGATTCTGGCACCCAACAACACAACAAAATGATATTTGAAGCTCCTTATGTAGTCGAATCTGTTCTGGTTTGTATTGGCCGCCTCCAGTTTTGCCTCCACCTAACGCTGGGATGCAACCATGATGTTGGCACATAAAGGGTCTGTAGGAATGTGTTTGTTACCATGTTTCTGCCCACTTGATACCCGTCGGGCTCGAGCTCTGCATTCTGCAGGAACTGTCTGATGGCCGACTGAGTGCCGGGAAATCCAGCGGGTAAAAGCACGTGGAAATGATGAGCAAAATCCTGAAGAGACACACAACCAGCTCCGTGAGTGCGACACGTAATATTAATATTTAACACGTAATAATTCATAAATATTAGCGGTTCAACTGCACTGACAAAACCCTGATCTGGATAACGAAACTAAAGTCTTCTGTAGAGATGCTTTACAGATGAATCATATTTATTTCCTAATTTACAAACTGTGCAACATCAATACAGTTTTTGGACTGAATTTAATCAAATGGAACTGATTTGAATTTGTTTCATAATTAATTAACTTTGCAACATTGACTGTTCTTGAACTGAACTGAATTAAAATTTTAATTATTGATTGTTTCATAATTGATGAAATTTGCAATATTGACACGGTTATCGAACTGAACTTAATTAACATTAAACTGAATTGAATTTGTTTCATAATTGATTAACTTTGCAACATTGACACTTATTGAACTGAACTGAATTAACATTAAACTGAATTGAATTTGTTTCATAATTGATGAACTTTGCAACATTGACTGTGTTATTGAAGTGAACTGAATTAACATTAAACTGAATTGAATTTGTTTCATAATTGATGAAATTTGCAACATTGACACTGTTATTAAAATGAACTGAATTAACATTAAACTGAATTGAATTTGTTTTAGAATTGATTAACTTTGCAACATTGACACTTATTGAACTGAATCAACATTGAGCTGAATTAAATTTGTTTCATAAATAAACTTTGCAACATTGACTGTTATTGTACTGAATTAAATAAACATTGAGCTGAATTTAATTTCTTTCATAATTGACGCACTTTGCAAAATTGACTGTTGTGAAACTGAATTGGTTTCATAATTGAGGAACTTTGCAACATTGAATGTTATTGAATTAATCTTGAACTGAATTAAATTTGTTTCATAATTGAACTTTGCAACATTGACTGTTATTGTACTAAATTAAATCAACATTGAGCTGAATTGAATTTGTTTCATAATTGATGAAATTTGCGATATTGGCGCCGTTATTGAACTGAATTAAATCAACATTGGGCTAAATTTAATTTCTTTCATAATTGACGAACTGTCCAACACTGACTGTTATTTTGAACAGAATTGCAAAAACATTAAACTGAATTTAATTTGTTTCATAATTGAACTTTGCAACATTGACTGTTATTGTACTGAACTGAAAAAACATTGAACTTGAATTTGTTCCAACATTGACACTATTATTGAACTGAATTAAATCAACATTGGGCTAAATTGAATTTCTTTCATAATTGCCGAACTGTCCAACACTGATTGTTATTTTGAACAGAATTGTAAAAACATTAAACTGAATTTAATTTGTTTCATAATTGAACTTTGCAACATTGACTGTTATTGTACTGAACTGAAAAAACATTGAACTTGAATTTGTTCCAACAACGACACTGTTATTGAACTGAATTAAATCAACATTGGGCTAAATTGAATTTCTTTCATAATTGACGAACTGTCCAACACTGACTGTCATTTTGAACAGAATTGCAAAAACATTTAACTGAATTCAATTTGTTTCATAATTGAACTTTGCAACATTGACTGTTATTGTACTGAACTGAAAAAACATTGAACTTGAATTTGTTCCAACAACGACACTGTTATTGAACTAAATTAAATCAACATTGGGCTAAATTTAATTTCTTTCATAATTGACGAACTGTCCAAAACTGACTGTTATTTTGAACAGAATTGCAAAAACATTTAACTGAATTTAATTTGTTTCATAATTGAACTTTGCAACATTGACTGTTATTGTACTGAATTAAATAAACATTGAGCTGAATTGAATTTCTTTCATAATTGACGCACTTTGCAAAATTGACTGTTGTGAAACTGAATTGGTTTCATAATTGATGAACTTTGCAACATTGAATGTTATTGAATTAATCTTGACTGAATTAAATTTGTTTCATAATTGAACTTTGCAACATTGACTGTTATTGTACTGAATTAAATCAACATTGAGCTGAACTGAATTTGTTTCATAATTGATGAAATTTGCGATATTGACGCCATTATTGAACTGAATTAAATCAACATTGGGCTAAATTGAATTTCTTTCATAATTAACGAACTGTCCAAAACTGACTGTTATTTTGAACAGAATTGCAAAAACATTTAACTGAATTTAATTTGTTTCATAATTGAACTTTGCAACATTGACTGTTATTGAACTGAACTGAATAAACATTGAACTTGAATTTGTTCCAACATTGACACTATTATTGAACTGAATTAAATCAACATTGGGCTAAATTGAATTTCTTTCATAATTGACGAACTGTCCAACACTGATTGTTATTGAACAGAATTGCAAAAACATTAAACTGAATTTAATTTGTTTCATAATTGAACTTTGCAACATTGACTGTTATTGTACTGAACTGAAAAAACATTGAACTTGAATTTGTTCCAACATTGACACTATTATTGAACTGAATTAAATCAACATTGGGCTAAATTGAATTTCTTTCATAATTGACGAACTGTCCAAAACTGACTGTTATTTTGAACAGAATTGCAAAAACATTTAACTGAATTTAATTTGTTTCATAATTGAACTTTGCAACATTGACTGTTATTGTACTGAATTAAATCAACATTGAGCTGAATTGAATTTCTTTCATAATTGACGCACTTTGCAAAATTGACTGTTGTGAAACTGAATTGGTTTCATAATTGAGGAACTTTGCAACATTGAATGTTATTGAATTAATCTTGAACTGAATTAAATTTGTTTCATAATTGAACTTTGCAACATTGACTGTTATTGTACTAAATTAAATCAACATTGAGCTGAATTGAATTTGTTTCATAATTGATGAAATTTGCGATATTGGCGCCGTTATTGAACTGAATTAAATCAACATTGGGCTAAATTTAATTTCTTTCATAATTGACGAACTGTCCAAAACTGACTGTTATTTTGAACAGAATTGCAAAAACATTTAACTGAATTTAATTTGTTTCATAATTGAACTTTGCAACATTGACTGTTATTGTACTGAACTGAATAAACATTGAACTTGAATTTGTTCCAACATTGACACTATTATTGAACCGAATTAAATCAACATTGGGCTAAATTGAATTTCTTTCATAATTGACGAACTGTCCAACACTGATTGTTATTGAACAGAATTGCAAAAACATTAAACTGAATTTAATTTGTTTCATAATTGAACTTTGCAACATTGACTGTTATTGTACTGAACTGAAAAAACATTGAACTTGAATTTGTTCCAACAACGACACTGTTATTGAACTGAATTAAATCAACATTGGGCTAAATTGAATCTCTTTCATAATTGACGAACTGTCCAACACTGACTGTCATTTTGAACAGAATTGCAAAAACATTTAACTGAATTCAATTTGTTTCATAATTGAACTTTGCAACATTGACTGTTATTGAACTGAACTGAAAAAACATTGAACTTGAATTTGTTCCAACATCGACACTGTTATTGAACTGAATTAAATTGAACTGAATCACTGTTTTCTGTGTAACTGATGAGTTTTGCTGACTTGACGCATGTGTTGAATAGAGTTTTCTCACCTGAAAGCTGTACTTGACGCTGTATCCAGACTGCCGAATCCTCACGGTCTCCAGCATCCCAGTGTATCTCAGCTGTCTCAACACCAGCGCGTCGTTGAAACGCAGAGGAAGCTACGAAACAACGACGCTAATCAAACCGCGCATCTAAATCTAGCGATGCCGTGACAGAAACAGGACGCATAATCTACCTTTTCTGCATTAGACCGGATGCACTTCACGAAGTACGGCTCGGACTGTCCCAGCGTCTCCATCAGCTTGTTCAGAGAAACCTGCATCACGAACACAAGACTGTGTTTCAATTCTGACACAACAAGGAGTCAGATGCTCACGCTGAACAATTGCGGTTACATACAGAGTTTTGATAATGTACCTTATTTGTTTGTGTTGAAACAAAATAAAAATGCTCACATTGAACTGCGCGCTGATGCTGGGCGGCTTCTTCTTCTTGTGCAGGTGCAGGAGTGATTTGGTTATGCGGTCGTGAAGTGTCAGACAGCTCAGATACTTCAGCGATTTCACGTCCAGCAGGTGCTAAACACACAACAAACCTCAGTCAAGTCAAATACAGTCAACTATGTGATAGATACAATATTCACCTTATAGGTAAATACGATGACCTCAAGGCTAGATTATTGTAATGCTCTACTGGGTGGTCGTCCTGCACGCTTAACAAACAAACTCCAGCTAGTTAAAAATGACCAAATTAGCCCGGTTCTGTCGAATGGGTTAACTCCGCAGTACTTGAGCGAGTAGTGAATAGTCCTTCAACGTCTATTGCGATCTTAAAGTTCTGGCCAGTTGATAATACCTAGAATATCAAAATCGAATGCTGGTGTGAGATGCTTTTCCTGTTTAGCACCAAAACTCTGGAACAATCTTCCTACCATTGTCCGGGAAGCAGACACACTCTGACAGTTCAAAGCTTGATTAAAGACACATCTCTTTGAAAATTCTGTATCAAAATGTATAATGATGTCCACATGTTATTGTTCAAGAAATTACAGTGGCTGTATCAATTCCATCATAAAGAAGTGGGTGAATATTAAAGAGATGATCTTCTGAGGTTCTGCCATTATCGATGTGGAAAGAACAAACGTACGTAAATGTTGACGCTCAAATACACACAAGAGAAATACATAAACTGCTGCTGTGTTTACAACCTTACTAATATAATATAATAGAAACTGCATCGTGTCACACATTAAGCATCAATGCGAGAGTGTGGCGTTTACCTTCGGGAGGCTGGGCTTCGTCTTGTAGTTCTTGTTTCGCCTTCAGGAAAGAGAGAGAGCGTGAGGCCGAGAGAATATGAAGCAGAGGAAGCGATGGCTGTTGTTACTCACATCAGGATTCCCTGCGCTCGCTCCAAGAGCTTGTTGTTCACAGTGTTCACGAAGATCCCCTCCTCGTCGGGAGAGGAGAACGAAGACCTCGAGCCTCGAAAGCCACAGTCCCTAATCACACACACACACACATGACTGATGTGTGGAAAAAACTTTTGCTTTTCACACAAAACAGTCACATACTGTATATGTCTGCAGGAAATGCTTCATTAATTCACTAGATTGATGAAATCCTGATAATTAATTGAAGCATTAAAATTATAATATTTAACAACTGTTTTTTAATCTCGAAAACGCTCCGACTTTAATCTCGGAAACGTTTCGACTTTAATCTCGAAAACGCATCGACTTTAATCTCGAAAACGCTTCGACTTTAATCTCGAAAACGCTTCGACTTTAATCTCGAAAACGCTTCGACTTTAATCTCGAAAACGCTCCGACTTTAATCTCGAAAACGTTCCGACTTTAATCTCGAAAACGTTCCGACTTTAATCTCGAAAACGCATCGACTTTAATCTCGAAAACGCTTCGAATTTAATCTCGAAAACGTTTCGACTTTAATCTCGAAAACGCTTCGACTTTAATCTCGAAAACGCTTCGACTTTAATCTCGAAAACGTTCCGACTTTAATCTCGAAAACGCTTCGACTTTAATCTCGAAAACGCTTCGACTTTAATCTCGAAAACGCTTCGACTTTAATCTCGAAAACGCTTCGACTTTAATCTCGAAAACGCTCCGACTTTAATCTCGAAAACGTTCCGACTTTAATCTCGAAAACGCTTCGACTTTAACCTCGAAAACGCTTCGACTTTATTCTCGGAAACGTTTCGACTTTAATCTTGAAAACGCATCGACTTTAATCTCGAAAACGCTTCGAATTTAATCTCGAAAACGTTTCGACTTTAATCTCGAAAACGCTTTGACTTTAATCTCGAAAACGCTTCGAATTTAATCTCGAAAACGTTTCGACTTTAATCTCGAAAACGCTTTGACTTTAATCTCGAAAACGCTTCGACTTTAATCTCGAAAACGTTTCGACTTTAATCTCGAAAACGTTTCGACTTTAATCTCGAAATGCTGGATTTTGTTTGTTTTTTTTTTAAGATTTTTTTTTTTTTTTTTACTGCGGTTCAGGGCATCCATACAAAGGGGTTCAAGCTGACAGGAAGTAGTGTTTTCTGTCCCCTCTGGGCTGCCGTACCTGGATAGTTTCTGGCCGAGAGTGTTTGAGCCCTGCAGGTCCGACAGTGGCGTCCGTGGACTCCTCCTGCTGATACACGAATCTGTCCATCATGAGAGAGAGAGAATACATTTCACAGTATATTTAAACTACAATATGCATATTGCATAAATATAAAGAGAAACTCCATATGTGAAATATGCAAAAACCCAATCGCTTTCAAACACAGAGCAGAACGCCTCATTGCAACACCCAATACCTTCGAAAGTGATCAGATCATCCATACACTTGTAATAAGCAAAATCAATCAATATTTGTAAAAAATAATGTGTCCAATTTTTTTGTTTAAAATTCTGTTTCCTACTTATATAAATAGGCAATTTTGCTTAGCTTAAAACTAAATTAAACAACCGACATTAAAAAATAATGAGAGCGAGAGACACAAACACACAGAGCTGTGAACATTTCATGAGTCAGATCATGCTGATGCTGCTCTTGGTTTTAGTTCTAGTTTTGGTTATAAAGCCGGGGTTGAAGCGTGCGGGTTGTCTCACTGTATCTGTCGTCTTTGCAGCGCTGCAGGATCTCAAGGCTCCGCTGGTGAACAGGGTGATGGAGGAAGCTGAAGCTGTCCACACTCTTCTGAGTCTGAACTGGACCATCAGAACCTGAGGGGAGGGGGAGAGAGAGACAGTCAAACCAAAGGTCATTCAGACTCAGATATCATTTTTGATATTTTTCACTAGTGTGTGCAGGACACTATAGTTCATTTATGAAAGTGTGGAGAGCAAAATAAAGTAAACTGTGACATATTATACACAAATATTCTTCATACCAGTATAAAATTTGGGACTAAATATTATTCCTCCACTTTGAGCTGATGATGTTCTGCTGAAGTGTGTTTTCTGTAAGTGCTAATGCTCTGAACAACATGAAGCATTGCTTGGTCACTGGTTGAGCTAAACTGGTATTATCTAATTGTGTAGTTAGATATTCAACATAATTCATGTGTGAGAGTCGAACAGAAGGACGGACAAAACCAGTCAAATATCCACTGAGTTCTGCTCGTATTTTAGTACCATTTTATAAACTATAGCGAATACACTGATAATGTGAGAAATGTTGAATCTGAGTAAAGTAGGTGTGCTGTAACTCACCGGTGCTCGTCCTCTTCTCCGTGTGCCGTGTCCCGGACTCCCGGAAGGCGACGAGCGCGCGGAAGAAGGCCCGAATCACGGCCCATCTGAAGGTGGCCACGGGGTCGAGGCCCATCAAGCCACAGACGAGCGCGTTTCGGCTGCTCTTCAGCAGAGCCACGATATCCGGACGCATGTGATCCGTGTTCTTCTCACGAAAGTCCTGCGCGACAAACATATCACAGGTCAGCTTCATGATGACGGTCAACATATGGGAGACTCCACAAATGAGAATATTGTTATAAGGTTTTCATAAGCCGTTTAATCATCAAAATTATAACAAATAAAGGCTTGAAATATCTCGCTTTGCATGTAATGAGTCTATATGATGTATTAGTTTCAGCTTTTAAGTTGAATTACCGAAATGAACTTTTGCACCATATTCTAATTTCTTTAGTTTTACCTGTGGTTTTATAACAGAAAATTACGTTTTTTGGCGAATCATCTTCATAAATTACGGTACATTAGATCATATATTATATTAATTATATTAGCACAAAACAACGCAACGGTTAGCGTATTAATCGTGCACTAAACTCAATATAAATCCCACAGTATAAATAAATAGTGCCTTAGTGGTGCAATCATTTTTTAACGAAAAGTAAAACGTTGTTTTTTGGCTGATCGTCTGATGCAAGCAGCCATCGATAAATTATGGTTCATATTTTCTTTTTTCAAAATATTTTTTTTAATAATCTGGGCTTTATTGAATTTGTCACAATAACTGTGTGATGATGTCACGTTCACTCCTTCACTGGCTAAAATACAGCATGTGTGTTAAAGGCATTAAGTTGCACTAAACTTAACAGTTCCAGAATAGAAATAATGCCTTAATGGTGCAATAATTAATTTCATTTTATTTTATTGTTTTTTAATTATTCATATGATTTTTATTTTTCGAAATTTGCAGCAATAACAGTGTAATGTGACGTCTTATTTTACACTGAACGTGTGTAAAGTGTTTCATAATGTTTATCATTCCAATCATCTGTAAATTATGCCGTGGTGTTAAAAATTTGTATTTGTTGCCTGCCTTATAATTTTATTTTATTTCTGTTTGTCTAATATCGGGTTTTGCTTCCTTTTCTTGATCTCAGGGGTCAGAATGAATATAATCTCTCAGAATTTCATTTCTACATTCTCACTAATCGACATTTATTCAGGAACTGGAAATATGAACCATTTTATGAAGCTGCTAATTTTGCTTTGACCTTTGCTGTGCAAAAAAAAAAAAAAAATATGTTCCTGTTGATTTCCCTTTATTAAACTTCAGATATATGACTTTCTTTATTTCAGGGGCAACTAGACATTTACAAACATGGTGAACGTTTGCACAATATTGTAATTGTTCGAGTTTCACCTGTATATAAACACTATAAAAAGTGTATTTTTATGATAATTTCCAATTCCCAGCATGCAATAGCCATCATGTGACTGAACAACAATTTGGTACATGTTTCACCTCGTTTTAGTCTAGACGTCATCAGGAGTGTGTTCGGACGTCTTTTAGACGTCTTTTACACGTAAAATTGCTTGCTGGGTTTTTTTGTTTTTCACCATTTTTATCATGAATACTGCAAAATAGTCAGATTAGTTTACTTGTACAGGGTTATTAGGTAACTATAACTAAACCTATAAAAAAAGCATTTTTGTTATTTGAAAATAAATTAAAATATAATAAAACAAAACAATCTTTTTTTTATTTGTTAGGTGTCAAGGCAACATCTTATTTAATTTTGTTTAATTGCTAAAACAAAAAGAATTATAGAATCTATATAGGCATTACACACAAAAAATACTTTTTTTAACTTAAAATTTAAATGATAATGGAAAATATACAAAAATACTAATTCAAAATATTAATAAAAATTGTAAAGATGTTTGATGTGAAGCAGCTGTTCTCGTGACCAACACTGATGTCGCATCTGCTGGAAACACTCTCCAGTGAACACTATTAATATAAACATACAGACAACAGTTTTGTGTGTGTGTGTGTGGCGTGTAG
The DNA here is from genome assembly GCF_016745375.1 of Pimephales promelas. The sequence continues at coordinate 3,754,759 of NW_024121521.1, forward strand.
ATTTAACCCTCTCTGCCAAACATGTGCTCCAGATACACTCGTAGCCGAGGGGCCAATCCAACCAATCAGATTAAATCGAAGAATTAGGTCACTGGAAGTGGTGTGTGTGTGTGTACATACATACATATGCAAATGCTTACTACTTAATCTCTCTTTCTCTCAAACACACACATATTGAAGCTTGTTTCTGCCACAGATTAAGAAAAAATGTAATTGCAAGTTTACATCTCACGATTCTGAGACAAAAGTCAAATGTAAACTTACAATTCTGACTCTTCTTATATCAAAATTCAGAATTTATAATCACAATTCTGACTATTTTTATATTGCTATTCTGACTTTATAGCCACAATTCTGACTATTTCTATATTGCAATTCGGACTTTATAGCCAAAATTCTGACTATTTCTATATTGCAATTCAGACTTTATAGCCACAATTCTGACTATTTCTATATTGCAATTCGGACTTTAGCCAAAATTCTGACTATTTCTATATTGCAATTCGGACTTTATAGTCACAATTCAGACTATTTTTATATTGCTATTCTGACTTTATAGCCACAATTCTGACTATTTTTATATTGCTATTCTGACTTTATAGCCACAATTCTGACTATTTCTATATTGCAATTCGGACTTTATAGCCAAAATTCTGACTATTTCTATATTGCAATTCGGACTTTAGCCAAAATTCTGACTATTTCTATATTGCAATTCGGACTTTATAGTCACAATTCAGACTATTTTTATATTGCTATTCTGACTTTATAGCCACAATTCTGACTATTTCTATATTGCAATTCAGACTTTATAGCCAAAATTCTGACTATTTCTATATTGCAATTCAGACTTTATAGCCACAATTCTGACTATTTCTATATTGCAATTCAGACTTTAGCCAAAATTCTGACTATTTCTATATTGCAATTCGGACTTTATAGTCACAATTCAGACTATTTTTATATTGCAATTTGGACTTTATAGTCACAATTCTGACTATTTCTATTTTGCAAATCAGACTTTATAGCCACAATTCTGACTATTTCTATATTGCAATTCGGACTTTATAGTCACAATTCAGACTATTTTTATATTGCAATTCAGACTTTATAGCCACAATTCTGACTATTTCTATATTGCAATTCAGACTTTATAGCCACAATTCTGACTATTTCTATATTGCAATTCGGACTTAGTCACAATTCTGACTATTTCTATATTGCAATTCGAACTTTATAGCCACAATTCTGACTATTTCTATATTGCAATTCAGACTTTATAGCCACAATTCTGACTATTTCTATATTGCAATTCTGACTTTATAGTCACAATTCTGACAAATCTGACTTTTTTTATATTGCAATTCGGACTTTATAGTCACAATTCTGACTTTTTTCTCAGAATTGAGATATATAAACTCGCAATTGAGAGAAAAAAAGTCAGAGTTGTGAGATAAAAGTTCATTCTACGGCAGAAAGCAGGTATGACTCTGTGAAACGCAGGTTCTGACCTTGACGCTGTATTTGACCTTGCCGGCGTAGTGGCGAATGATGAACGCCGGCTCCATGACGGCCGGGAACTCGATGAAGACGCTTCCCTCGTGCTGACGCTTAAACTTGTCCAGCAGAGTCTGATTAGATGCCTGCGGAAAACTGCAAACCAACAACAACTCTCATTCATTCCTGATGAAATAAACATTTATGTTTATGATAACATAAAATGATAATGTTTCCAATATATGATGTGATATGAGTCAAATGTGACCCTGGATCACAAACCCAGTATCAAGTCGCACGGATGTATCTGAGGCAATAGCCAACTATACATTGTATGGGTCAAAAAATTATTTTATGCCAGAAATCATTAGGATATTAAGTAAAGATCATGAAGATATTTTGTAAAATTTTTGTGAGTGGAAGCATCAAAAGCATGAACATAAAAAAGCACAACTTTAAAGGAGATTTTCTCAATGTTTTGATTTTTTTGCACCTTTTCAATAGTTGCACCTCGACCAAATATTGTCCTATCCTAACAAATCATACATCAATGAAAAGCTTATTTACTCAGCTTTCGTGTGATGTAAAAAAAAAAAACATTGCCCCTTGTGACTGGTTTTGTGGTCCAGGGTTATAATGTGGTTGAGACGCACTTGCACTCTTCGTCCAGCAGGTGAAACAGCGCCGTGGGCTTCTTACTGATGAGGTTAATGCAGGCCGTGTTGTCGATGTACTCGATCATGTGCCAGCTGATGCCCTCGGACCGATACTCCTCCTGAGAGAAATCACATGACCAACTCTCTCCCATCACATGATCAACTTATTTTCACTGTAATATAATCAAACATTTCATTTCATAACATCAAACATAAGGCCACAATCTGACTACTCAAATGCAATGAATAATATAAGAGTTTAGACCGTAATTAAACTAAACTAAATACTTGAAAGAAAAAAAATGTTTAAGAGTAGTTCACAGAAAAATAATTTTCACTTTTTTGTATGAACTATTGCTTTATACTCAAAGAACAAACCAAAATCTCGCTCTCCTCAAAGTTGAGTCCGCATTTAGATCTGCAGCACCGCTTGTATCACCAGACTCCAGTTTGACGAAGTGTATTAAAGCAAACACCAGTAATGATCGCCGTCCGTGTCACTCAGTGGAGAACAGGAGCCATGATTTACCTGCTCCAGTTTGAAGATGTGCTGGTTGAAGTAATGCTGCAGCGTCTCATTGGCGAAGTTGATGCAGAACTGCTCGAAGCTGTTGTTCTCGTAGTCCTCGAAGCCGAAGATGTCCAGCACGCCGATGGACAGGATCTGAAACCAGACACGTTTCACATCAACACCAGTGATCAGGACCAGAACTACGTCGGCAGGAGAACCGGGAACATGATGTCGGATCACGTCACCACAATCACTTTCAGGACTTGAGAAAGTGATCCTTCAGAAATCACTAATAACATGATGATTGTTTTGAAAACAGTTATTTAATTTTGATTTCAGGATTCTTTGATGAATTGAAACATTTATCTGGAATAGAAGCTTTTGTCACATCAAACACTACCGTTCGAAAGTTTGGGGTCAGTAAGAATTTTTATTTTATTTCTTAGGTGGAAATAAATCAAAGAAATCAATACTTTTATTAGTTAAATTGATCAAAAGTGACATTTATTATGGTACAAACGATTCTATTTCAGATAGACGCTGTTCTTTTGAACTTTCTATTCATCAAAGAATCCCAAGAACAAAATTGTTCACAAATGTTTTCAACACTAATAATAATCATAAATGTTTCTTGATCATCAAATCATCATATTAGAGTGATTTCTGAAGGGTCATGTGACACTGAAGACTGGAGTAATGATGCTGAAAATTCAGCTTTGATCACAGGAATAAATTACATTTTTAAATATATTAGAAATTGTCATAATATTTCACAATGTTACTGTTTTTTTAATCTATTTAAAATCTTGGTGAGCAGAAGAGATTTCTTAAAAATGTTAAAAATCTTACAGATCCAAAACTTTTGACTGGTAGTGTATGTTATGAGCTACATTTCATACAGCATATTACATAAAATACTTAAGTATGAAGCAGCGGTGATGATTTGTGAAGATCAGGAAACAGCAGTAGTCGTGTGTGTGTGTGTGTGTGTACCTTGGCCGAATCCTCCAGGTCTTTGTTGTAGAGCAGCGCGTGATTGGTGCGGAAGACGATCCAGTCGAACAGAGCGCCGTACAGAGACTTGGCCATCGAGTCCCTCACCGTCCCTGCCTGCAGAGTGCACACACACACACACACACACACGTGTCAGACACCAGCAACATGAACACTACTGTGACACAATCTCTACTGTACATCACACATCTGAAGAGTGTCTCTCAGAGTCTCTCTGTCTCTCTCAGTGTCTCTCAGTGTCTCTCAATGTCTCTCAGAGTCTCTCAGTGTCTCTCTGTCTCTCTCAGAGTCTCTCAGTGTCTCTCAATGTCTCTCAGAGTCTCTCAGTGTCTCTCAGAGTCTCTCAGTGTCTCTCTGTCTCTCTCAGAGTCTCTCAGTGTCTCTCAATGTCTCTCAGAGTCTCTCAGTGTCTCTCTGTCTCTCTCAGAGTCTCTCAGAGTCTCTCAGTGTCTCTCAGTCTCTCTCAGTGTCTCTCAGTGTCTCTCAGAGTCTCTCAGTGTCTCTCTGTCTCTCTCAGAGTCTCTCAATGTCTCTCAGTGTCTCTCTGTCTCTCTCAGACTCTCTCAGTGTCTCTCAGAGTCTCTCAGTGTCTCTCTGTCTCTCTCAGAGTCTCTCAGTGTCTCTCAATGTCTCTCAGAGTCTCTCAGTGTCTCTCAGAGTCTCTCAGTGTCTCTCTGTCTCTCTGTCTCTCTCAGAGTCTCTCAGTGTCTCTCAATGTCTCTCAGAGTCTCTCAGTGTCTCTCTGTCTCTCTCAGAGTCTCTCAGAGTCTCTCAGTGTCTCTCAGTCTCTCTCAGTGTCTCTCAGTGTCTCTCAGAGTCTCTCAGTGTCTCTCTGTCTCTCTCAGAGTCTCTCAGTGTCTCTCAATGTCTCTCAGAGTCTCTCAGTGTCTCTCTGTCTCTCTCAGAGTCTCTCAGTGTCTCTCAGTGTCTCTCAGAGTCTCTCAGTGTCTCTCAGTGTCTCTCAGTGTCTCTCTGTCTCTCTCAGTGTCTCTCTGTCTCTCTCAGTGTCTCTCAGAGTCTCTCAGTGTCTCACAGAGTCTCTCAGTGTCTCTCAGTGTCTCAGAGAGTCTCTCAGTGTCTCTCAGTGTCTCTCTGTGTCTCTCAGAGTCTCTTAGTGTCTCTCAGTGTCTCTCAGAGTCTCTCAGTGTCTCACAGAGTCTCTCAGTGTCTCTCAGTGTCTCTCAGAGTCTCACAGAGTCTCTCAGTGTCTCTCAGAGTCTCTCAGTGTCTCTCAGAGTCTCTCTGTGTCTCTCAGTGTCTCTCTGTGTCTCTCAGTGTCTCTCAGTGTCTCTCAGAGTCTCTCAGTGTCTCTCAGTGTCTCTCAGTGTCTCTCAGTGTCTCTCAGAGTCTCTCAGTGTCTCTCAGAGTCTCTCTGTCTCTCTCAGAGTCTCTCAGTGTCTCTCATCGTCTCTCAGAGTCTCGCTGTCTCTCTCAGAGTCTCTCAGTGTCTCTCAGAGTCTCTCTGTGTGTCTCTCAGTGTCTCTCAGAGTCTCTCTGTGTCTCTCTGTGTCTCTCAGAGTCTCTCTGTGTCTCTCAGTGTCTCTCAGTGTCTCTCAGAGTGTCTCTCAGAGTCTCTCTGTGTCTCTCAGTGTCTCTCAGAGTCTCTCAGTGTCTCTCAATGTCTCTCAGAGTCTCTCAGTGTCTCTCAGAGTCTCTCTGTGTCTCTCTCAGAGTCTCTCTGTGTCTCTCAGAGTCTCTCAGCTGATATAAACATGCAGCGGTGCACAAATCTCCTTCAGCATGTGTGAAGCTCATAAAGCTGCAGACGCTGCCAAGAACGCTGCTTATTGAAGCTTCACAAGCCAAAACACATAAAACTCTCTCCCCACTCAGCGCCGATGAAAGGTGCTCTGACGTCCTGTAAGAGAAGCTAAATGAGAAACGGGGCGCGTGTCACCGGGCATGCTGGGATAGAGCGAAGCTGATTGGCTGCTGACAGACTCAAGGACGTTCAAGGCAAAGGTTTATGGAATCAAACAGCAAATGTCTTCATAATATAACACAACCTCATGCCCAGTGTTGCAGAAGTAACTCCTGCATTATTGATTTAATGTTTTAATTTTAGCCTAATTCTGGAGGAGGGACGAAACATTACATAAAACACCCCCTGCATGATTCATTATTTACAGCACTTTAACATTTATGATTACACACTCAGAAACGGGGGAGGAGAAACGCAAAATATTACTGGAAGGTGTGTGTGTGTGTGTTTTCTGAACCACTGGGGTTTTGAGATAAACACACACACAGACACACTCACATGCTCTCACATGCTCTCTCTCTCTCTCTCTCTCTCTCTCTCACACACACACACACACACACACACCCACACACTCTGAGGAGTAAAATAAGACTGCAAGAGAAAGTGAGATGAGACAGAGAGATAGTTTGAGTGTGTGTGTGTGTGTCTGTGTGAAGCACGAAGAGATTAAAACGAACTTTAAGCAAAAGTCAAGATTTTATAACACTCAGTATAAAGCCCACCGTTCTCGATCACATCAGCATTATCCAGGTGTCTTGCAGAAGGTGTGTGTGAGTTCAGGAGTGTGTTGAAGTGTGTTTCTAGTCTCACCTCAGCCAGTTTGTACGGCACAATCAGTCTCTCTCCCACCGTCACCGTCTTGCGTGTCGTCAGAGCCTCGAAAAGCATCTCCTCCTTCACCTGGGCATCAAAACAAACACAAGAACTGCACATTTTAACACAGCGCTTTACTCTGCAAATCAATCTGTGTTTGGACACTATGTGAACAAAATGTTGTGATGTACAGCATAAACACTGGGAAATTTCAGGAAAACCCACGACAGACATGTTTGCTTGTCTTTACATGCAAGTGTTTCCTTACAAAAGCCTTGAACGCATATAAAATCCCTATTAAATATATATAATTTATAATAAATATTAAATAAATAATTATAATAAATATATCAGTGTTGTAGTCGAGACCACCTCACTCGAGTCCGAGTCGACACAGAGACCAGAGAGAGTCGAGTCCGAGTCAAGACCGAGTCCATAGAGCCTGTCGAGTCCGAGACCAGAGACGGTCGAGTCCGAGTCGAGACCGAGACCAGTGAGGGTTGATTACCTAATTTACTTTTATTTACTTAGAGAAATCCTTTTTTTTTTTTTTTTTTACTGAATTTACTTAGAGTTTAATAAATCAGTTTAGGGTAAAAAGGCCACATAGTAGGTGGTGTTAAAAGTAATTTTATTACAATTGGTCATGCGCAGTTGTGCACTAGAAAAGCACCAATCACTGGGCGTGTCAATCAATTTAAAGAAATATTTTATTAACATACATTAATAATCATGAAAAATATTTTTAATTGAACTCGAGTGGACTCGGGAATAAGTCCGAGTCCTAAAAAAAAAAATGTTCGAGTACGAGTCAATTTCGAGTCCAAATGGACACGAGTCCATGACAAGACCAAGACCAATAAAATATGGTCTCGAGACCGAGTCCGAGACGAGTCCGAGTCTCGAGTACTACAACACTGAAATATATATATATATAATAAATAATTTAGAACAGACTAAGTTTAATCAAAACATTGCAAGTTAATAAAAATAAATAAATAAAAATAAATAAAATAAATAATAAATCCCCAGAAGTCAGTATCGGAAGAGAACGGCACCTCCAGCAGCTCCGAGACGATGGGCAGCACCTCCGGGTTGCAGATATCGATGGAGTCGTCTCGGTACGTCTTCTTCTTGTAGCGGATGTTCCCCAGGTGAAGGATCGCAGACAGCAAAGAAAAGATTCTGCAGAAAACATCTCTGAATGAGTCAAACGTCACAATAAAGGAAAGAAAACGGACAATAGATGGAGAATATGCAGCGAGGTCAGAGTGGCAGAAGAGCTGCGGTGACTGGAGTTAACTAGGAACACACACAGTGCCGGCGCTATGGGGGGGCATTAGGGGGCAATGCCCTCCCAAATGTATTTTGTGCCCCCCCAAATTGAATTATGATATAATTTACAAAATAATATCAGTTTAATTTAATTCACATTTCAGTGAGAAATAGTACAAATATATGTCTACAAACGGCTCATTAGCTGAAAATACAATAAAGCCAACATAAAAACCAGTGTGACGCTGTGAGGAAACCCCCCTGCCGCCCCCCCAATCACGCACGTTAATACTTGAATGAAATGATTTTCAGTTGGCGCTGAAACAGATGAAAACTCTCCAAAAATGGAAATTATAAAATGGTTCAATACCACAGTTTCTCCTTACACATCGATTACCCCATACAGCAAGACAACGACAGCCCGGCTTTGGTATTTGGTGCTTCTACCGTGCAGTGTTGTAGTCGAGACCGAGACCAAAGACAGTCGAGTCCGAGTCGTAAGTGTAGCTATTTATCTAACTGGCATGTACTGTAATGTTCACTATGTGTTGTCACGTGATGAAACTAATAGTTTAGTTGGCCTAGTTTTTGCGCTGCCCATTGTCCTGAAATGTCACTCACTCCCGCCGTGGAGAAACAGGTGTTTAAGCCTATATTTTCTTGTAAATGGAAATTGTAGAATAATATCTGCGTATGTTGTGGGTGTTTTTTATTTGTTAAAGGTGTTATTTGATAAAGGTAACGACATGATGCTTTTTTAAGGCTACGAATGTAAATGCTTATGTTAGAACATAGCAGAATAAAGATGAGTAACTTAGCTTTTTTTTTTCTCACTTCCGCCATTGAGATAGCATATAAACGGCTATTCTGTCAGTGAGAGACTGTGTACATGTTCGTTAGCTTTGCTATTATAAGCTGTGGTCAGAGTCGGTCTTGCAATTTTTTTTTTGTATAGGCCTATTTAACCCTTGATCAAATTTCTTAAGAGTCGCTCGTCTTGCAACAATGTGTAATGTTTTATGTGTTTATTGTGTGGGTTGCATTACTTCATGTTAATAGCTAACAGAAAAGGCAGTAGCAATAATAAATATAGGATATCTAATATCGGAAAAAAAAGTCCCCATACCTACCTAGTGCCCACCCATTGAAAATAAATGCCCCCCTGCTAAAAGCGGTCTGAAGCCGGCTCTGAACACACACCATGATCAGTTTAAACTAAAGCTTGCACTCGATGTATAATGTTCATTATGAATCGTCACAGATCCAGTGATCGTGGATACTGACATGTAACGTGACGTGTATATCGTCACCTTCCTAAAATAATCGCCCGAGACATTTATTTTAGGAAGGGGACGATATGCAAATCGAAATCCATGTGATCACTCATATCAATGTTACAGAGATCATCATATAGTTTTTTTTGTCTGTGTTTATTAAAAAATGTCCAATAATGCACTACATACTGTAGGGAGTGCACTAGATAGGAGTGCACTAGATAGAGACTATAGCCAATCAGGAGCCAGCAAATCTGAATGCAGAATGTGACTGGCAGGCAGAGAGTGTTTTAAAACTCACAGTTTCCTGGTGGCGGGAAGGAAGCCCACCATCTCCATGGCCAGCTGGAGTCTCTCGAAGTCATGCTTCAGATCCTCTCCCTCCACCGCGAAACAGTCCTACGCCACACACACACACACTTTGGATTAATCACCAACTGATAATAATAATAAGCTTTAAATGAGGATGTGAATCGTTCAAAAGCAGCAGAGCGTGCAAGGAAAGCCGCAGCTCAGAAACAGAAGTGTGCAGAGGAAGTGATGTGGTGAGGGGGACAGGACTTCCTGTTGACCCCAATAATAACTAATGATGATTCACATCTCTGGCTTTAGCGACTGGATCATAGATAACCGTGTGTTTACACCCGTTTACATCGGTTTACATCCTTTTACACCGGTCCGGTGAACCAAAAGAAGCACAAGTGTCTGCTCTCGGCACTGATGATGAATACAAACAGCTTAAAACAGTGAAGCACAACTGCAGCGTGTGTGTGTGTGTGTGTGTGTGTGTGTATATAGCTTCAGTGGGTGGACAGCACAGAAGGATACAGGAAATTATACGCTTTCACTCAATTCCACAGAACAAAAAATATCACAATAAAAAATAAAAATTCTCCGGAAGAATTTTTCAATTTGTATTTTTTATTGTTTCTCCTTTATTTTTATTTTTTGAAGAAAAAACCCAACAAATACAATGTTAAAAAAAATATAAAACAATATTATTAATTATTAGTATTTTAGATAAAATAGTAAAAAAAAATAAAAACTATAAATACAATATAGTAAACAAAAAAAAACAATAAAAATAAGTAAAAAAAAAACGAAAAGTAAATAAAAATAATAAGATAAAATATTAGAAAAAATAAATATATATATAATATATATTTATATAATAAATATACACAATAAAAGTAACATAATTAAAAAAACTTTTTTTGTAAAAAGTAATAAATTAAAAGAAAAAGGGAAGTGCACTACATAAGGACTACATTGGAGTGCACTAGATAGTCAAACACAAACACAAGCAGCAGAAACACTGAATACAAACACAAACACACGAGTTGGAAATGGAGTAGATAGGGATTGCATTAGATAAGGAGCACACTAGATAGGGAGAGCACTAGGTCTGGTGCCAGAACAGAGCCGCTGTTAAACTGATTTACTACACACTCAATTCTCTGTGTGTCGACTAATATATTAAGTGACTGTCTTCATCAAGCACTGCTAATCAGGTTTGGTCGTTTACCCAGAACACACACACACACACACAGAACAGAAGATGTGAACAAACACACACACATGATACTGACCAGCTCAGTCTCATAGTAATTTCCCCAGTGCTGTCTGTGGACTGTCTTTGTTATCTGGAAGACAGACAGACAATTATGAGCTCTGTCACAAACACACACACACTCACTCACTCACTTACTTACTGAACACACTATCGCGCACTTGCCCACACACAATCTCACACACACACTTGCTCTCACCAGCTCACTCTCTCTCATTCTCTCATAATTCAGTTATTAAACTGAATCTGCTCATAATTTCTTCCATTCAACTGCATTAGATAAAATATCAAACCAAGTGTCATTTATTGTAAAGAAAGATGCAACTGCATAATAGTTTGAGTTTGAAATGCTGAAACAACAGTTGTTTTATTCTAACAGTTTCGTGCGACTGTAAACCAGGAAAATAAATCAGTCAACAGCTCTTGCTTTTGATTTCTGACTAAATATGGCTAGATAATTAATGAAATTAATTAATAATTAATGTATTTTTTACAATAAAATATGGTACATTTGACATAACATTTTGTTATGTTAATTTTTTTTTTTTTTTTAAATCTGCCAATATTTTTTTTTAATTTTGAGTAAATAAATTTTACAAAGTACAAGTTTAAATATATTGAAAAACTAATAACAGTAATTTTGAAAAACGGCTAAATATTTTGTTATTAAATTATATTTACAATAAGAACTTTGAATAAATATACAAAATATATCAAATAATTGTGAAATATTTTGTCTACATATTATTTATCATTACATTGATTAACATATTTCAGCACTACATCAACTTTCTGGAAGTGTTGTCCTCACTGGCCGAATGTTCACTGTCAGTCTGATGTGTTTTTACACTCCTAGTAAAGACAATTCAGATGACACACACACACACACACACACTTAGTAGACCCTCACACACACAATGAGATTTCCTTCTGGAAATATTTATGCCAAAAATGTGTGTGTATATGTGTCTGTACATGTGCGAGCGCGTGCATGAATAGATTGGATTCATAAGAGGGCTTCTGCACGCGACCAGCAGTCTGTTCCCTCGGATACGGATGCTGACGACTATCACCATGGCAACAGGGGCACCCGGCAACAGCCTCAGCATCCTCCAGCTCTATGTGTTGCCAGGGATTATGGGCAGAAATGAGCTTAGAGGATGTTTTTCTATTGTAGAAACGTCGTAACGTACAAAGACAGACGCAGCACCGCTGCTATTATGGTCTGTACCTGGTTGAGGTAATGATACTCCTCTGGTTTGAGAAGATGAAATGATTTTCTTTCTTCTTCACTCGCTCCGGCCAGCAGGTAGTAAAACACATGATAGTTCCTGCGAGAGAACATGACAATCATATTTAATGTGCTTTAAATAATAACAATAAAGCCCAGGTTTGCATCATCTGGTTTGCGCACCTCTCGTTGTGCTCCTGATACACCAGACGGGACTTCTCCAGAAGATACTTCTCCACATACGCTCTGAAATCAACAATGGGGAAATTATTATACAAATATATTCATCACACAGAAACAACATGATATTATTTCGAGTTATCGTTCCCGTCCAGGGCCGTTCGTGTCTATAAGACTATATTACTTCAGTCCTGAAATTTATCAATAAAAGTAGTTAAATCCAATTCAAATGACTATTTCACCCTAACATTTAAAACTAAATATCATTAAAAATATATATTTAAAATCTAGTTTAAAATATTTTAAGAATTAATATATATTTAGAAATATATTTACATTATAAAATACAGTAAAATAATATACAAATATATATGCAAACTTAAAAAAATATATTTAAAATACAGTTAAAAATAGTTAAAATAGTAATAGATTAAAAATAAATATATATTTAAAATCAATATCAAACAAATGACATTTTTCAAATTAATACATTTAGAAAAAATATTTAAGTAAAATGTTAATATTACTGACATATTTAAATATTAAATTACTTAATTTAAAATTAATACATTAAAAACAGTTTAAAATATAGATATATTAAAAATATTTTAAAAAATTAAAAAATATTGAAATATTTAAAGAAAAAGAAAAACACTTAAAATGTGCTTACATTTTTTATTAGTTAGAAGTTATTAGTATATCTATAGATAAAATATACATTCAAAATAATTGTAAAATGATCTCCTCTTTTGCACGATAGTGTATTTCCGTTCACACAGTTGTACAGGACTGGAGGCCGAGAGAGGCGTCTCACCCGCGGACGGTCCCGCTCTCCTGGTAGTTGACTTGAATGAACTTGCCGAAGCGGCTGGAGTTGTTATTATGGGCTGTTTTAGCGTTTCCAAAAGCCTGAGGAGGAAAGAATAAACACACATTAAAGGACAAAAACATGCACATCTCCCTCAGCCCAACATCTGGATCCCGCAGAGCACGGGTTACACTTTCTCTCTCTCTCACGATCAGTGTCTCTTTAAACCCCACAGGCCAGAGTCGACCTTTACACTGATCCGGGATCAGATGACGATCACAACATCAGTCTAACAAAACACTGCCCTGATGGCACTTATAGACATAAAAAAAAAAACAATAAATAACAAAAAAAAATGTATATAAAATGATTTATAAAACATTGTACAAAATAAAAAAAAAATCAACATTCTAAAGAATAAATGAAAAATAAATGTGTGTGTGTGTGTGTGGCAGATGTGGTCAGATGATGATGACACACAATCGCAGTAATTTGTCAGATCATCTGAAACTCTGATGTCATCTGCGGATGAAACTCAATCACACACTCAAGATTCCCTGAAGACCCGCAGCAGATATTCATATCAATATCTTCACATCAGCGGCACAGTATCTGCTCTAGCTCCGCCCACGGGGGGACCTCATTGGTCCACTGCTCTGAATATTAAGCATCAGATATATGGCTAACGTGATTGGTTGTGATTCTGCAACGATGAGAGTGAAAACCGCATGTTATAACGCTTTCAAATAGAGGAGGTTATGAAGCGTTAGTGTTGATGATGTTTGCGCTGCAGTGAGAAACCAAACACTGAGTGTGTGTGTGTGTGTGTGTGTGTGTGGAGGTTCATGTGACCGTGAAGCAAAAACAATGAGAACACCCAAAGCTCTCGTCAAATACAGCGCCTGATTCCAGAAGCACAGCGGGACGCAGGCAGAGTGTGTGTGTGTGTGTGTGTGTGTGTGTGTGTGGCTTTTTACTGCTGAAGTGTGCAATATTGACTCACTGCCTTGTGTCACTGTGTTTTCAGTTTGCTCTCTCTTTCACTCACTCTCACACACACTCTCTCTCTCTCTCACTCACACACACACACACACACACAGAGATGATAACACAGATAAGAGATGTTCTTCAGAAAGCCAGAGGGAGTGTGTGTTATCTAACACTAGATTACAGTGTTCAGGTTCAGTCAGGTCCTCTGTTCTCCACACTGTGTGTTCGGTGTTTCTGAGGTGTTTAATTCCCCCAGGATCTTCTTCAAATGTCCTCAGACTGGTGTGTGTGTGTGTGTGTGTGTGTGTCTTCAGGGACAACAGGGTCACAACAAGCTTTACGGCTTGAAAGGACATTTCAACCCATTAAACATCAGGAGCCTGAGAACACGCCAGCACTACAGCAGTGTGAAGCTGACCTGTGGTGACGGGCTTGTACACACACACACAGGGACCACACGTCAACATCCGCTAGCGTCAGACACAAGATGCCGAACTCGACGTGATATAGTCAGATGTTTCATGGCTCAAACTTACACACACACAGAGCATAAGGATATATTTTTTGAGTATTAAAAAAAGGAGTGAATGGATTTTCCTCATTGTATGGTGGTCGTGTCCACACACTGCACACACACATTTATATGCGCAGACACCATGTTTGCATCCGATAACTGCTTGTGTGTGCGCAAGAAGTGTTCAATACTCAGCGTATGATGTCTACATTACTCCTACGAGTCGATTACTTCACACACACACACACTGACACGGGTGGAACGGGACAAGTCTTCCATACGTGATCAGAAAGAACAAACGATTCAGAGTGACTCTTAAGAATCGATTCTTTTAGTGAATCACAGGCGATTGCTGAAAGCTGACCTTAGGTTACACACCCGCATCATTAATGAGAATAATGATCCGTCCCATGATGCAGTGTAGGCTGATGATGTCATGTCAGTCTCATTATGATGATCTGAGATCCTCGTTTAGATTCACGCATGTTCGTGTTCCTTTTTAATCGATATTTTTTCATGTTTAAAGGCCCAGTTTATACTAAATTAATTTGATGTACTATATTCTATATATTTAAATATTATTTAAAAAATATTTAGTTTCTTTTAAGGTACATTGTTTTTTATACTTACTATAGTATTGTGTATTTATTATTTAATTATTGTCATCTATTTAATTAAATCTAATTTTATTATTTATTTTAGTCATATTTTGTATTAATAGGTTATTTACTATTATTATGATCTAAGTTTATAGTTTAATATAATTTTAATTTGATTTGTATTATTTATTTTACATATATATATATATATATACACACTTTATCTAATTAATTTATTTAATTTAGTTTTTATTATTTGTTTTAATCAAATTTTAAATGATTTAATTATATCTAATTTTTATTTATTTACTTATATATATATTAATATATATATTAATACACACATGCAGATGCAAATGCATAGCCAGATGCATACCTATGTGTGTGTGTGTTGGGTTGGTTTAGGGGTCAGGTTTGTGTGTGTGTGTGTGTGTGTGTGTGTGTAACGTCTACGGGCACATTGTTCGCTCATGAGTGAAATGTCAGCGCGCGCGTCAGGTCTATCCAGCATCAGAAAAACACGTGAGAGAGTAAATGAACACACTAACTAGTCATCGTAATAACGATGACATCACACACACACCACTGAAATACAGTTACTGCTGCAAAAGCAAGCGTTGTATTAATGGCATTTTGCCAAAAGCTATGGTTACATGGTCAGACTCTCCCTCTCTCTCTCTCTCACACACACACACACACACACACACAGACTCTCTCTCTTTCTCTCAATTCAATTCAAATGAGCTTTATTAGCATGACTTGTACAGTATTGCCAGCATTGGCCTTTGGTCTCTCTCTCACACCCACACACTCAGACTCTTTCTCATATACACACTCTAAAAAATGCTGGGTTGTTTTAACCCAATTTTGGGTAAAATATGGACAAACCCAGCCAATTGGGTTAAAAATATAATTTAAAAATGTAACCCAATGGATGGGTTTGTTCATATTTTACCCAAAATTGGGTTAAAACAACCCACCATTTTTTAGAGTGCACACACACACACACACACACACACAGACTCTCTCTCTCTCTCTCTCACACACACACACTCAGACTCTCTCTCTCGCTCTCTCTCTCACACACACACACACACACTCAGACTGAGTGACATCACAAACACAAACAGAACTGTTCCCATCTGTGTGCAGAAATGCTTGTCATAACTGCAGGAATAGCGAATGTTTCTATTTCCTGCTGGGAGAGAGAGAGCGGTGTATAAACACTCGTCCTTACTCTCGACACCAGGACCCAGCAAACACTGGAGCAGAGAACATTCAGCACAATACACACCAGTCCACCTAAACAATCACACATGGGTTTCAGACACTTTCGCTGTGTTCGCAGGGGTTCTGTGTGTTCGACACAGCCGATGGTAGAGTCTCACTATCAGCCTCAGGCCTGACGAGAGAGAGAGAGAGAGAGCCACGACGCCAGAGGAGGGAGAAAACCTCAACAAGACGCTTGACGGATCACCGGGCGAGTCGAATATCAGGACAAGACAAGAAATACACTTAAATGCAACGAGACGAGACACTTGCACAAACACTTCAGGCACACAGAGGCTTTTAGAAATATCAGATGTAGAGGTGTTGAATATTCACAATATGTTTGTGAGGATTTCACTGGCAAAAAAATAGGAAAATGTGAATTTCACATATGCTTTTATGCAATATTTTGATTCGAATGAATTTGAATTTAATGTTTTTTTTTTAATTCAATCATTTGTTTGAGTCACTCAAAAATATTCGATTTTTTTTATTATAAGTTTAAAATTTTAACATCTTTTGTAAAATATATATGTAAATATAAATTATTATGTACTGTTTTACTGGTACATATAAATGAAATTAAATAATTATTAGTTAATGTAGTGAAAAACACAACTGAGCTGCTATTTTGAAATATATTTTTATTTTATTTTATTTTAATAATAATGTGCATATATACATGCAAATATACTTTATATATATATGAAGAGTTCAGATGCAAAAGCCTCTAAGTGCCATTTGAAATTTTCTTCTTTAATGATGATTTTTATCAAGCTTGTATATTTAAGTTCAGTGATTTCACTTAAATGGCGAAGAGGATTACCTATTAATTGTTATTTAAGTGAAATTACTAAACTTAAATATACAAGTTTGATAAAAAATCATCATTAAAGAAGAAAATTTCAAATGGCATTTAGAGGCTTTTGCATCTGAACTCTTCATATATATATATATATATATATATCTTCATATTTTTATGGTTTAATCAAAATTGTAGGGTCATTAAAAACAGTGTTGGGTAAATTATTCTAAGTAAATGTGATTCATTACTAGATACTAATCACATCTTCAACAGTGTAATTAGATCACTGTACTAATTACTCTCTCTAGAAAGTATTGCATTACTTATTACAAATTCCCAAATCCCATATCAACTTCAACAAGAATAGATATGAAACTGCTCTTTTATTTCTTTCAAATAAATAATATAAAATTCCATAAATTATTTTTGAAATGACCAAAGTATTTAAAGGGAGAACGCTGCATATATACAAAAAACATACATTTTAATAGTAAATGTTCAATTTTGATGTTAACTGTACTATTGTTTTATACAGAATTTAATATTAAAATGCACTATTCAAACTTATGACCTAATATAGACCTAAGTCTATATAAAATATAAAATATATATAAATAAATATATAACTCTTTATATAAAATATATATTTGACAAAATATTTTTACTATTACTATAAAGTACTATAAAATCAAAGCCATATATCTAACCAAGTTATGTTCCAAATTGAAGTTGATATTACAAAAATTGAAGTTTTGCTGTGTGGGTGTGGCTTCAGATTATGACGCGTGTCGCTCTGTCTCTATTGTGGTATATTAAAAAATTCATATCATAACAAAAATAAACACCGGTATTCGGTGTGAGCCGGTATACCGCCCAGCACTACTACGAAGATTAAAGTCCACCTTACCTCCAGAACAGGTCCGGCTCCGAGGATAATCTGCTCTACGCCGCTAGCGAAGCCCTTCTGGCTGAGCGCCGTCAGGTGATGGATCAGGAAGTTCGTGCTCTGAGTCTTTCCCGATCCGCTTTCTCCGGAGATCACGATGCACTGGTTCTTCTTCCTCTGGAGCATCGCGTGATACGCCGCGTCCGCCACCGCGTAAATGTGCGGCTCCAGCTTCCCCAGCTGATGGTTATCGTACATTTTGACGTATTTCGGATTGTAAACGGGCAGGAACTTGAAGGGATTGACGACGATCAGAATCCCGCCGACGTACGTGTAAATCTTCTCCTGCCGAAAGCGTCCGCGAAGGTTCTCGAGCAAAGTTTGCTCGTTTAGATCCGGGAGCGCGCAGAGGTCGGCTACGTACTGTCCCGCGGGAGGCTGCGGGAGAAACCCACGCTCCACCATACGTCTACGCTCCTCCGTCACGCGCAACCACATCTGAAGGTTCCCGTAATGGATGGAGCCGTCGAGGTTCTTCTCCCGCAGGAGGAACCGGTAATCCTCGCCGCCGAGGCGGTTCTCCAACGCCATTCGCGGCCATAGCATCATCCGCTGAACTGGACAATCGCACGGATTCAGGATCCATTCCTCCCCGCCGAACTCCTTGACCTCGGCGAGCACATAGAGCCGCGCGCGGTCCAGCTGAAGCCGCTCGATTAGCAGCTCGATGACCTCGGCCGCCGACGTGACCTTTCGGGCCGTGACGGGGCAGTAGATGGTGCCCTCGGATAGCGCTCCGGGATACACGCGCAGCGTGAACTCCGAGTCCTCGTAGCGGCGACGCCCTCCGGCGTCATGGCAGCTCATGATGGGGCAGCAGTTTCCATCGGCTCGACACGCAACGCCAACGCCAGAGTCACGCGCCGCAGTCACGGCATCCCACCTGCGGAGACACACACCGTCAGACCGGGGGACTCGGTCTCGGAACTAAAACTTAAATGGTTACTAATCATTTTTGTCAAATAAAATAAATGATGCCTTGGTAATTAACATAAAATAAAATAAAACTAAACAAAAAAATAAAATAAAATATGCCCTGGCAATTTACAAAATAAAACATGACTCGGCAATTAACAAAAATTAAAATAAAATAAAAATAAAAAGATTAATAAAAAATAAAATAAAATATGGCTTGGCAATTAACAAAACATTTAATAAAAAATTTAAAATTAAATTAAATATGGCTTGGCTTTTAACAAAAAATAAACTAAAATAAAATATGCCTTGGAAATTAACAGAATAATACAAATAAAACTTAAAAAATAAAAATATGAAAAACTTCAACTTAAATTAAAATTAGAAATGTTGTTTGGCAACTAAAGGAAATATAAGTTGAAGTACTAAAATGACTAAAACTGAAAAAAAATAAAAATAAACCTAAATAGATTTTTTTATATAGAAAACATTACTTAAACTTGAACTGAAATTAAACTGAAAACTAAAAATATTAAAAAAAATGTTGAAAATGAAAATGTTGTCTTTGCAACTAATTGAAATGAATAAGTATAAAGTAATAAAATTACTAAAATTGAATATAACTATGTTAAACTGAATAGAAATATTTTTTTAAAATGATTAAAGCACAAAAACAAAATATTTAAAAGAAATACAAAATGAAAATGTAAAAATAAATGGTAATTCAAAACATATTAGAAAATACTCTAACACTAACAGTATATAAATAATATCCCACTAAAACAACACTATTATTGTCTGAATTCATGAACGCAAACTCAACACTGAGAAAGCTTCTCACTGGCCACATTAGCTTTAGCTAAAAACTCCTTAATAAAGAGCATTTTACTCATTACGAAAACAAGACTTAATTCCCACAGACAACACTGTGACTGCATGTTAGGAGAACATTTCTGAGCATACATGCGTTAACAGGATTGAGAAGATCCTCCATCCAGAGAGACTAACAGAGCGTGTGTGAGTGTGTGAACGCCAGCACTACACAACTACACACCCGGACACAGCAACTGTGTTTATCTCAGCACATGAGAGACCCGAATACACACACACTCCAACTCGGTTACTGCTAAACCACACTTACACACCAATGCATTACACACACACACACACACACAAATATTAGCTTTAGGCAGGCACAGATTTACAGGAGAGACTCGTGATCGCATGATATTTGGTCCTTTAATGAATAATGCATGTTTTTGTGTTTTCACAAACGAAGTAAATATTGTGCAGAATACGGGTGAATGATCATCTGTGCTCATTAAACTGTAACACACGGTTTCTATCAGCATCAGCTACCAGAAATCTGACAGGATTATGATAAATGCAATAGAAATGATGAACAGAACATGTTGTTTTAGATGTCAGATTTGGGTAAAAAAAATAAATAATAAATATATAAATAAATATTTGATGAACAGCTTAAACTTAAATGAAATTTGTAAAATGTTGCCTTGGAAAGTGAAAGTTGATGTAGTAAAATTACTAAAACTGAAATAAAAATACTAGAAACATTTAAAAATCAAAAACTAAAACAAATGACAAGCACAAAATGAAATGACTAAATCTTAAATTAAAACATGAAAATAAACCATAAAAGTGTATAAATCACATATTTTACTTTTTTATTATTTTAATATATTATAATTTAATCATTCAATTTAATATATAATTTTATAACAAAATAAAAAACATATTTCATTATTAGATTACAATAGATTCCAAAGTAATTTGATTTAATTATTATAATATAATAGTTTATTATAATAAAATAAAACATTATATTCTATTAAAATATAATATAAAATAAAAACAAACAAACAAACATATATATTTAGTAATTGTAAACACATAAAATATATAATATCCAACTAAAACTACACTATTAATAATACAATATTAACTTACATAAACTCAAGGTGCAAGACCATAATCTTACGGTATAAAATGTCACATCAAGTTGGGATTTATAGGTTTGTTGATGACATTTTAAACATTCAGACGTGGGCGTAACACATCTTCTGTTCCGGTTATGAAAGCCCTGGTATTTCAGAGGGGTGTGTGTGTGTGTGTGTGTTTAGAAAGGCACTGGCAATGAGAAGCAACCCTGTAAAGTGTCAATGACTGTCGTTTCTGACAACACAATGCTCTCTATCTGTCATTCAACTCTTCTCAATTCATCCCGTCTCATTTCCTGAGGTTTCTGGCCCGCGTCCAGCTCTTCCAGGTGTGCAGACACACACACAGACACACACACACACACACCCTGGCTTTTGTCTGCAGGAGAAGCTCGTCCTCTGAGAGCATGAGCGCTTCTGTTCGTGTGTGTATGCAAGTGTGTTTGTGTGTGTGTATTAGCGCAGCTGCTTTCAGAAAAGTTCATCTACAAATCATCCTATACTCAGTCGTGTCATCCCAAACTAAAAACAAGCTTTCGGAGGATCTACTCGTCTCCATTCAATGAAAGAAAACAGAGAGCGAAGGCTCTTAAGATGCCGTACGGTGAACAGATCCAGAGTCAACATGAAATCATCAAAATAGACCATATGCTCTATTAAAAACAAGTTTCTAATCTAACTACACACACATATGCATGTTTATATATTACACATATTCATTTACATGCTATTTACCCATCTTGTTAAGATTGTACTACTTATTATAAGTCTAATATAGTCACATTTTTAATAGGTTTTGCTTTTATAGTATATTTTATAATCGCACACATAAAAATATAGTGAACAATTCATTAAAACCGTAAAAAAAACACAACCTGAAGAAAGTTGAAATGACTGATTTTGTTGTGTTGGTTCAGCAAAAATCCACACTGTTTAAAGGGGTGATATAATGCCCTTTTCACAAGATCACAAGAAGCCGCCAGTGTGTATGTGAAGTTTTAGCTCAGAATACCCCACAGATATTTCTATATAGCATGTTAAAGTTGTCACTTTTTGAGGGTAAGCAAAAACACACCGTTTTGTGTCTGGCCCTTTAAATGCAAATGAGCTCCTGCTCCTGACACAGTGGGCGGAGCTTCAAGAGTGCAGCTCTGATTACCTCACGCAGACGCACGCTAAAATGACAGAAACTGTTCTGCCTTTTATGTTTAAACCGGAGTTAGACAAAGATGGAGAGACTAAGAAGAAGTGACAACATGTAGAATACAACAGGACGAGTCTGAATGGTTAGTTGATGAATTTATGTTGGAGTTAACTATCTTCAATTAGCATATTCTGTCAGGATAATCTATAGGAACTGTTGTGAGATGCACACAGAGTGACTTTCTATTGCATGTGAAAAGAAGGATGCTAAAGTTTGAGCTGTCTCACAAATGTACTCTTATACAACAGCTCTTCCTCTCCTCAACATGGACTGTGTGTTCCCGGGGGCGGGGTTTATGTAAATGTTAGGGTTGGTGATGTCACTAACCCAAGAGGAAGCTTTTGTAGTCCCACCAGACGTTTGTTGTAGTCCTTAAAAAACGATTTCTTTATTTTCGTTGCTTTGAACATAGAGCGTTGTAACTTTGATAATGTTGTTTATTAGGGCTGGGTAATAAATATCGATTTCTCGATATTAATCGATTCTCATTTTTACGAACCGATATCGATTCTTAAATCTCAAGAATCGATTATTCATCCTGTTTCATTTGAATGACTGGGATATTGTATCGCGGCTGCGCGCATAAAAAAAAAAAAATAATAATAATCTTTGTCCTTTGTTACTATTGATATGAAGCAAAGTCTCAATTTTCAAATTACGTCCATTTTCTTTAGAAATTAAAAAACATAAATAGGGTTTTGGCGCTGTGACGTGAGATCGCTCTGGAGAAGCAGCAGCGCAGATCTCTCTTCCGGCTTAATAATACCAGTCACAGCGCGAAATAAACATGAATGAGCATCTGCAAGTGTGTTAAAAGATAGAGTACAACTTATCGAAATCCGTATCATGTCACATTGATTCGCTCAATCAGCGTTTCAACCGTGGAAAGACGTCAGTTAAACAGCTTGTAATCAATGTATCGTCATATTTACCTCAGAAAACCCACATCAACTCGTTAGTCAGCTAGAAAAAAATAACTACAGAGAGGAGCATTTTGCTAAATATATAGCCACCATTTAAATGTTTATATTTCATATAATCTTCTTATTATAAAAATAAGTAAAAGTGTAATTTAAGTGATTCATTATTACCTTCATATAGGCTAATGAAGCCTAGTAGGCTACAACTAGACTCCTATAGTTTACAGCATTAGTTAAGAGATTTGATTCCCTTGAGAAAAAATGGCATTTATTGTAACTAATATCCAAAATAATCGATATTGAATCGAATCGTAATCGAAATCGAATCGAATTGCAAGCTTGTGAATCGAAATCGAATCGAATTGTGAAATTTGTCTCAATACCCAGCCCTATTGTTTATGCTCAAACAGCAACATTACACACTAAATAAAGTTAGAAAAGTGAAATCATACTTTACCACCCCTTTAAAATCTCTTTCCTCAAGCTTTTTCTTGTTGACTCAACTTCAGTAAATAACAGTTAAACTGAAAATAAGTTGTCTGTGACTGTGACACACACACACAAAAACGTTTAGTTGAGTCAACTTGACCTTATTTGTTTTCTGGAGAGACGCAACTATTCTGTAACAAATCTTTTGTACTTTTTCCAGATTTTTTTCAAGTTTATCAGACTTTGAACTACTTTAAACTTTCTGGTCCAAACTTTCACAAGCCCACTTTAAGTTAGTCTCGACGACCTTTTTAATCTAGTTTAAGTTTCGGTTGTATTTATTTTTTAACATGTAGAAATTTCGGACTCAGAGTGCACCACCGTAATAACTGCACAGGAAAGAGGGAGGAAAAGAAAGGTGTTAGAGAAGGTTAAAAATGCTCATGCTATTATGAACAGAGGGACGATCACATCCTCAATCCACAATTGAAAACACACACAGAGCAGTTCGTCTGAATTAAACGCATCCAAGGTCAAACACACTGTGAATCATGCGAACACTGGGAGGATCTCCTCATGTGGAACTGATCTTCACTATTCCCTGCTATACTATACAGTATGTCCCAGAATGCAATGCAACAACCTATGTGGAAAAAAAGCGAATCTATCCATGGTTATGGATTAAAATGCGTTGCTTTACCCGACGTGTGTGTGTGCATGTAGGGTTGGGTATCGATTGGAACCGCGACTAACTTTTAGTTTTTCCCGGAATCGTTCAAAAGTAAAAATTTCGATTCCTAGTTTCGATATTCACAGTCCGCCGAGCGGAAGAAGAAACCGCTGAACAACACCAACGAAGAAGCGTCTACCGGAAGTGTTGGCATAACCGCGCGAGTCGAACATGAGTAGCTTACGTCGGCGGTCCAAAGTGTGGCTTCACTTTTCTAAAAATAACGAAATCTCGGCAAAATGCTAAATTTGTGACAAAAGGAGTATTTTTACAGAAGGAGTATTTCCTTCAGAAAGGCCGTTGGTTAGCAAGGTTAGCTAAACTTTTTTGACCCTGCCTCTTAAAAGAATCGGAATCGAGAATCGTTAGGAACCGGAATCGAAACAAGGAATCGGAATCAGAATCGTTCAAATTCAAACGATACCCAACCCTATGTGCATGTAATCGAAAGCGTCGACAATATCCAGTGCAAGTTAATGCCTATGTAGAGCACTTACAGTCAAACTTACTTTATTCACACACCTTCAACACTTCTCACATTATCAGTGTATTCGCTATAGTTTAGAAAACGGTAGTAAAATATGAGCAGAACTCAGCTGATATTTGACTGGTTTTGTCCGTTCTTCTGTTCGACTCTCACACATGAATTATGTTGAATATCTGTTAAATTTAACTCCACAATTAGATAATACCAGTTTAGCTCAACCAGTGACCAAGCAATAGAGCATTAGCAATTACAGAAAACACACTTCAGCAGAACATCATCAGCTCAAAGTGGAGGACTCATTTTTACTGGTACTCACTGTATGAAGAATATTTGGGTATAATATGTCACAGTTTACTTTATTTTGCTCTCCTCACTTATTAATGAACTATAGTGTCCTGCACACACTAGTGAAAAATATCAAAAATGATATCTGGTGTGTGAATATGTTTGGTTTGGCTGTATGTGTGGCCTCTAGATAGCGTACCGAGAGAGAACAGAGACGGGTGACACTGCACACACATCCACGTCTGCTCTATTAACACACTTCTCTTTCATTAAATACAAATCCTCCTTAAACTCACTTGACACCACAAACACTCGACAATCTCCCTATCCCATGATGCCTCAGGACTCTGACAGGAGTAATATTCCCCCTTCACCAAATAAAGATGACTGACAGGGTGTAATGAGTTGAAGAAGAGAGAGAGAGAGAGAGAGAGAGAGAGAGAGATAACAGACATGTTCGTGTGTTCCGGCATTCCTCACTGTTTTCCCGGGATCATTCAGGGCTATCAGTGGGAAGCTTTTCTTAATAGAGACAAATGAAAGATTAACTATGATTATGGCAAATTTGACAGGTACCGACATACAAGAACACAACGGGAACTATATATATATATATATAAACACAACACTTTTGTTTTTGCCCCCATTTTTCATGAGCTGAACTCTCATGAACTCTATATACACAAAAGGCCTATTTCTCTCAAATATTGTTGACAAATCTGTCTAAATCTGTTAGTGAGCACTTCTCCTTGGCCGAGATAATCTGTAGATGGACAGACAGACAGACAGACAGACAGACAGACAGACAGACAGACAGACAGACAGACAGACAGACAGACAGATAGACAGATAGATAGATAGATAGATAGATAGATAGATAGATAGATAGATAGATAGATAGATAGATAGATAGATAGATAGATAGATAGATAGATAGATAGATAGATAGATAGATAGATAGATAGAACAGGTTCAGTTGGTTGATGATGTCATCCAAATCTCACACCATCCTAAAAACCACCTCAGGTTTTTGGAAGAATCCATAATGACACAATCATCCTGTCAGTTTCTCCTGATTGGCTGCTGATCAGCATTATAACACTCGACATAATTCCCTCTGCTGGCGGCTGGAGAGAATGATTGGGGTCAGGGGTCAAAGGTCAGCTGGAGGGGCATATTTGCTCAGGCCTTGACAGGTTAAACAGCCTCCAAACGAGAAACACTGCAGACGCAGAGCACCTTGAACACACACACACACATGTCAGGTGACCAGCAAGGGCGGGAGGGACCCTGCTCATCCGTCAGTGTGTTCGCCACAGGTGAAAGCGCACACAATAGTGAACTCCTGCTGTTGAAACAAGGATCAGCTCGCAGACAAACAGCCTTTATGACGGACAGAAATGTCACGAATGAGTGGGACAGATACGGGACGCTCCTCTGGTTAATTATTAGAATGCTTTTGCTTCCTAAACCTGATTAGAGATGAAAACACACACAGAGCAGTTCGTCTGAATTAAACACATCCAAGGCCAAAGAGAAACGCCTCCGACTGTGAATCATGAACAGAAGAAGAGTGGGAACACTGGGAGGATCTCGTGTGGAAGTGATCTTCACTATTCACTACTGAGGGCACTCACAGAACGCACAGCACGCTTTACAGAGAGAGAGATGCCAACTCTACACTGGATCAGAACGACAATTCCTTAATAAATCGGCAGCAAAATTCAACTTTTGAAAATATTTTTTTCTTCTTTAATAATGTGTAGTTGTCCTCAATTAAAATTTGGTTTAGTTATGTAAGGGTTATTGCTAACTAAAATTATAAACTGAAAAATAAATAATAAAATAAAATAGAAAAAATTGATACAATTAAATAAATAAATTAAATTAAATTAAATAAAGTAATATTAATGAAAAACTTGAACAAAATAAAAAAGATGCCTTGTCAAACTGAAATAAGTTTGAATTGAAGCACTAAAATTAAATAAAATTGAAAAAAAATAAGGAAAAAAAAAACAACCTGAAAAAAGTGTGTTAATTTAAATAAAACTGAAATAAAATAAAATATAAATATTAGATGGAAAAAACGTAAACAGAAATTGCCACCTAACTAGTTTGCCATGTTTGAGTTAAAGCACTAAAATTACTACCTGGACATAAATAAAAACTAATACTAAAAAAAAACATTATTTACACCTAAATAGCAATATTAAATAAAAACAGCACATAACATGACTAAAACAAACAAACAAAATGTACATGTAAATAAAAATATATAGAATCAAAGATGCTTCAACACACATACATACACACACAGACACACACACACACATATATATATATATATGAAGAGTTCAGATGCAAAAGCCTCTAAGTGCCATTTGAAATTTTATTCTAGAATGGTCATTTTTATCAAGCTTGTATATTTAAGTTCAGTAATTTCACTTAAATGGCAATGATAGTTACCTATTAATTGTTATTTAAGTGAAATTACTGAACTTAAATATACAAGTTTGATAAAAATCATCATTAAAGAAGAAAATTTCAAATGGCATTTAGAGGCTTTTGCATCTAAACTCTTCATATACACACACACACACACATATATGTAGTCTTTTCAGTCTTTCCATATTGAATTGTTAAAAACGTTCAAATATCATAATGCATAAAGCAAATACTTTCAGATGATAGTCTTCAGTTTTACTAGAGCAATCAAGCATTTTAAAACCCCTTATAAGACAAAATAAATCAGCGTCACATGATCATAAATCACAAAAATCTACATTACCTGAGCACTGCATGTACGATACACACTCTGAGAAACGTTATTCACACACTCTGACAGTTCTGGCTCTCTAAGCACACAGCGACCCCTCGTCTGACAGTTGTAGCTAAAGGAACACGCGTTGAGAAGATGCTCAGGAACACTCTTACCCGTCGAGCTGGAGCGTCACGACAGGCATGGACACACACTCGAGGAGGAACGTCTCATGGTCTCCTCGAGGTCACAGGATCCCACTCAAGCCTCGAGCCTTCAAACGCTGGCATTCCTGAGCTCGGGAACACACACGTACGCGCAAATACACACACAGGAGATCCTGCTCGTCTGGGTTTGATCCTTATATGGTGAAGATCCCGAATCCCTCAGAGTCCGAGACAAAACGCATCTAAACCCTGCATTCAGATCTTTAATGGAGACTGAGACCCTTCTGCTGCTGACCCAGACTCCAGACGTATGTACGTGTGTGTGTGGGGGGGGGGTTTGGCAGCTGTGGTGGAGGAGAGGGGGTGGAGGAAATGCAACGAGGGGGAGGGGAGAGAGAGCCTGTTATTTCCTGAAACGCGCAAGAGAGAGAGAGAGAATCATATGGACAAAGAGGGGAAAAGAACAACGCTTTCATATGGACAAACACACACACACACACACACATCTGCTCTAATGCACTCAAGAGGATACAGATGTTGTTGATGTTTGTGTACTGGGTTAAACTTCCTCTAATATATATACACACATACATACAGTATAGTCACACACACTCTAACACACACACACACAATCTAACACACACTCTAACACACATAGAAGAAAAGGTTCAATATAGAATCTTCCAGGGTTCCATCAGGCGCTTCATATTTAGAATCAGGGGCGTAATTTGCGGGTGGGACGGGTGGGACATGTCCCCACCACTTTTTGCCAAGGTCGATATTGTCCCCACCACTTTTTAAAAGTTCTCGCGGCACGAATAGCTAACAGTAGAAATAAATAAAACATCTCCAACTGGCAGACCAGTCATTTCGTTCGTTTGTAAAATAAAAGAAGCGATCTAGCCCTGAAATACGTTGTTTTTTAAATCAAGTGATCAAAGTGCTCCTTGCCGCCTGCGATCGGTGGCGCGGTTACAGTGTATCTCGTGGCTCACGCACAGTCTTCACATGCGCGCTTCAATCCGTTTCGGAGCATGTGAGCGGAGTGGACGTGGAGCGGGGAGCTCGAGCGGGCGGATCTTGGACAGAGCGCAGAGAGGGGCATTTTTTAAAGGACGGAGAGTCGCCCTATTTCCCGCTCCAATTTCGCTCCGCTCACACCACGACTCGAGTCTGACTCAACGTCTTTTCCCCGCCTAGCTCGCATTGTGTTCAGCATCCCAAGCGGGTCTGCAAGGGCAGAGAGGGTTTTCTCCGCAACAACCGCATGAGTCTGAAGCCTCAGACATTGTCCAAACTTGTGTTCTTGAAGGTGAACTTTTTCTTTCTTTCTTTCTTTCTTTCTTTCTTTCTTTCTTTCCTAAAAGTTTGACAATGTATCCCATTTAAATTGTAATGTGCACTCTGCGCAAAAGTTCAGTTATACGAATTTTGGCCTAATAGTTCATTTAGCATACTTTTAAAACGTTTATGTAGCCTAAAGTAGGCCTATATCCTGTATATTTTTATTTATAATAAAGCCCATTGATTAGTTTAATTTTACAGCATTTTTTTGTGCAATTGATAATAGGGATGCACCGAATATTCGGCCGCCGAAAATTTTCGGCCGAAAATGGCCCAAAAGTGCATTTTCGGTTTTCGGCCGAAAGACTTTTATCACCGAAACAATACGGCCGAAATGTTGTGATGACGCAAACAGAAACCGCGACCTGCACGTGCTTGTCTGAAGCAACATGTCTGCGGTGTGGACGTATTTCAGTGTATCTGAACCCGCGAGGAGACGGAAACCTTGTTTATCCACCTATATCTGCTCTAAACAATGCGCGCCGCCATGACGACGACTCCGGTTGCGAGCGGGTCAAGAGCGGTGCGCGCACTGTCTGTGGAGACTCGCGCTGCGGAGGCAGGCGAAAGTATAAACAAGGCAGCGCGAGTCTCCACAGACAGCGCGCGCACCGCTCTTGACCCGCTCGCAACCGGATTCGTCGTCATGGCGGCACGCATTGTTTAGAGCAGATAAAGGTGGATGAAACAATTAGAAATTATAAATAAGACTCGCGCTGTGGAGGCAGGCGAAAGTAAACAAGGCAGCGCGAGTCTCCACAAACAGCGCGTGCACCGCTCCAAACGGTCGAGGCGTTTATACTTGACGCGCACTCCGTTGCGCGTCTTGTTGTACTATTCCTTGAAACGACAGGGGACGACTCAAGTACCTGTCCTCTAACCATCAGGAATCGATGAGAAGAAGACAGATAAATACATGACCATGTTTATTTTTTAGTATTCCACCAATACAAAAATAATCATGTAAAACCCAGTAAACCCTGAGATTATTGCTTGTTACATTACAAAAAAAAATATGTAAATGGGAACATGTATGTATAGAACTAAATTAATGCTCTCTTAAATATTTTCTACATTCACTAAACATGTTTCATTAAGTTTCATGTACATTTGTATTAAACATGGACCATTGTTCATTTAAAAAGGCTTTTTATTGTATGCAAAATTTTTAAAATGCAACTAATTTAGACATGCAAACTGGGTGCTAGTGTGATGAAGTTTGCGCTCGGCTTTGTTTTTGAGAGAACATTTCATTTTAAAACCTTTCTGCAAGCCATCAGATTATTATTTAGTGTACACATGAGTGGGGTCAAGTTAAACATTTTAGTTTGAATTTTATTTTATACTGTGCATTGTGCTAAATAAATATTTGCATATATTGTAATTGATTTATTCTTTGAAAATGTTATATTAATTTATGCAATTGCAATGCCTTGATTTTAGTAAAGTTTGTACACAGTCATAGCCATAAATGCAATGATACTAATAATTGGCATAATTTATTTCGGTGTTTCGGTTTTCGGTTTTCGGCCTTGGTTTCCTCTTTTTCGGTTTTCGGTTTCGGCCAAGAATTTTCATTTCGGTGCATCCCTAATTGATAAGCATAATTTTATTAGGCTATTTCTGCGCGCTGTGCAAACGTTTAGTTATCAAAATGTTGGCCTAATAGTTCATTTACTTTGTAAATTTACTTTTAAAATGTTTAGGCCTTCATTTTTTACATTTTTGTTTATACACTTATTTTTTATCTTTATTTATATTATTAGGCCCATTTATTCGTTTAATTGTACAGCAGTTTGTGTGTACAATGGATAGGCTATAAGCCAATTTAAATTTTAATCGTGCGCGTTCCGCAAAAAATCATCATAATTCTGGCCTAATAGCCTAGTTAATTTACTTTTATGTATATTTTTGTTTATATAATTTTTATTCATATTATTAGGTCACTTTATTCGTTTAATTTTGACTTTCTGTAGGCCTATAGCATAGGCTATTCCACTGGACATGTTGTAAAGTCGGGTCTATGTTTTATTCACGTGTCACGTGATTCATTCATTTATACACATGTCCCACCCACTTTTTATAACAAAGTTACGCCACTGTTTAGAATCTTCCATCATGGGATAAATGTATGTATATTATCATTAGAAAAAATTTTTTTTTGCAATTATTATGCAATCAAGTAAGGCATCTCTCCTAATTTAGAACATCAGTGTTCATTAAAGTTCCCCTATAATGCTATAATTTTAAAGGTTGCTAACTTTGATCTAGAGTCTCCAGTCCTGCCACAGGTTTACACTTATCAAAGACAAAAAAACACTAATGTTCACGTAATACAATTGCAGCATCACTTCATTTCTCAGTCTGAAAGGCTTAGTTTGAAGATTCTCTCTCTTAACCCCGCCTTTCCGAAAGCCTGATTGGTCAGACGGCCCAGTCCGTCGTGATTGGTCGACCGCATACAATGCACATTGGAAACGAAACGCCTATTCCTCAGCACATGTTTCTCAATCTAAACTTCCTCTTGCGGCATCTCTTCTCTTCTCTGATGACGAGGGCGGGGCTATAACCTGTCACTCACATGAGATCAGCCAATAGCAAACCATCCGAACAATTCCACACAGACTAAATAACATTAAACTTACGAATAAACTCAGATTAATATCCACGCTGTTGAAATAGTGGAACTTTCTGCAGATCAATTTTGAGCTGGTGGTGATTAATTAAAGATTAATGGCAGGCGCAAATTGTGATGATCATGATTAAGAACGCATTTTGTGAACTAGCAATAAAGCTTGTTCAAATTACCAAATTAAACTAAACTAAATTAAAGTTAGTTTAAACGACTTTTTAAATGACAGAGGCTACACATACTGGCTGTAGTTATGACTAATTATTTGGATGATCCATGTATTTAAGTTTAATGTTTTTTTATGTCTGTGCTGCCTGTCTTGGCCAGGACACACTTGGAAAAGAGATTTTTAATCTCAACGAGTTTTCTTCTGGTTAAATAAAAGGTATATATAAAGCCTGATAGAAAATACTACACAAATTATAAAATGCTTATTTTGAGCATCATGTGTCCTAGAATGTATAAAGTAAAGGTAAAATAAAAAATAAATTAAATAAAATGATTTTTTTTAAATAAATAAATTATATATATAATATATATCATATATATATGATATATTAAAATAAATAAATATATATATATATATTTTTTTTTTAAATGCATTTTATTTATTTATTTTATGAGCGACTCATCACCGGTGTCCTGATGCTTCCCGTTAGACCCGTGAGGACACAAGGCTGAAACGAGAGTCCAGCATCTATGAACACAAGCCCTGCTGTCGCTCTCGGATGAGCAGATCAATAACGGCAGAATAATCAGCCCATTAGACGACACTTACGGGAAATGCACACGCCAGATCCAGACGCTCCCCTGAACACGAGACCTCAGTATCCAGCAATAAAGCCACAAGTGTTGAGTTATGGGGCTGAACTGATGCATGAAACAGAGAATATAGTGAATTCTGCTTTAATGACGGCCTCTCTCATGATGACTGTACAGTAACGCCCGTTAGTTCAATAGTTAATTAAATAAATGTTTTCTTAGTAAACACCACGGCACTCTGAAGTCAGATGATAATCACACAGTACTTTGAAATATATCATGCCTTTATAATCACTTATTTCTGAATATGGACTATTGCAGTGCCCTATAAATACTGCACCATGGTACATTTTAATACATACAACTATATCATACCACAACCTTAAAAACTACAGTGACATAAATCAAATTAAAGTGACATCAGCATGATGGATGATATTCTAACGCTCAGATGCGAGATCAAGGAAAAGGAGGCGTTCAATAATTCAGGAATGACCTCAGTGCAGCTGCGGATATAAACGTGGCGCTTCACATTGATCTGTAATTTATACGTCCATTATTCGTCCTCATGGTTCCTGCGTTTAATAGATTCTGTAGCTCTAATTATAATTCTACAAGCATGTTCTGCTTTCGCTCGTTTGACACGGCTGCTGCTAACACAGGAACAAATCATCTTTCTTTGTGCCAATTAGTACCAGTGCAAAGCATTCTGGGCTATCAGCAAAAAATACATGCAATGGAGTAATGTATTACTTTTAGTGCACTAGGAGTAGTGTATTGGGTCGATTGATTTATCAAACTTTTTAATTTAATGCCTATCAAAACTGACATGCATAGATTAGTGATCGGATGACATCATTTTATCCTAAGCCAATCCCAAACTCTATTCCTCTGGATTGGACGACGTCATTATAGCCTCAGCCAATCCCAAGCTCTATTGCTCCTGATTGGACAACGTCATTATAGCTTCAGCCAATACAAAGCTCTATTGCTCCTGATTGGACAACATCATTATAGCCTCAGCCAATCCCAAGCTCTATTCCTCCGATTTAACCAATGAAACGCTCCTACGACTTCAGACCCTCATTGAAAACACTAAACACCCAGAAAGAGTAAAAAGGCATTTCCAATTCCATTTTACATGTACATTATTAACAGCAATTATTAATAAAAACATAAGTGATATAGACCATTAATATACTTTGGTGTGGTAAGCGAGAGAAACAGGAGGTGGATTTGCTTCTCTGACAGTTACAGAAGAGGAAATATGAAAGATCACGTGTAATACAAATGAAATATGAAATCTCAGTGTGTGTGCTGGTGTTAAAAACAAAAGCCAAGAAAAGAACATGAACAAGTCATATTTTATCTCAAAATAAAAACAAACAGAATTTAGGATCATTATTTTTGTAGTATGAAATTACAAATATTATATTATTATTATATTATTGTAAGTGTTGTGCAACCAAAATATATAAAAAAATAAATAAAAAAAAATAAAAAAAAATGTTTTTTTCAGGACATGATTGTGAAATGAAATACCATCTTTGTCATACAATAAGAAACATTTCCCGGTCACTGAACAGTCAGAAAGAGTTGAAACAGAGACAAACACACGTTCAGATCCCCTAACAGTGACTGTCCGGAATAATACACTCGTGTTCCAGAGATGAACTCTGACAACGGCCTGCAGACTTCATCATGAAGACGCTTCGCTCTCGCTGTGAATGAAGCCAAACGTGAAGCGGCACAACGCTTGTGTGTGGATGAAAGGCTAAAGAAAGAGTCTGCACTCGTCTGGATCAAACTCATGCAGCCGTATGGAGAAGAGCAGCGCGAGTGACGGGCCAATCTCAAGCAAACAGGCTGGATTCAACTCCATTTTCCCCATAAATAAATAAATAATAACAATTTTTATATATATAAATTCTATATAAAATTCTATATAATTTTATATAAATGATATATATATATATATTAAAATAAAAAATGAGATATAATAAGTAAATTAATATAAATACATAGCATAATATAAAATTTTATATGACAAATAAATTATGAGTTTAAGTAACTAAGTATATAAAATAAGTAAATAATATAAATATAGATAGAAAATAAGTAAAGAATATATGTAAATAAATATATAAAAAGTGGATATAAATAACTAAATGTATAAGAATTTAAGTAAAAAAATGTAATAAATAAAGTAAATAAATAGAGTAAATAAAATAACAATAAAGATATAATGAATATAAATAATAAAATATTATAAATAAAAATAAAAAATAAACAAAATAAATAAGTTAAAAATAGTAAAGTAAATATAAATAAATAAATAGAAAATATAAATTAAAAATGAATATAAGTAAGTGCATATATAAAATAGGTTTAAAAAAATAAAAAAGCCCATTTTAATAAAAAGAATTCTCTTAACATTGTGAAATGTGATTAGATGAGATTTACCCAGCATGCAGTGTGACTGAAGTCCTCAAGGTCATGAAGCATTGGAAAGAGAAAACACTGGCTGTCTTCCTCACGCCGCTCACACACACTCCAGAAATCTGCTTCTACACACACACACACACAAACACACTCATAAACACTGAGATCACTAGACAGAAACAGGAGGAATGCCACCAAACCAGACTTCTGAACTCTGAGCCCACGCTTCATTCATTGTCACGGAGACAACAGAGAGAAATCCCAAAGCTATTCTCCAGAAGACGACACGTATCTGTCATCATCCTTAAAGTC
The DNA here is from genome assembly GCF_016745375.1 of Pimephales promelas. The sequence goes on from NW_024121521.1 coordinate 3,789,818, forward strand.
AGGCAATGACTTCAAATCAGCCACAAAACTGCCATCATGACTATTAAGATGGACACGTGTCCATTTGTTTTTAACGTGTTGAGATCGTGTTGCTTTCGTTCTCATGAACTCAACTGTTTTTATAGTTTGAGTTCAACACAAACTCATTGTCCTCCCTTAAACTGCAGAGATCTCTCTGACGCTTGTTCATCTTCCGAGAACGAGAACATCACATCCTCTGGAGAGTTTCACTTCTGCTCCAGACGAAGCTCTGTGGATCGCTGTTTTCTTCCTTCCAACTGAATTGATCTCACAACACACTTCACATTATTTCAGTTCATGCATTAAAGCAATTCTTTCTTTCACAGGACCTTTCACTTTTCTGTTTCAATTTTATAGGTATTGGACGATATATGTTCAGTTTTAATGTTATCGGTATTGGTGGATATATGTTCAGTTTTAATGTTATCGGTATCATACGATGTTCAGTTTTAATGTTATCGGTAGATATTTGTTCAGTTGTAATTTTATCGGTATCGTACAATGTTCAGTTTTAATTTTATCGGTATTGGTGGATATATGTTCAGTTTTAATTTTATCGGTATCGGACGATATATGTTCAGTTTTAATGTTATCGGTATTGGTGGATATATGTTCAGTTTTAATTTTATTGGTATCGGACGATATGTTCAGTTTTATGTTATCGGTGGATATATGTTCAGTTTTAATTTTATCGGTATCGTACGATCTTCAGTTTTAATGTTATCGGTATTGGTGGATATATGTTCAGTTTTAATTTTATCGGTATTGGACGATATATGTTCAGTTTTAATGTTATCCGTATTGGTGGCTATATGTTCAGTTTTAATTTTATCGGTATCGTACGATGTTCAGTTTTAATGTTATCAGCATTGGTGGATATATGTTCAGTTTTAATTTTATCGGTATCGGACGATATGTTCAGTTTTAATGTTGTCGGTAGATATATGTTCAGTTTTAATTTTATCGGTATCGGACGATATATGTTCAGTTTTAATGTTATCGGTATCAGTTGATATGTTCAGTTTTAATTTTATCGGTATCGTACGATTTTCATTTTTAATGTTATCGGTATTAAAACCGATAACATTTTTGATTTTATCAGTATCGGACGATATATGTTCAGTGTTAATGTTATACCGGTTCAATTTTAATTTTATCGGTATCAGTCGTTATATGTTCAGTTTTAATTTTATTGGTATCGGTCTGAAAAGAAAATTCGAAAATCTGAGGCGCTTCAGATGTGCTCTGTTCAACATGATGGTTTTGAATTGCTTGAAGTATGATTGAAATCACTTCAAAAAAAGGAAAATACAGTTCATGTGCAACATGCGCAGCAAGTGCGTCATATCGGCTACATCAAATTATCATGATAACATTATAATTGTGTGCTTGAGACATGATGAGACTTTCGTTTTTGTAATCAGGCTCTCAAATTATAAAAAAAAATTTGGATTTAGATTTAGATGCATCAGCCAATATATCAGTTATCGTCTTTCAAATATAATGAATTATCGGTTATCGGTTTTGCCAAAAAATTTCATATTGGTGCATCCCTGGTTTTTCAGATATTAAAAATGTTTTTGATGTTATATTACAGGTTCTTCAGAACAATGTTTTGGTTTCTGGCTTCTTTAAAACACCAGGATATAATTGATCTTCTAAAGAGAGAAAAAAAAATCACAACCCATTTTACGGCCATTAATTATGTGATATTTCTGAGTACAACAGGATGTGAAGAAAAGAAGGAGAAAAGTGTGTAGTGGGAAGAAAAAGTCATTTTCAAGTTCATCTCGACTTTAAAGAGGTTATGCTGTTGCTTCAGGCTGTACAAATCCTCTTTGCCTCCAACAGGAGCCTTTAAAGAGTCTGTTCTAGATAATCAAACATGGACGATGCATTTCTCCGTCTCACTTTCCTCCCTGTAACGCACTGACTGTATCCCTGCTGTCCTCAGATGATCTGTGGTGTCGTATATCAGAGGATATGCAGCTCGCCACATCTTCTGAAAACAGGACTTCTGAAAACCCTCATCTATGAGCATCTCGGTTCATTAACAGTAAGAACACAAACAACAACAACAATACATATAACAATAACACACCAATAAACCAAAATATATATAATTTCATCCATGAATTATTAGACTATTTACCATAATTTTTTCTTTAAAAAAAAAGTTATATATTATAACAATAATGTAATTTATTACAATAAAAAAATACAATTATAAATAAATATTTTTTAAATTATTATTTAAATGTCATTTTAATTTTATTATATAATTTTATTATAATTTTATATTTAAATTGTATTTTATTATATATATATATAGAGAGAGAGAGAGAGAGAGAGAGATTTAAAATAAAGAATTATAATATTTTAATAATTGAATTATAATTATTAAACTACTTATTAATAAATTAATTATATTAAAAAATAAATATTATATTTTTTATAATCTGCAGGCGTAAAATTATCAACAAGAATAATTGACCGTGTTTTACACACTGGCCTTTATGCTAAACCGGTTAAATTATGTAAAACAGGAAATTTGACTCACTTTTATATTATCATTCACTGTCTATGTGAGAAATAGTAACAGTAATGCTTAAACAAAACGCCCCTAATATTCCCATGATGCATCAGGATAACCTCTGCCGGATAACAGGAACTCTTCAGGAACGCATTAAGAAATAAAAACGATCAACATTCGCTGCATTCTTCTCACTCAAGTCAACAATATCCAATACTGAAAAAAAAAAATAAAAAACAATAAATGTAGGTCAGTCCAATCTATTTATAACACACAGAAACCACGATGACCTTCATCTTTCAGAAGCGTCTGATCCCGGGAATAACACACACGACACCTAGAAACAATCCCATAACTCCTGAACGAGTGTGAAGGAACGGAGATGGAGGAGGAGTGTGTGGCCTGAGAGACACCACAGCGTTCACCATGACGCATGCACACACACTGTGTTATTTCGGTATTATTTGCATACTATTATTCAGAATCAGATTTTGAATTAGCTTTTATATTTCATTGTCATTTACTTATGTGCATTTGTCATAGTTTCCATTTAGTTTTAATTAATCTTTAATTTCAGTTTTAAAAATTTGAGCATTTCAGCTTGAAGTTAGTAACACCTCTAATTTTCTTTTTTTTGTTGTTGTTGTTGTTTAAGTTCTTCATTTAACATTTATATATTTTAATAACCAAAAACTATTCTAACTGTTTTATTAAACAAAAACAACAACAACATTAGAGCTGCACAATTCTAGATAAACAGATTAATTATTATGTTTTTGTTTTGGTCAAAATAGAATCTCCAATGTTTCTGAAGAGACAAAAACATTCAATTAATTTGAATTTCAACGTCAATAATTTTATTACTGGATAAATCAGCATTTTTCTTTTTACGAATCTCTTGAATGACTGATTCAATGACGAATATATTTATTAGTCACTTGCAATCAATAATATCGTTATTTGAAGAATCACATTCCCTTCAAATCGTGATCGCTAGCGTCGACGTCAGTGTTTATATCCGAACTATAACCTTTTATCGCAGTACGTCCATAATAATCTGAACTACTGTAACACAGAAAGATTAATCGTGCAGCTCTAAACAACAGTGGTTTACAATTAATATCACTTTAAAAGCAAATGAAATTAAACGTTTAGTTTAAATATTCTTCCAAACTTCAACCCGGCCACCTAGCAACCACTCAAAGCACCCTAGCAACCACTCAAACAACTACTCAAAGCACCCTAGCAATGCCCTAAAACTATCCACAACAACCACAAAGCAAACAGACACATTCTCTGAATAAAATGAAAAAAAAAATATATATATATATATATTTTTTTTTTTATTACAGCTCAAACCCTGCAATCTCACACAGAATATATTCAACATCAATTCAGTTTAATCTGGTGGGAAATGAACATAGTCATTATATCAGCCCTCTTCAGAGAGCCAGGGACTATCAGTGAACAGAATTACACACACTCCATTTAACTCTAAAGGATGCAGTCATTAGGGTTAAAAGACACACACACACACTAGCACAAACATCTGCATTCAATGAGGATTTGCCCCAGGGCATGATGGGTCGCCACTGAGGGGGGAATCTCACGAGGAAACACACATACACACACACACGACTTCAACAATATTCAGATGATTATTCAGGTCAACATGAGGAAGAGAAGCAGTGACGATCCGATTACAGCCTTCTAAAATAGATACTGGTTATTATTAATATGATGAATTCTGCATCACAATCAGGAAATAAGAGCTTTAAAAGGAACAGATTACCTGGAAAAAATGGGTTTAAAAAGAAAAACACATCATATCTCTGACAGGAAGAAAAGAAACTCAACTTTGAAACATTACACAATCCAACGCAGCAGAAAAATGATGAAACTTCCTCTAAAACACAACTGATCTTCAGTAACATGAACACACACACAAATCCTCCTCTAACAGCAACATCTCGTCCAAACGCCAGAAATACTTACAAATTAATCTACAATCTTCCAGAAAAACCGCACATCATCCCGACAGCATCCGTGTTCTTCACCAGCTATAATCACCTGTCAATCAAAACAGGATTTATGAACCGCCATGAGAAAACATTCCACATATTCCAAATAGAATGTTTTCCAGCCTGAGGTTCCAAAGTTCTTCTAAACGCGTCGCCTGTCACACAGACACAGGAAGACATACTGAGATATCATAATTCATGAATGTTGCTTGGCCTCATTTTTAACGCTTTAACACATAACTTTGGGTCTTGACCGTCATTGTTTATCACAATCTTCTCATTATTCCTCAGACAATATTAGGGAAAAATACATAAAAGATAGTAGAGATAAAATAAAGGGATAAAAAAAAAAGAATGATTTCTGAAGGATCATGTGACACTGAAAAAAAAAAAAAAAGATAGTAGAGATGCACGATATATCGGCCACCAGAGTTTTTTTTCAGAATTTTATAATTGTGTGTTTGAGAAATGGGATTAATGGTGAGACTTCAGTTTCTCAGGCTCTCAAAAATCATGGAAAAATTTGGATTTATTGGCCAAATTATCGGTTTTCAAATGTAAAGAATTATCGGTTATCGGTATAGGCCAAAATGTTTATATTTTCCCTAAAAGAAAATCTGTTTTCTAATATTTTCTAGTAAAACGTGTATGGGGTCACTACTAGTGACCCGAGGATTGCAATATACTTTTATAAATTTACTATAAAATAAATGGTGGTAATCAAATGAAGATATAAAACATTAAAAGTAATTTCATGAACTTTTGATTCCGTGACATTCCTCATTATACTGTAAATTCTATCTCTATGACTGTATTCAATGATTCTGTCCGCGTTCAAATGGCCTAAACGAAATAAACAAACAGTAGAACATTGATTCATGGCAGTGATTCGAATCTTTTGAATCGGTTCAACTGTTTGAATCTTTCACTGGATGATCTTAACGGCACATTCTGATCCACATCAAGCAGGATCGCTGCACAAACACACACTGTGAATGCAGTAAAAGCAGGATCTTTCATGTCGTCGGTGTGCAGTAATGAATGTGTCTCACAGAGCTGCAAACACAGGCTAATGCGCAGCGCTTTAGTTGTGTAAGCGTTTGATCTGAACATCACAGATGGAGAAATGTGGGAGTCGGGAAGTGTTTGATGCTGTCGTCTGCAGTTGACCTGCACCAGCTCATCTGCATGAGAACACCTGAAGATGAAGAACCTCTCAGGAACACATGTACATCCAGCTGAAGTGTGCGCACATCTAACAGAGGACCGATACTGTGACTCTTTCTATTGGACACTTCACAGACCTGTCTAAATAAATACAAATAATACAAGTACGATTAAAAAAATAATAGTAATAATAACTATAATAATATAACTTTTTTAAAAATAATAATAATTTTATTATATTTTATATAAATATATTTAAATTAGTATAATATTTGTATTATATTATGTTTTATTTTATTACATTTAATAGAAGAAAAATTACAATATTTGATATATAATATATATAAATTATTGTATTAACTTCAAAAAATTAATGTATGTTGTAAATTTCAATATCACATCAAAACGGGTATATTAAAATATGCTCTGATATATGTCTGATTAAACACAAGACTACATAACATAAAATATCATTTAAAATATAAATGTACCATAAAATATAAAAATACAAAAACAAATTAAATCATATTATATTTAGATTTATAGTCATTCTTCTTCAGCAGTATAAAATATGCTCATCAGCATTTAAATGTCTGATAACATACGTTTATGTTATATAAATATTGTATTTTTAATTATGCAATTTATTAAATAAAAATACATTAACAAATTAGACATAACATTCCATTTAATATGATTTATTATATTTCTATTTACAGTCATTCTTGTTCTGCAACATTATGCTCTTGTTAAGTATTTCTATTAAAAGATATAGATAATATGCTCTGAAATATAAAATATAAACAAATTTAACATAATAGAACATTTATATTTATAGTCTTACTCATTCTTGTTTGGCAGTAGTAACTTTGTTATTTTGATGTTATTTAATCGTTTTGTATTGTAAAAAGTGCTATATAAATAAAGGTGACTTGACTTGATTAACAAAGAATATAAAACATTTTAATTGTGTATATTTTTCCACATTAAATTCTACATTTGAGCATTTTTCATCAGGCTTTTGGGAAACTGGGTTGGACTAGAGCAGCGATTCAAGGTTACTTAAAGACGTCGCAGTGACCATCCGTGTGTGAGTGAGAGAGAGTGTGTGAGTGAGTGAGTGTGTGTGTGTGAGAGAGTGTTAGTGTGAGTGTGTGTGACGAATGGCCCTGATGTCGATGCCTACTCAGAGAAGACAGCATCCAAACACTGTGTATGGTGCCTAAAAGTGCTGTATAAAACACATAAATATATGAAACATCACTAGATATTGAGCAGAGCCGACAGTTCAAGACCTTCCATGAGGAAATGATGATCAGAAACCCTAACGACACGTTACTAACGTAGAGCCAAACGTTACGTTACTTAACACACACTCATCCGATGAGGCGACGGATTCAGCACAATCACACACTCCTGACCCCGACACAGTTTAACACACCCCTGATCCAGACACGTTTAACACACACTCCTGATCCGACAGTTAAAGACACACTCCTGACCCCGACACAGTTAAACACACACTCCTGACTCCTGGAAGAAGCGTCTCGGCTGCTAATCAAATAACAGAGCCTAATGAAGAACCGGCTTAATTTGATCAATCTCATCGTGGTCTTTTAGAGACAGTTTATATTTACTGTGCTTGAGTTTGTCTTGAATTCACGTCACAATCTGAATCTTAAAGTCAGATTTCATCTGAAAATGCCCAAAATATATTATTTAATTATATGAAACAAACATTTAATTTTATATATTTTTTATCTTCATGCTAAAATAATTCTGATAAATAATTCTGATGATAGATAAATAAACACACAAACTAATAAAATAAATAAATGCACAAAGAAATAGTATAATATAATAATAAATAATGTATTTTATCTATCAGAATTATTTTTATAGAAAAAAAAGAAACTGAGGACTATTTTGGGATTAATAAATAGTAGATCAATAAATAGATAAATTACGGACGGGTGGACTTTTTTTTTTTTTGTAATTTCAGTGAGAAAGTTAATATTTAAATAAATTATTTATTTATTAAATATAATTATGTGTTCAATTAAAGCAAATAATGAAATGCACTACCTTTCATTTGTAAAGCAGTTTACTCACCAGCTCGTCTAATAAACAGGAATTACTACATGATTTCAGAATAGTCATTTCATATTAATTCATTTCACTGCTGATTGCTGAAATATATATATATATATATATATATATATATATATATATCATTTACATGACTGATACAATAACAGTATTCTCCCATTATCATCAACAAGCATCGATACAGCAGCCATGAAGAAGTGTGTATGATGATTATAATCTGAGTGAATTAGTTTGTTGCATCATTTCATTCCACAGAGAGCGAATCAAAGCCCGGCGTCAGTGTTAATCCGAACAGAAGTCATGAACACACACACTGTAATTGTGTGTTTGAGACGTGGCTTTATATGTTGCGACTGATTTTTTTTTAATCAGGCTCTCAAAAATTATATCAAAAAATTGGATTTAGATTTATCAGCCAATATACCGGTTATAATATTGGCTTTCAAATATAAAGAGTTACAGACTAAAGGGCAAAAATTGTAATAACATTGCACCAATATAACCCAAGTTTTCCCATGATGCATTGCAGGAAAAGTGATGCGTTCTCATCAGGAGTCATTTGAGGTGAGAACTGCACACGTTCATATCCCAAACATTCAAATCAGGCTAACTGGAAGTGAACACTCATATACTTCTTCATTTGTCAACAGTCACACGAAAACTGATACAGAAACCGGTTCTACTAGAGCATGACACCGACTACTACCAGCTCCCCATGATGCTTTGCATTAACAGCAAAATTCAACGGAATAAAACCCTCCTACAACCAGGCCACCGTCGTTATGAAACACAATAATCCATATCGGCTTTAATGGATTTGAGTTATGAAGAGCTCACAGCTCGACACCCCCATCGCTTTGGCTCCTAAACATCTTTAACTCAGTGAAAATGGATTATATTCGTGTTTACCCGAGCCGGCACAATCCCAAATCATCAAGACGACGTCTAATTAGTCTGCATGATCGAAAACACTCAACTTTTCCCAGGAAAACACTGAACAAATGAGTTATTGATGTGCCAGCAATCATGACCAGAAACCATTTATGAACTCTACTCACTATGTAGGCAGTTCTCTATGATGACTATAGTGCTGTCTAAGTAGGCAACACACTGTTTTCAGGCTATGACGCTCTAGAAAGCTCAATAGAGTTTAATGGCCATAAAAGGTCCTAAATGATGTCTGACAAAGTTTCAGACGCTCTATGCTGTCTACAATCCAGGCAGCTTTCTATGATGCCTACAATGCGGTCTATGTAGATTTTAAGAGTATAATGCTCATAAATGATGTCTAGCTAAACAGCCCACAAGATTTTTATACTATGAGGTGCAAAAATGGCGTCTAGAAAGGCAGTTTATAGGTTTTTGAGACTATGATGCTCAAAATGCTGTCTAGATCGAAAGCTTGCTTGATTTTAAGGCTATGATGCACATGCTGTCTAGCTAGGGAGCTGACTAAACAAGCAGCTTTCTGTGATACCCCTAAAATGCTGCCTACATTTTAAGGGTATAATTCTCATAAATGCTGTCTAGCTAAACGGCCCACTAGATGTTGATACTATGAGGTGCAAAAATGATGTCTAGATAGGCAGCTTACAAGGTTTTTGAGACTATGATGCCTAAAAAGCTATGATATTTAGTGCAGTCTATAAACAGCCATAGATTTTGATGCAAATCCAGGCAGTTTAAGTAGGCAGCTCACTAGCTTTCAAAAACGGACCCTAGGTAGTCTGCACACTTCATTTAAGGGTACATAAATGCTGTCTAGATAAAACGAACCACACGATTTTGAAAATATGATGTCCAAATCGATGTCTGCACTTGGTTTTGAGACACAGGTGTGTCTAGTAGACTGACATTCACACTCATATAATTGCATTTAAAAGACAATGAAGTTAAACATGTAATATTGCTTTCATGTAACATCTCCTCTATTGCTGCACTATGATTGACAGCCTTCTACGATGCGAAAAAGCATATAGAAAAATCACTACATGTTAGTATAAGGCCCATAGATGCCGTCTAGGTAAACAGCACACTCGATTTTGATACTAATTGATTGCCATCACGCTGTCTATCTAGTCAGCTCACAGGGTTTTGAGCTTATTGATTAATATGTCGACTGGCACTTATATTCGCATGCATTGAATACATGCAACATGATTATTTAAGAATGCACTCATTCATAAGCGTCATTGCACGCATGTTTTTTGCATCGCTCATGAATGCAGACTCGAGACTCCCAGATCCAACTAAACAAAGACAAACCCAACAATCTGAACCAGGGCACGTAAACACATTCAGAATCGAGACAGAAAACACATCCGAAGCACAAACGTGTTTCGGATCGCGTCGCGTCTTACCTGCGCGTTGTATCTCTACTGACGCCCGCGTCCGTGTGTCCGCATTTCCCCGCTCCTGCTGTCACTGAACACACGCCGCAGTCAATGCTCGTTTTTCTTGTTAATCCCTTTGAACGCTCGCGTTGTGCGAGAGGAGACGCCGCGCGGTCATCAATGTCACTTGATCAGTAGGAGCGCGCGCGGTCGTGGAAGCGCGTCCCCGTGACCGATAATCACTGTGCGGTGACGTGAATGAGAGGCGGGGGCGCGCGCGAGTGGGAGAGTATTAACTCTATGATAATGACTGTCATAATACTGATGATGTGTGTTAGGTTGCCTAATATAGCCTACATCGAGAACGAAATGAATTAAGTGTTATTAGATCTATCTATCTATCTATCTATCTATCTATCTATCTATCTACATGTCTGTCTGTCTCTATCTATCTATCTATCTACATGTCTGTCTGTCTCTATCTATCTATCTATCTATCTATCTATCTATCTATCTACATGTCTGTCTGTCTCTATCTATCTATCTATCTCTACATGTCTGTCTGTCTCTATCTATCTATCTATCTATCAATCTATCTATCTATCTATCTATCTATCTATCTATCTATCTATCTATCTATCTACATGTCTGTCTGTCTCTATCTATCTATCTATCTATCTATCTATCTATCTATCTATCTATCTATCTATCTATCTATCTATCTATCTATCTATCCATCTATCTATCTATCTAGCTATATGTCTGTCTGTCTCTATCTACACGTCTGTCTCTATCTAACTACTTATCTATCTATCTATCTATCTATCTATCTATCTATCTATCTATCTATCTATCTATCTATATAGCTGTCTGTCTGTCTGTCTATCTATCTATCTGAAATAATCAACACTATACAGTAAGCTTCATTACAGTAACATTGTTACAGTTTTCTCAGTCGCTTTGGTGTATTTCTCGAATCATCCTCGACATTTGTAAAACAGTAAGTGCATTTCTCAAAACAATTCGTACAAATAGCAAAACACCAGATTACCTGCAAAAGCCCAAATCCTTAGTTCATCTCTCTAAAGTTACAGTAATATCTGTGTCAGTGAAGATGTCAGTGCATCAGAATGGCAAACACAAGTGCTTGTGCTTGTACGGATAACACAGTCACATTGCTTAGTCACGTTGTCAATATAACAGTTTACTCGAGATGTTCTGATGGAAACTATGGATAAAGTTTTGATGACAATTATTGTAAATTGTCGGTTACACACCTTAGTGTGTGTGGGAGTTTGATTGCAAGAGAATGGACATGATTCACATTTACGCTTTTACTGTTTCTGGGCTACTGTAATTTGTTGACAGGCCGTGTCATCGCAATCGGGATGAAAGTGTCTTCGGGAAGCAGACAGCGAGAACATCTCACAGAAACGAGGTGTGAACACACGGATCAGATCCTCCGGGAATGAAGTGTGATTCTCTGTCATCTCACACCGAAACCAGCGCTGTGTTTGTCAAACTCATGTGACAGAAAACACACACCAGTGTGTGAAATCCAGACAGTGAATGATGCAGGTTAATTTCCTCTGACTAACTGAATGGGGTTCAACTGGATTAAAAAATATCACAGCGGCCCACAGAATCCTGAAAGAAATGTGAATCATTCTGTCCGGACTCACATAAACACATCATTAGGGGTGTAACAATATACTGTATATCATGTCACAATATAGCGCAAAACAATAATGAAACTATCGTGATAGTGACTATCACCGTCACCCAAAGGAAAAATTACTGTGTGAGAAAAAAATTCAAGTTGTTTTAGTGTCAGTTCTACATTAAACTGCTATATATACTGTTGAATATGTATAATAATGAATATCTGATAATACCAGATGTCTGATGTAATCAGTAAAAGTGGCAGACATTATTTTAAATATATCTAGTCAGTGACAGAGATCAAGCATATTCATCTAATAATTCAGTTTTCAGCTTCAGAATCATGAATATTTTTATTCTGGTGTCTCTATTGTCCTTGAGTCCAAGACTATTCATTTACACACACAATGTAATATCAAATTTTGCATTTTAATCAACAGTGCATTTTTTGTTGTTAACCTTTTATCAAATATCTTGAGTATCGCAATACTGTAATATCATATCGTGAGTTCAGTATCGTGAAATGAGAGTATCGTTACACCACTTTTTCCTTTCTTCTCTCTTTTGATTCAACACCCAGCTCAGAACTTTATCTAATGTTCTCCAAGTCAAAGTTATCTGGTCTTTAATAATGTTCTCAAAAATGAGCACAAAAACATTATTTATACATCATTCATGGCACTTTTTACGGAAAGCTTTAAGTTGGATCATTGAATGTTCATTCAACGCTTTTTTAATGTTACAACTGGGTTTAGAATGTTCAGAAAACATTCAAATGTATTCGAAAGTTGGACGTTCTGATTCGGAATGTTCAGAGAACTTTCAAATGTAACAATCTATAATGTGTGAGGAATGATGAAACGGAATAACGTTTGCATAGGCCTAACCAAGAAAAGAAAACAACATCTATAACATTCTTTAGAACATATTTTTGTTAGCTGTGCCAAATCTCGCTCTATATTATAACTATAATGTGAAAGATCATCGGTGGAGATGTGAAGGGTTTGAACAGAAACACTCTGGGTTCTATATGTTCACTGCAGGACTTTATAGAGAGCAGATGTGTGTTACAGTGAGCGCCCTAATCTTTCCCTGTATCAAATCACTATGTTAATAAAAGTCTTTAGCTGTCATTCACACTGTAGCTACATCTCCTCAGCGCTCTGAAGAAACTCTGAGGATTTACTTCACCAGCACCAAGACATTCATCTGTATAGAAAACACTGATACAGTAGGCCTATATATATATATATATATATATATATATATATATATATATATATATATATATGCTGTCTATCTTTTAATGGCCTGGATCAATACTTGAGCTCATTAAACAGTTAATCGACTGTGTGATTCACTGTTATTCCCTCTGCGTATTATATTACATCACACTATATCAGGTGGGAGAAAGAGTCATGAAACATTACGCTGATACACACCGGGAGAGTGCAAGAAACCCAGTTTCAGTCTGAAGAATCTGCAGTAAACAGATGAGTTTCCTCATAGTCACCGTTTAAAACGTCAAATTAATACGTCTAGAATTTATGATTAAGATATTTCAAGTAAAACAAGTTTTAGTTACGTTGCATAATAAAAAACTTTACCGTCGACTATCAACCCTAAAACCACTCATGTCAGAAACCACTTAAGCGTTGATTTTAAGATTTAACATTGCCTTTATGATGTCAATACACAACATCAGGAGCACAACCTGACCGAACTTTGACCTGAACATCTGGCTTTTACACAAACTCACAGCTTTAAATATTTCTATGAAATATCAATTCAGAATCTGATCTCTGTGTTTCGACTGGATCCCGGCCAACACAGTCCATCTTACAATAACTATCATTCCCTCGTCGTTTATTGACTCATATGCTTCTGTGAAACACACGTGTGAAGAGTCTCAGAGCTCCTGTTTTCTGTTTAAAGGGGATTTATAATGCTATAAGCTTCACTAAAACACCATGAAAAGAAGATTCGACAGCTTTAGCAGAGAAATGATCAAATATCAATGACTTACTGTAAATGTGAGTCTGTTCCACATACGGGGTTTGTAAGGAAGCCCTTTTCTGCAATGAGAAAAATAATCAATCATAACGACATACTACGTAATAAATATGAAAAAAGTCGAAGAAATTATGACATAAAACTCAAAATTATGACAGAGAAAATCAAAACATGTTTAGATAGTCAAAATGAAGAGATAAAAAGTTGAAATTGTGAGATAAAACGTTGAAATGATGACTTTCTTGATTTTGAGATTGACCAAAAGTACACACTAAGTTATAATTTTGAAATTAGTCTAAGTTATGACATGAAAATATAAATTATGGCATAAAAATTGAGTTAATGAGATAAAAAGTTGAAATTATGTCATACTGTTATATTTATGAGATGAAGAGTTGAAATTATAATGTCAATTATGACATAAAAAGTTGCAATTATGACATCAAGTCATAACTGAGATGATAATACTTAATAATTATAATAATAATATAAACATAGTATGTCTTAATTTAAACTTTTCATCTCATTATGTCATAGTTATGTTATATAATATTTTGATATATTGTTTTGATATATATGTAATGCCAAAATTGTTATATTTATGTCATAATTATGATTATGTCATAATTTTGACTTTTTAAATCTCATATTATTCACTTGACTATTTTTTTTTTCTTATATGGCAGGAACTGTCTTGCAAAATGGATTCTTATTTCCACCATGGAATGAATATATTTTTATAAAAAGGAAAATGTGATTTTTTTGTGTGAGTTGGAATCAAGTTCTAAACTTACATTTTGAGTCCACATCTCCGAAATCTGGAATCTTTCTTCCCGGGAAAACAGAAATATGCCGTAGATGAGGTATGGGTAACACTTTATTTAAATCTGTTATATGTAATGCATTATAAAGCTATTCATAATGCATGCTGCAATGCATTATATCTTTTCATAAATTGTAGCCTATAAGAGTGAATTTTAACTGGTTTTAATTATTTATGAGAACAGTGCATTATAAGATGCATGATCAATATTTTTATAATCCATATACATAAAAGCTTCAAGTAAAGTATTACTGATTTGCATTTCTGGCTCCAAATGTTTGTCCAATCAAAACCAGACTGTCTAATTCCAGTGGAGGCTGTGTGTTGTGTGTTTGGCTGTGTGTTAAAACACTCCGAGACAGAAATGCTGTTCTCACAGATTCACTGCTGCTTATTTTCACCCCTGATGTCCTTTGAGTCGCTCAGACCCATAAAAGATGCTTTTACTGTACACAAAATCCTCCGTATGTGAATAACAGACACAAATGAAGCTGTTTTAGTACATCAGAGTAAATGTGAGTCTGAACATCATGTCCATCCAAACCCATGGCTTTCTTTCTCCTGTACTGAAGCAATCGTGGAGTAATTGAGGTCAAACTCCTTCAGAAGGAGCGTTTAGTGTCGAACCCTTCGAGGGCTGGGATTTAACATTCCTGAGGTTGTTCACCTCAGGTGTGTGTGTGTGTGTTTGAGGCCTTGAGGACTCAGGTGTGTGTGTGTGTGTATGTGTGCTGGAACCATTGCCATGATGAAGATGCACTTAAAAACATCAACATCCAGCTAGAACGTGTGTCCGCCACAGAATAAAACATTTAAATGATAATTGCGACCTTTTATCTTAAAATTGCAAGTTTATAGATATAAAGTCGCAATTGCGAAATTAAGAGTCCTATTCTAAGGAAAATGCAATTCTGATTTAAAGTCGCAATTGCGTTCTAAGAGAAAAACTTTATATCTCACAATTCTGACGTTATATTACGCAATTCTTATATAAAGTCACAATTGTATGTTATAAAGTGTGACAAAAAGACAAAATTGCGAGTTTATATCTCACAATTCTGATATTATAACTCGCATTTTTGCGACTTTATGTCACGCTCACGCAGTTCTGACTACGCAAGCGACTTTACATCAGAATTGTGATATGTAAAAAGTCAGAATTGTGAGATAAAAGTTGCAATTACCTTTTTTATTGTTTATTCTTTGCCGGAGACAACGCTACTGGATTGGTTTAAATACTCTAGTCAAGAACAAAAATCTCGATTGTAGTTTTTTTTTTCTCTACAGATAATAATAAAAGCCCGTTGACAGGATAACTACTAACTATTAGCGTTCATACTTTAACAATAGCGTTCTGATTATTATTCAGTTTTGTACACTGTCACTTTAAATGCTCGCGCTATTTAGGGCAGAATCGATTCTGATTGGCTGTCAATGTTTTTATCAGGGAAAAAATCGTTATGAACGCGATTCCATGAAAATAGCTAGTTCTGCTGTGAATTTATCATTACAGTTGTGATGTGCATTTAGAGCGATTTTTATCGATTATTTCGGTTTCATTTTCAAGTTTGATCTTCTGTTTTACCTCATTCTTAGGTATTTAAACTCTTTAACCAAGCCACTAAACATAGTTCATCACAGACTGAGTTTATAGTCTATAAATCCTATATGATGAATGTATGTTTATTTGATAGCACTTCTGCTGAAGATTTTTCGCTAAACCCCCTCTCGATGAATCATTTAAGGCATATATATATATATATATATATATATATATATATATCACCATACTTACCGAGTTGATTGCTTACATTTAGAATAAGTTTTATGAAATGTTATGTTTAAATATTTTGATTAATAATTAAATATGCACTAATTTGCATACATTTCTAGAACAGGTCCAAAATTCTTGTTTAATTTATTGAAACATATTCGAGTCAAAGGGGATTTTGAACTTTTTTTTAACACAATTTATCACTCAAAAAGCCAAAAAATACTGTCAACAGCCAGAATTTTTTTTTGTCACAATTTCTTTATAATAATATATTTCTAGTCCAATATGTACAGTTTTTTTTTCTGGCAGAGTCTTAATAAAAAACCTCTGAAACTGAAAGTCTGTTAAAATCATCCGATTTTCCACATAATACAGGATCCTCGTAAAGAAAGTGAAGAGACAGAATCTGGTGAAAGGTTTTATTAGTTTGAACTTTCTACCTCTCGTCTGGTTGTGTCAGAAAAGAAAGTTACAAAACATCTACAATCTCTCCAGCGTGGCAAAAATCATGACCTTTGACCTGTACAAAACATCACGACTCTGTCATTTACAGCAAACCTAAACGAGCAGAGTTAAATATCGTTATCCTACATCATCTAGCATGCCTGAAACTCAAGCGTATAATTGAAGTACGTGACGACCTACAGACGACCCACAATGCACCTCAATACATCACTAATAAAGTCAACGACTACAGTTTTCCAGCAAACCTCCACGAAACGCTCTCAGATTCACTTGACCTTGACCTTCCATCCTTCGCTTTGACCCTGAAACGACCCGCTGTGGGTGTGTCTTTGTCTTCGAGTCCACAATGCAACATCTCATCGGGTTCACACAGCAGAAATCATTCCTTAATTAGTCTCCTGTCTTGATTTTCAAATATCCTTAAAACGAGATCAGTTCCCCGTGAAGAAACGGCACGAGACATTAAGACTTGTTTCCAGAACATTCCTCGAGAGTTCAGCTTTCCTTTTGACCCACAGGCAAATGTGTTCTTGTTTTAGAACACGGACTGTGTGTGTGTGTGTGAGAGAGAGTGTGTAAGTGAGTCTGAGTGTGTGTTAGAGTTTGTGTGTGTGTGTGAGAGAGAGAGAGATAGATAGATAGAGAGTGTGTGAGAGAGAGTGTGTGGGTATTTATTCTTGTTTTAAGTATAAATATATACTTTTTAATGTTTATATATTATTTTATAAGTTCATTTCTCCAGATAATCAAACCCATGACCTTTGTGTTTAGGATCTCGAAACACTTTGTCCATCAGTAAGCAAGACGAGCGCAGTGATTGGGTGATGTGTGTGTGTGTGTGTGTGTGTGTGTGCAGTGACTGAACCAGGGGCGTAGCCAGAATTTTATTTTTGGGGGTTCCCGTCTTTAAATGAGGGGGCAACATTATTTATATATACTACATATCAAGTTGATCTTTCCGTACTTTTTTTTAAAAAGTGTAATATTGTACTTTGAGTTTGAGCGCCTGCCATTGTCACGGCATATTAACTCTCACGCAAAGATGAAGATGACAGCGTAAGTTACGCGCAACACGTTATATAAACAAATCAAGTTTGAAAATAAGCTGCATTTTACCGCGCAGCATTTTGATTGGTCAATCTATCAATCCTAATAAAACAACTTTTTTTTTTTTTTTTTTTAAGCAATCAGAAATCTGAGGGGACCGGACATGTAAATGAGGGGGCCTGGGTGGGCTACGCCACTGGGCTGAACACTGGTAAACATGCACATTATGAACGGGTGAAGAGAAATGTTTGGTCCTTAAACACACACACACACACACACACACACAGAGTCAGAAACGTGGAACTGTCGCTCCGCTCGAGTCTTTTGAGTTCAGCAGACGCTCCTTGCAACACAAGTTACGTTCTTCAGTGTCAAACCCTGATACACTCCTAAATCTATTCTCCAGGATACTCCCTGGATTTAGGGAAGCCCAGCTGTGTGTGTGTGTGTGTGTGAAGGGAAATTTCAGTGAGACTCTGTCTCCCTCTGCTGGTCCGTTCCACTAGTGCTGTCCCTGTGACTGAGCTGGTGTGTGTGTGTGTGAAGGGAATCTTCAGTGAGACTCTTGCTGTGTTCGAAATCTCCACTCAAACCCCTACTCCCTATCCCCTATATATGGGGTAGGGAGTAGAGCACTATATAGTGAGCTCACCAGCATAATAGAAACACCACTTTCGGACACTACTCGATCGCGCCGTTGATTACATCACCTGTCAGCTGGTGCCGAGCCGGCTCTGGCTAAATAGATTTTTTAAAATAAACACATTACATTATATTGAGCTTATTTCTCCAAAATTTCAAAATAAAAGTCATTTCTGGCCGTCTCTGTTATAATGCGCTACTCCACACATGATTATAACTTATTTTTACGATCCGCGCAATGCATGATGGTATGTAGGGCTTAGGTTAGTGACCATCGGTTGTACACTACTTTTCAAAATGCATTCTGGGATACATTGAGTGGACTATGTAGGGTATAATAATCATCACTATACATTCGGACAGCATTACAAAATGGCGAGCTCACTATATAGTGAGTAATGGGTGATTTCGGACACAGCGTCTGTCTCCCTCTGCTGGTCCGTTACTCTAGTGCTGTCCCTGTGACTGAGCTGGTGTGTGTGTGTGTGTGTGTGTGTGTGAAGGGAATCTTCAGTGAGACTCTGTCTCCCTCTGCTGGTCCGTTACTCTAGTGCTGTCGCTGTTAATCCTCGAGAGACGCGGCTCTCCTGAAGCTGTTCAGTGTCGCACCTCTTTAACCTGGGTTACCTGAGAGAGAACACACACACACACACACTGTGAGTAGATCATTAATGTTTGTGTGTGTGTGAGAGTGAGTGTGAGTATGAATAAGAGTGTGTTGTTGTCTCTGTGTGTGTGTGTGTTTGTGTGAGAGTGTGTGTGTACCTCTCTCTCATGGACATTGATGGTTGTGTGTTGAGGAAAGCCAGTTGTTGCTCCAGACTACAGACCCGGAACGCCAGATAACAGGATGAGATGATGAGCAAAATAATGCTGGAAAACACAAACACACAGCTGGTTAAAATCCAAACATTCACACTGCCATTATTAAGAATTATGAATATAGTTGTGAATAATTATTATACATTACTATTTGTAATAATATAAAATTCATTTATTTCATTGTGTGTGTGTGTGTGTGTGTGTGTGACTGACAGCAGGATGAAGAACTTGAGCAGGTGATACTCCATGTGACCCAGCTCTGAGACCGGCTCGGTCAGAAGAATCTTCTCGGACTCCAGACGCCGTTCTGAAGAGAAACAACAAACATATAATTCTGTTTAATTCTGTTTCTTCACGAGTTTTTAACAGAAAAAAAACACCCGCTTATTTCAAATACGTAGTTGTGCAACACAAAAACACAAAACCTCCCCATTGTTGGACAGTTAAGTCAATTAACTCTTTTAATTCAATTCGATTCAAATTTATTTCTACAGCGCTTTTCACAACACACATCGTTTCAAAGCAGCTTTACAGAAAGTGCACGAGTCCACATCATAATCTAGAGTGATCTGATATCAGAGGAAACTGTCTCAAAAAATGAGAATATGATGCAAAAGTTCATTTATTTCGGTAATTCAACTTGAAAGGTGAAACTAATATATTATATAGACTCATTACATGCAAAGTGAGATATTTCAAGCCTTTATTTGTTAGAATTTTGATGAATATTGTGAAAAAAAAATTCATATCTGTAATCCATAATCATCAAAATTATAACAAATAAAGGCTTGAAATATCTCACTTGTTCAAATGTTGGCCCATATTTAGGGCCCTATAATTTTTTTTTTTTTCTTTCCCAAATTCCGTTTTTTCCGTTTTAATTTTAGCAAATTCCGTTTTTTTCTGTTTTAATTTTTGGGAATTCAGTTTTTTTTACCCTTTACTGTTATTTTAGTTGTAAAAAGAGCTTTTAATGTTAATGATTAAAATGTACACAAATAAAATAGGCATTTACTCTTAAAATGACAAATACTGCATGATGCAACATAACACTGCACTCTAAGTACTTCAAGTAACAACAAAGTATGGTTATGAGCTTTAAACTGTCCTGTAAAAATAAATTATATTAGTTTATATAAGGTACAATAAAAGTCACACTCTAGCCGTGTCGTAATGTGCATACTATCCATCCTAAATAGTATGTGACATTAGTAACTGTCAATACTATTTCGGGCATAGTATGCACATAGGGACGCAGCTTCCGTCTCTCGCGCGCACTGTCGAGCGCTCTCTCGGACACACTCGGTCTATTGGGTTGAGATCTGGTGACTGTGGCGGCCATTTTAGTACAGTGAACTCATTGTCATGTTCAAGAAACCAATTTGATATGATTCAAGCTTTGTGACATGGTGCAATGAGTGTGCCAAGAAAACATCCCCCACACCATTACACCACCACCACCAGCCTGCACAGTGGGAACAAGGCATGATGGATCCATGTTCTCATTCTGTTTACGCCAACAGAAATCGAGACTCATCAGACCAGGCGACATTTTTCCAGTCTTCAACTGTCCAATTTTGGTGAGCTCTTGCAAATTGTCGCCTCTTTTTCCTATTTGTAGTGGAGATGAGTGGTACCCGGTGGGGTCTTCTGCTGTTGTGGCCCATCCGCCTCAAGGTTGTGTGTGTTGTGCCTTCACTGCATACCTCGGTTGTAACGAGTGGTTATTTCAGTCAAAGTTGCTCTTCTATCAGCTTGAATCAGTCGGCCCATTCTCCTCTGACCTCTCGCATCAACAAGGCATTTTGGCCCACAGGACTGCCGCATACTGGATGATTTTCCCTTTTCAAACCATTATTTGTAAACCCTAGAAATGGTTGTGTGTGAAAATCCCAGTAGCTGAGCAGATTGTGAAATACTCAGACACCAAAAACCATGCCATGCTCAAAACTGCTTAAATCCCCTTTCTTTCCCATCCTGACATTCAGTTTGGAGTTCAGGAGATTGTCTTGACCAGGACCACACCCCTAAAAGCATTGAAGCAACTGCCATGCGATTGGTTGATTAGATAATTGCATTAATGAGAAATTGAACAGGTGTTCCTAATAATCCTTTTTAAGCTTTAACTTTTGCACCATGTTCTCATTTTTCGAGTTTCACCTGTATACAAAATCGAAAAATGTATTCATTTAATGTAATAATTGAATGCAGAAACAATGAGCTCATAGAGGTAATGAATACTTGTGTAATGTGAAACTGAGCATGTAAAGTTCAACGCACCTTCCTCACAATCAAACAACGTGTGGATATTTTCATAACTCGTCACGACATCTGAAGATAAAAGCCTCCAGTCAGAAACATTATCCTTAAAATCAGTGTGTGAACAGTCAGGCGTCACACGTGTGTGTGTGAGCCGCAATAACACACACATATGTGGACACACGTGAAGAACAGAGCAGAGCAGTCGACTGCAGAGCGCAGGATCAACACACATTCAAACATTCGCTTATTCAGACAGTTATGAATTATGATGTTTGCATTACAGTTAAAGAGGATCAAGCGCTTTTTCCATTATGAATAATGTAAATAATTGCTCACCTGACTCACCGAGAGCAACACAAGATCATATATAACTATTCATACTTATTTTGATTCTTAAATTATATATATAATAAAAAAATATATAATGTATAAATAAAAGAACACTATAGAATGCATATATCATTAGCATATGTATAATAAATATATATGATTACTTATATAAAAATATGAATTTTTTAAAATATATTTGTTATATATACACTTGTATTTATTATGTATTAGATAATGTATATCATAAAATATACAATTTAAAATGACTTCAAACTCTTTAATTTCATAATTTATGATTAATTATTTAATTTAATAATGATGTACTATTTTAATGTATTATGTAAATGTGTGTGCATATTACAAAATAAAATAAATAAGTGTATAGAATTTCCTTTATATATATATATATATATATATACATATATATATATGTTTATTTAATTAATGGTATTATTTATTTTTATGTATTTATTTTAAATAAGACGATATATATATATATATATATATATATATATATAAAAGACAATTTATTAATACTGATACAGTAAATTAAATATATTATGAAATAAAATAAATTAGTAATTTGTATGTAATATATTTATGTATATATGAACATAATAAAGTAATATATTTCAAATTCATTAATTACCATTTATATATAAAATATATATACATTTTTTTTTTTTACAATTTAAATGAATAATTATATCCTAATTTATGCTAATATCCATTATATATATGTATATATAAAAATAAATAAATGCATATGTCCAGATATATCTGTGTGTGTGTGTGTGTGTGTGTGTTGTACCCTGCAGTGGCGTCTCAGTGATGTACGGTGTGTCTCCTGCACTCAGACTGCTGGTGGAGTTTCCCAGTAGATCCGGCAGCGATGAAGACACTGATGGAGCCGACGCTTTCCTCCGCCACGTCAACACCGGCGTGAAGTCCGTGCTCACCGGGAACTCATCCTGAACAACAGTGTGTGTGACGTTTAGCTCAAAATACCCCACAGATATGTTTATAGACCATGTTAAAATTGTTACTTTATGAGAGTGAGTTTTTGTGTCTGTCCCTTTAAATGCAAATGAACTTCTGCTCCCGGCACAGGGGGCGGAGCTTCAACAGCTCGTGTCATTTTACCTCAAACACACACACATGCTCTGAACATTTCAACAACGTTTAGTCTCTCATGTTTAAACGGAGTCAGAAAGATGGAGAGACTCAAGAAGAAGGACAATATGTAGATATTCTGGTGATAGCGCCCGGCACGAGTGTGTGTCTTACCGTGGACAGAGACCCCGGCTCCTCCAGAAACTGCTTCAGACTCAAACTCTTCTTCCCGTTCACCTGAGGATCACAAACACACACACACACACCGTCACCTTTCTGCTGTACTCTACATACACTCTCATGCTGTTATTATCAGACCATCAATCACATCCAAAATAAAAGATTGTGTTTACATATACAAAACACATGTGTGTGTACTGTGTATAATTATTTCGTATATAGAAATACACACACACGCATGTATATATATATTTAAGAAATATTTGCACATATATACAGTATATATATTTATACATAATTTATATTATATATTACTTGCAGGTTTATACTCTATATTTTTTTATATGCAATTTCTATTATATTAATGCATGTACAGTATAAATAACTTCTATTACATATACATATAAAAATAACAAATTTTTCTTCAGTATATTACATGCATGTGTGTGTGTGTGTGTGTATTTATATATACAAAATAATTATACAAAGTACACACACATAAATTATGAAAACAAAATCTTTTATCATTTCACAGCCCTAGTTATATTATAATACAATATTATAATGCACCAAAAGCCTGATGATGTGTGTGTGTGTGTCACCTGCAGGTGTGTGCAGATCCTCCTGAGCACGTCATACACACTGTCCCGCGACAGCAGAGACACAAACACATACTGACACAGAGAAAAAAAATTGTTACAATCGAATTAAGTCTCTTAAGCAACTAAACTAAACATATTTAAAGTCCCCCTGTGGTGAAAATACATATAAATATAACATAACAATATTGTGGCACATAAAGCTGCCTCTCAGGACTAAATTTAGTTATTTTTGCTGCTTATTGGGCTTGAGTTAGTGTAACAGTCAAAAACACACTAAATAATGGCAAAATGGCAAGTATTCGTGTAAACAGTCAGTGAATGTAAATATAAAAAGAAAACACACATCTAACAGTATAATGGATACGTGCGTCAGCTCTTAAAGCGACAGCAGCCTAATAAACCTGCTGACAAACTTTGAGATCATATTAAAAATATTACAAAATAAAAGTTAATGTCAAGCCCTGTATGACTGCAAAAAAAGCTTTTATTACTTAGTATTTTTGTCTTGTTTCCAGAACAAATGTGTAAAAATTCTTAAATCAAGAAGCATTTACTAGAGAAGTCAAATGACATCTTGTTTTCTGGGAAAAAAAAAAACTAAATTAAATGAGTTTTTGTTTAAAACAAGCTAAATTAGCTGCCAATGGGGTAAGAACAATTACCTAAAATCAAATTATTTTGGCAGATTTTATCAGAACACAAGATATCATTTCTTCTGTCATTTTACTTGATATTTGGACTGGAAATCAGACAAACGAGTGAGTGAGAAAAGTTTTTATTTTATTTTTTTTGCAGTATATATATATATATATATATATATAATTATGTCAAAGCTTTCTAGGAAATACAATTAAGATATCAACTGGATCTAACTCGTGATTTGTTTTTGTTTATTTTTCTTGGCAAATACAGTATAAAATCTGCCGTCACGCTGGACTTTATATCCAGTGATCTCTCTGAACTGTGTTTTGCATCATCAGTGTTTGATGACGCTGGTGAACCCGCAGATCGCGTGTGTGTGTGTGTGTGTGTGAACTGTTTGCGTACTTCACCTTCTGGCTGGTGTCGGTAGTGATGGCGAGGCCGTTGGGAACCAGTCCTGCGGTTTTGTGTTTCTTCACCAGTCGCACAGACACCACTGGGATCGCCACCTGAACCAACAACAACACAACCACATTAGTGGAATAACCATATCGATTATCACTATTCAATAAAAACTCACATATAAGCAGCTTTTATGAGGACTTTCACTTTAAAGTTAAGAACTGTCTCAGAGTTGAAGATCCTGGATCTTTGTACTTTTCATTCTATCAGCGTTAACAAACAAAACAAAGACAAAACAAACAGAACAGAAGATAAAAATGGGGTGAAACTCATCCAAATTTAGCCAAAAGTGAACTGAACATAAGGTCTAGTACAGTCAACAAAGCGGTAGGTTTAAAATCAGGTCAATATTCAGGAATATGAGGTACATTATCGTTTCTTTCATATGTGTTTCAATCTTTTTATTTGGTGTTTTAGCAAAAGATCATTTGTAATTACACTTCTTTTGTGAATGGAAATACAAATAAAACACATCCTAACCAATATGCATGAAAAAAGACAGGGGTAATAATAATTGAACAGATTATTTTTTAAATAAATGAGGAAAAAAAATAAACATCAACTAGTTTCTTTTATTTTGAATGACCGTATAGTTTTCCAGCGTCTGATACAGGCGGATCAGACGAAACTGGTTTAGTCACAACATGACTTTCCTGATTTCCCCTAGACTGGGTTTTTTTGTTTTTGTTTCTGGAAATATTTTATTTATTTCCAGAGCTGGAAATCACCAGAAGTTTACTATGATGGCAGATCTTCATATATTTAGGTTTGCATGCTTAAAGTACAATTAGGCATTTAAACAGAAAATATCAATAACTGTAAAACATATCTGTAATCTGTCATAAAAAAAAGTTAAAAGAGATAGAAATAGGCTGTGTGAGTTTTTGTCTCATATTTATATCATGATAATAGTTATAGTTGTGTGAGCAATGTCACACAAGTGCTGTTTTTAGCCTGAATAGCACAAATGCAAATGTGAAACTGATTTTATACATTATATTTTTACAATAAGACGTTAATATTGTGTTCTGTTTTAGACACAATATTGTCTGCTTTTGTGAACAAAAATATTCCCTATAAAGTCAGAGCAGAAGTGTTGAATCCGTTTCTGAGTGAATCAATCGGGAGAAGCCATTTACTTCATTCATGAATGAATCAGCTGTTTGAACAAATCGAATGAACAAATGATTCAATGACTCATTTATAAAGAGCCATTTACTTCATTCCTGAATAATCAGCTGTTTGAACAAATCGAATGAATGAATGATTCAATGGCTCATATATAAAGAGCCATTTACTTCATTCCTGAATGAATCAGCTGTTTGAACAAATTGAATGAACAAATGATTCAATGACTCATATATAAAGAGCCATTTACTTCATTCCTGAATGAATCAGCTGTTTGAACAAATTGAATGAACAAATGATTCAATGACTCATTTATAAAGAGCCATTTACTTCATTCCTGAATAATCAGCTGTTTGAACAAATCGAATGAATGAATGATTCAATGGCTCATATATAAAGAGCCATTTACTTCATTCCTGAATGAATCAGCTGTTTGAACAAATTGAATGAACAAATGATTCAATGACTCATATATAAAGAGCCATTTACTTCATTCCTGAATAAATCAGCTGTTTGAACAAATCAAATGAACAAATGATTCAATGACTCATTTATAAAGAGCCATTTACTTCATTCCTGAATGAATCAGCTGTTTGAACAAAAAAAATGAACAAATGATTCAATGACTCATTTATAAAGAGCCATTTACTTCATTCCTGAATAATCAGCTGTTTGAACAAAACGAATGAATGAATGATTCAATGACATTTAGACATTTACCGCCACCTACTAGCAGTTTCAGTTTTAAACCATTTATATATTTTTTTCCATATTTTACAAAAATCTTTATAATCATTTATAATCATCAAGGTCATAATCAAAGGTTATAATCACCTTTATGCCCATAGAAGCCTAAATGTGTTGGTGATAAATAAATTATGTGAATATGTTGTTTTTTTATGCTTTTCTCATTTAACACAATAATGACATTAAATGATCTTTTAGTGGTAATTTCTTTCCAAATTTGATTAAAATGAACTTTTATTTGTATATTTTAATTTTAGTTCAAGTCATTTTGTCACGTATTTAGCTTTAATTTATTTTTCTTGCAGTTGCAATTACAGTTTTCATGTATATAAACTATTTTAGATTTATTTTTAAATTTACAAAAATTATTTTTTTTAGCTAACAGATGATGCAGATTTAATCTCTGATGAATTATTTTTCATGTTGTAACTGTATTAGCAACAAACCTTAATGTCTTTGCCGAAAAGGTTTGCGTAGAAACACAGCCAGTTTCGGGAAATATAAAGCCGTCCTTGCAGCAGAATGTCCCGCAGAAGAGCGCAGGAATACACTGGAGAAATACAACACATATATAGTCCCAATCCTAATGAAAGCAGCAGCGGTCTACGCATCTGACATGTTGAGATATTGATACGTTACCCTTCATCAGGATCTCCTCCTTCGGGACGGCGGAGAACAGTTTGTGGTACTGAGAGTTGTACTTGCTGACGGTCTGTGAAGATGGAGACGTGTGCATCGGTTTAATCATGCATAACACCTAAAATCCAACCTTTATTGGTCGTGAAATGAACACTCTCAGCTGAGAAACCTCCTCCAGAAGCTGTGCAACACTAACTGACTGATTTCCTCACATGACAGGAAGCGTTTGGTTTTGTGCGTGTGGGAAACTCCCACGCTGGAAACTTCTTGATTCAGTTGCACCTGATAAAAACCACCGAGGGCTTTACGGCCGTCTGGCACACGAGGGCTCGAACTGGGACTGAAGTGGTGAGCGGCCCATAAGAAAGAAGGCTTTGTAATGTTTAACCACAATCTTGCATCATGGATGACTGATAAACACAACTGAGAAACTAAGATAAACTGTATTAATGCAAGATCTAAAGTTACTTCCATCCAATGCATTTCAGGTATGCTTTTACTGTAAGTTATGTTTTAGATGTATGCAACATGCTATTGTTCATCTGCTGGGTATGATCTGATTTACATATGAAATATACTTACTGAACCCCTGTAGCATTTCTTTACATCTTCATAAGACAGGTCGTCAATCAGCTGGAGCCTGAAAACACAGATAAAGTACAATTATTACTAATGGTGTTAAAATAAAACATTTTTTTTTAGTTCATATAATACTACTACTACTACTAATAATGTAGACACAAACACACACACAAAGAAAAAAAAATAATAAAAAAAATAAAATTATATATATAAATATAAAAAATGCGTATATTAGAAATGGAAATTGTTTAACATATTTATATAATATTTTACATTCAATTAATATATAAATTAATTAATAAAATTATATATATATATTATAATATAATTTAATTTTATATAATATAATATAATTAAAAATTATATATATTTCATATTTAATTATTATAATAAATATTATGTATACACACACATTTGTGTATTTAATTAATATATAACAATTATAGAATTTAAAATTATATAAAATATTTATATAATATTTCATATATTTAATTATTATATAAAATATTATATAAAAACACACTTTTATTTAATTTTTTTAATGCCAGTTAAAATGTTTTTTTTTTTTTTCAGAAAGACCTAGATAAAAATTGCAGAAAAAACAACAACTTTACAAGAAAAACTAACCAAGCCAAAACTAAAGAAGCAAAAATGAATCCGAATAAAAACATTTAAACTGGAAAATTCACTGGTAAACACTGAATCTATACGAGTAAAATGTTTGTGTTAAACACGTAAATGCAAATATTCATGCAATGCAAAAATTTGTTCTAGTTCAGTGAAATCAAACACATGGTCAAACATATTCATGAAAATAACACAGATGTGCATTTTTCCTCACATAATGTCTGTCGAGATCCAAATATCATGCAAAATGTGTGTTGATAATAATGATCATACAAACAGACATGAACCCCAAAAGCATCACTCCGGCTCCAGCCGCAGGCAAATATGTGCAAATGTACAAAGTGCATTTTCATATTTATTTACCAGGTCAAAACCTCAATGTCTTCCAACTTAAACAAACACTCATCCTCGAAACCAGCCTTTTGAATATTAGGACGGGGTCCCTCCCACAACGATGATCATATCTGTGAACCCTGGACCATAAAACCAGTCACAAGGGTCACTTTTCTGAAATTGAGATTCATACTGAATAAATAAGCTTTCCAGTGATGTATGGTTTGTAATGATAGGACAATATTTGTCTGAGATAGAACTATAAATCTAGATCTGAAGGTGCAAAAAATCTAAACATTGAGAAATCGCCTTTAAAGTTGTGCATTAATGTTGGCGATTGTGCTGCCTCCAGTGGTTCAAGTGGGATTTGGCAGAAATTTTGTGTAGGTGCAACAGGGAAAATTGACTTGCCGTGGGATAATCTAGTATTATTGAGTATCGTGGTATAGCAATACTTTTAGGGTCAAGAGTGTCGCTGTGGCACCAAGTATCACTTATCTACTTGACATTTTAATGGTTTTATTTTGGTCCATCTACACTGATATGATGATTATACTGTTAAAATTGCTTAAAGGAGTAGTTTACTTTTCGAAAACCTTTTGCTGATAATTTACTCACCTCCATGTCATCCAAGATGTCCATTTTTTTCTTTCTTCAGTCGAAAAGAAATGAAGGTTTTTGATGAAAACATTCCAGGATTTTCTCCATATAATGGACTTCAAATGGGGTCCAAACGGTTCAAGGTCCAAAAGACAGTTTCAGTGCAAATTACAAACTGTTCAAAGGGCTTTAAACGACACCAGACGACGAATAAGGGTCTTATCAAGCAAAACGATCGCTCATTTAAAAAAAAAAAGCAAAGTTTAAGTTTTATAAGCACAAATGCTCGCCTTGCTCTGTTCTGTGATGCACGTTCGTGACTCTCCAATTCGAACTCGTTTATCAAAATGAATCTTTTTTCGAGTCATTTGGTTCATTCAACGAACGAAATGAACGAGTTGACTCGGAACAAGATTCGTTCATTTTGATGAATGAGTTCAAACAGGAGAGTCACGAACGTGCATCACAGAACAGAGCAAGGCGACCATTTGTGCTTATAAAACTTAAATTTCGTTATTTATTTTTTAAATGAGCGATCGTTTGGCTTGATAAGACCCTTATTCATCGTCTGGTGTCGGTTAAAGCCCTTTGAAGCTGCACTGAAATGTCTTTTGGACCTTGAACCATTTGGTTCCCATTGAAATCCATTATATGGAGAAAAATGCTGGAATGTTTTCATCAAAAGCCTTAATTTCTTTTCGACTGAAGAAAGAAAGACACGGACATCTTGGATGACATGAGGGTGAGTAAATTATCAGTAAAAGTTTTTTTTTTTTTTAAGTGAACTACTCCTTTAACACTGGGACAAAAGTTGAGCCCTGGCACTATAGCCACACCTATAGAAAATTTTGATTTCTCTGAACTACATATGAGCAATTTAAGACTTTTGAAGGCCAAAAATAATAAATAGCTTTAAAACCATGCCATATTGGATATTAGATTATTTTGTCAATGCCATTGACATAATTGTACCATAGTCAATACCATTTGGCATAAAATATCATTTTGACTCATACAATGTATTGTTGGCTATTCGAGACCGGGTTTGTGATCCAGGGCCATTTTAGTGGATCATGGCATCTAGAAGATGGAAACCCTAGTCTAGGGGAAGCAATCGAGACAGGAATGAGGTGAATCGCTGGTGATTTCTCATTCATTTCTTACAGAAAAACGCTGGACACAAAAACACAATGTTTGTGACTGCAGTTCAATATAACTGGAGATCTTCCCGTCTCATTTGCCTGGCTCCTTCACCTAATTCCCTGAACTTCCTCTCAGAAACAATCAATCATTGTTTATAACTTCTGGTGGCCGATGACTTCAGAGAAGTTTCCTCGTGTTTCCTTCCTGAAGCGGCTCAGCTGAAAGTAACGCCATCGTTTCAGCAAGTAAACAGCACATTTCATCCGTCAAACATGATCGTTATCCTTCGAACGGAGTAATCACAGCTAACAGGATGACAGCTAATGAAATGTTTTTTTTTCTGAAGAGAAAAAGTTCAGCAAAAACCATCAGAGGAGAGGATTCAGCTCGTGTTTACACGAACACATCAGAGCAAAAGGGCTTCTGTGTGCTGCGGTCTGCGTTTCAAAATATATTACACACTGCTCTGGTTTGTTGACAGAAATTGCACAAATACGCACTCTTTAAAAGTGTAAAACAATATACAGTAATTCACTGATTTACTCAATGAAGACATACAAATCTAACAAAATACATAAAAAGACTGTTATATAAAATTTAAATGTATTGTATCCTGTGTATAACTGTACAGTGTGTGACAAATACAATCCTCCAATCTCAGAGGCCGCTTACACGACACAATTTTTTAATAAAAATGGAAAACTTTTTATGCGTTTTGGACGTTCATTTACACGTTTTGAGGGCCTGATAACATAAAATTGGTTCATGTTGAAGCTCAAATGTGATGCGTAACATGAGAATGAACCTCATTGGCTCATGCCGACGCTCAAATGTGATGCGTACATTAACACCGGACGCGAATAGCGCGTCACACCGTGTCCTAACTACACGCGATGCGACGCCGCGACACGCGATGAAAGGTATCTTTTCCATGTTAATCAGAGTTTATGTCCTAACCAGACGCGACGGCGAAACGCCAAGTTTCTAATTTAGAAACAGTTCCTATTTCTGGGACGTCGCGGCTGACAGAATGAAGAAATTACACTGGTTATGAGTACACATTATTTATTTTTTGTTAAAAATAGGTCACTGTGC
The DNA here is from genome assembly GCF_016745375.1 of Pimephales promelas. The sequence goes on from NW_024121521.1 coordinate 3,821,735, forward strand.
CACAAGATAACGGATAATTTACCTCAGATTTTGAAAGCATATAATATAGCGTTCAAAATGAATTCTATGCAAACATACGACTGTAGGCTACTTAATAACAAAATTAGTCAATGAGTATATTTTGTTAATGTTTTGATTTTTAATAATGTTATTTCTTGATTTGATTATGTCCTACCCATTTCCAATGCGAGTGCGGTCCAGCAGTACGCTTTCATGCTGTTCTGAATGGTTGTGAACGTGTGGCATCTCACACTCGCGTCGCGTCTAGTGTGGACAGACACACTTGCAGTCGCTGGAATTTTATCGCGTCGCGTGTAGTTAGGACACGGTGTCAGACGCGAATGATTTCATAGTTAAGTCAATGCAAAGATGCGTTACGCGCATGAAAAATTCCTGCGTTACGCGCGAATGGTGCCATTTGTGCATTCACGCGTTTGACGCAAATTCCCGCCTGCCGCCTGAGTTGAAAAATCTGAACTTTGGCGTGAATTCGCGCCGCGTTAACCAATCAGGAGCCTAGCTGCTCACGTGGTGAAGTGTCTGCATGCTTCAATAAATTATTTTGTTATATGACTAAATGCATGGTGGGATTATGCACAACAAAGCAAATATTTTATCACTTAAAACATTATTTCTATATACGAGACATGTTCATTTTGTCTAGATTCCATATCTAGATTATATGAAATAGTATTATGATGTAAAGACAACATATATGTGCATAAGTTCGTGTCTGGACGTGTGAGAGAGAGAAAAAAAATCACAGGACTGGTTAATAACTTTTGGAAGCTGGCTCTATTTATCATCAAAACAAAAATAAATGACAGCTAGATTAGGTGGATGAGGGCGAGGGTGATCCTCGCTCCGATGCGGGACAACAGGTCATCAAACTGGGCACGGGACAGGCGGAAGTACCGCTGACAGCGGCTGTCATCCAGCGCAGCTCCTGGAGCGAGCAAATGGTGAAACTCGCCAAACGGTTCACCTCTGAAGGGTCCGGTGGACACAAATACGGCGACGATGATCCCCACGCCGCTGTTCTGCTCTCCAGAGCAAATACAGTGCGGTGAATCTCTCGATGAATGCTCGATCAACATAAACAAAGATGGCGGTCAACGGGTTTCGGCTTTGATGCGCGTAAATTTCACTTCAAACGTTTTATTTTACCCGCGTCAGTTTCGCTCTTGACGTGCGAATTAACACAAAGTGGTCAAGCGTCAAACTAGACGCGGTAGACGCGTCCGGTGTGAACGTAGCAAAACACGAGAATGAACCTCATTGGCTCATGCTGACGCTCAAATGTGATTCGTAACATGAGAATGAACCTCATAGACCTTATTCAGAGCAGCACCATGACAGGTATGAAAGTGAGGCTGTGAGGGGTAGACTTACCGTGTTTCCAATGGCATCCGCTGTAAAAAGCTGAATAAAGCTCCTATATTACTTACAATTTTCCACAGTTTACATTGTCAGGAGTTTTTTGTCAAATGAAATTTCTTGGAAAGATATTTTTCCAGTGTTTCATGAGCAGAACAATCCGAAAACACGTTAAACAACAGTACAGCCCATTGAAGAGATGCATGACTATCCCTCACAGCCTCGCTTTCATTCTCATTAAAAATCAAAGATGGCGCTGCCGTGAATAAGGCGCATTGGCTCTTACTGAAGCTCAGGTTTGAAACATCATGATGTACAGTACATTACAGTGAACTAACTTTGGATCAACTAACTCTTTTATAAATCAAGTAAATAAAGTTTTCTTCTAGGGGTTTGGGTCAACACACAATCATGATACTGAGCTTTATATAAGGATAAGTCCTCATTTAAATGTGTGTGTTGTGCGTCTTCCTGCTCAGTGACGAACACAAGGTCTCCGAGGAAGAAACATCTCAAATCAAGTGATTCAAATCAGCGTTCAAAGAGAAAGCAGAACATGGACACACGTGACGACGCGCCTCTGGAGACGCAGTTATCGCACAGATTTCGTGACTGCTCAGGGACACACACACACAACACCACACGGACTCATCAGGGCACGTTATTCTGATACAATCCAAACCCATCGAAGAGAAATACCTCGGAAACGCAAATCGTGAGTGACACGGAGAAAATCGGCAAAGAAGATCAAATCTAAAAGCTGTCGAATGAATGTAGGTCAGTCATCCATCGCTGGAGCCACACGATCAGCTGCAGGCGCTAAACATCATTAGGAACCGGCAATTAGTCACAAAAACGTGAAGATCTCATGATGAATTTGTGACTAATTGCATCTTCAGTCTGATGATGAACAACATCACAGATGTCCACAACAGGAAGGAAACCTAGCATTAATCTGTGATGCACATTTTCAAGATATTGTGTGTTTGTCATCATGGATGAGGTCTGAGAGGCACATAGAGTTGAAGACAATAGAGTAATGGGACTCGTTAGATGGAAACAACTTCATTAGCCGTACAAAGAGCTTTTGAGAGAGAAACAGCCGTGTGAGTGTTGCTGACGTGATCAAACCTCCAACACTGAGTATTCAAGTTGAGTGTGTGTGTGTGTGTGCTCCTCTTTGCTGTCTTGTGTAATTAGATCTGCTCGCCTCTAAACGTGAGCGTTCTGCACGTGGAGTTCGAAGCAGTGACATCATCACTCCTCGTCTCACGACACTTCTGCAACACACACATCACGACTCCTGCTGTGTAACAAATCTGCCAAAGGCAAAACCAAACGACCAATCAAAACTAGTATTTTCTGTTTCAGAAGAGATTGTAATGTCCTATGCGGTTGCTACTGTGTGTGATTTCTTTGGTCTCTGGTGTAGCTCAGGTCCTTCAAAATATTATTTTAATTACCAAAAACTATTTGTTAAAGTTTTAATGATTGTAATAATAACAACACTGCTAAAGTAAAGTACTGTAAAGTAACAGATCTTCTCCTCAATGACGCACGTGATCATCTGAGCCTGAGGAATCATTCATATCTTGAGCACACACGGTGCAGGACGACACACACATTTTTGTTTCAGTAATTTTTTTATTTGTATATATAGTTTATATAGTCAAAATTGTTTTAATTAAAAGATATATATACATTTTAAAAGTATTAATATAGTAATATAGTATAGTAGTAGTATAGTAAGTAAATATAGTTTTTATTAAAATTAAATAAGTTTTTAGTTTTGCCTTAAACTAAAAAAAAAACAAAAAAACGACTAACTAGCTGATATAAAAAAGCTTTACATATTTTTTTATATTGTATTTAAGTATATATATATATATATATATATATATATATATATATATATACAGTATATATATATATATATATATATATATATATATATGAAGAGTTCAGATGCAAAAGCCTCTAGGTGCCATTTGAAATTTTCTTCTAGAATGATGATTTTTTTCAAGCTTGTATATTTAAGTTCAGTGATTTCACTTAAATGGCAATGATAATTACCTATTAATTGTTATTTAAGTGAAATTACTGAACTTAAATATACAAGTTTGATAAAAATCATCATTAAAGAAGAAAATTTCAAATGGCATTTAGAGGTTTTTGCATCTGAACTCTTCATATATATATATATATATATATATATTTTTTTTTTTTTTAGCAAAAATTCAGAAGTGATGTCATGATCTCCACCATCCTCTGAGACAGTTTCACAAACCTGCCTGATCACAGCGAAACACAAACACACTCATTACGTAAATGTGGTTCTTCAATTGACGTTCAATTGAGGCGGGGAGACGTTTAGGCAAACAGTGAAGTGTGCGTGTGTGTGTGTGGCGTTCCGGATGACGGGCGGCCCGGCCCTGATGGCAAACCTGCACAGACTCGTGGGAACAGGGCATAGATTTACTCAGCACTGAAAACACAAATCCTGCACACACTCTTCATCTATCTAGCGGTATCATGAGTACAGACAGTAGAATTAAAGGTGCAGTGCGTAATATTCAGGAGGATCTGGTGACAGAAATGCAATATCATGTTTTCAGTGGTGTATAAAGAGCGTTATGTGTTTATTAGCTTAGAATGAGGCGTTTCTCTCTACACTCACATCCACATGTTTCTACGGTGGCCCTGAGCGGACAAACGCGTTCCGTTAGTATGTTGTTCTTCGTGTAAAGAAGCTGCTACAGTCAGCCAAGAAAACACTGGCACAATGATGAACAAGTTATAATGATATTCGCAAATCGTTTTACTGAGTAAACCTAATTTCTTAATTTATCTTTGTATAGAATCCTCATTGTTTAACTGGCTACTCTCTGCTGTCTCAGACGACGACATCACTTCCTGTCGGCCACCGTAACTTCTGTTGAGTTCACAAAAAACAATCTTTGCATCTCTGTGAGTTACAAACCAGAATTGATTCAGACACCTTCAACATTTCTCACATTATCAGTGTATTTTCTGTAGTTTATAAAACGGTAGTAAAATATGATAAATAAAAAAATAAAAAACAGCATATCAAAGGATTTTTGGAATGAAGAACTTAAAATGAATTACTGAACGTGGTGCAATACTTTAAATGTGTAACATGAATATGCAAAAGTATGCGGTACGTACATGAGACTCTGCCTGAAGTGTGCGGGGCATTGGGGGTCGTCGTCCTTCGGGGAGTCCGCCAGCTCTATCGGGGTCACCAGCCCCAGGTCATCACCCTGATCAACGAGCCCCGTCATTATTATCTGTTCTAAAACAATCAACAACCAGAAAACATATTATTATATGCTAAATAATTCATTATTATTTATTTTATGTTAAATAATATATATATACACACATACATATTACATATATATACTGTGTTTGTATGTGTGTATATATATATATATTTATATACATAAAACTTTTTCCATAAGCCCGTTACTTTTTGTTATACAAGATAGAGAATATTTCTACAAAAAATAAGAACATTAATATTAGTATGAAGTAGGGATGCCACGATGTAAAAATGGCCGATACCGATAATTCTATATTTGAAAGCCGATAACCGATATATCGGCCGATTGAATCAAAATTTTAGGTCATTTTTGAGAGTCTGATTACGAAAACAAAAGTCTCACCATTAATAGCCACATCTCAAACACACAATTATAATATTATTCTCATTATAATAATGGGGCCGATATAACTGCATATGTTGCACTTTACTACTTTTTTTAAGTGATTCCAATCATATTTCAAGCAATTCAAAACCATCATGTTGAACAGTGCGCATCTGAAGCGTCTCAGCTGAAGGAAATAATCCATTATTTATTGGCTTTAATCTCCCAAATTTTCTTATCGGGCCGATAACGATAACATTAAAATTATCGGCCGATACCGATATGGTGGCCGATATGTCGTGCATCCCTATTATGAAGACAAATTTGTTATTAATATGCAATCAATCCCAGAAACAAAAGTCTTTACTTTCTTTGCAATGCATTCTGGGATTTCCTTTTTTACAAAGGACACGTAATGCTGTCTTATAATGTGGTCGAAACATCTAATAATGCAGCATAAAGTTGCTGCTTTACCAGCCTTTGCACCTATGATGCCTTATAATACTGCGCACTAGGGTTTAGACTTGAGTGCAAGCACAAAAACAAACACTTTCATTATTAACAAGGCACACACAGACTACCATTTCACTAGTTTCCTAAGATCTATAATGCAAACACATGGAGAAACGCTGCATTTGGTTTCAAATCAACACGACTCTAATTTAAATTCAAGACTGACCTAGAAAAGTGAACTGGTTTATTGTGATCACAGTCGCCTCAAACACTAGGCTCAGTTAAACATGCTAATGAGGCAAAATCGCATTGGTCTAATCAGCCTGCATGGGAGAACGAGTCAGCCGTAAAAATGAAACATCACAGGAATATTACCGATTGAGATCATTTCATAAAAAGACTCGCAGATTCACGCATGTATAGCTTTAACAAAAAAAAACTTTAACAAAAGTCCAGGAATTCGCTGACATTAGATACGCAACGCTCCCTTCAGAAAGAGCTTTTGTCCATTTCAAAGCAGCAGATTTTCTTACAGTAACAGAAGCCTCACAGTCATCATGTACTCGCCCACATGCACTTCAATCTCTCTATTATTTTCATGACACACAAAAGTCGATGTTAGGCAGAAAGCCTGAGCTTCTGTATTCGCTCTCTGAGTCTCATGTGTCCCCAGAATGTGTGTGTGAAGTTTCAGCTCAAAATATTATACCATGTTGTAAATGCCCATTTTTGAGTGGAAGCAAGTTTTCATGCATGTGTTTTTAAATGCAAACGAGCTAAACATATAATTTCGTTTTCTTAGAAGAACTAAAAAAAAATAAAAATAGAAAGAAAACGTGTTAATTTCCGAGTGATCTATTCCTTTAAAGCTCGTCGGATGATTTTCTGATGCCCTCTTATGGAAGTGAGCCTCAGACTTTCACTGTGGAGGATCTGGCAGTGTGACAACTCTCGGGCAAGTGATAACAGCTCACCTCGACACACACACACACACACACACACACACACTAAATATAGCTCGCCAACCAAATACCGTCTGTAAGATGCAGTGTGGAAAGAGTGACTTGAGAGAGATGGTGAGACAGAGAAAACAAGCTGATAACAAGCACTAAATATAGAGGTGTGATTGACCACACACACTTCGAGAGACGGCAAACACAAAACACTCCAGCTGCCGTCTAACGATTCAAAGTTCTGATTCATTCACAGGCTTGATTTATGACTAAAACAAAGATAGATAGATAGATAGATAGATAGATAGATAGATAGATAGATAGACAGACAGACAGACAGACAGACAGATAGATAGATAGACAAATAGACAGATAGATAGATAGACAAATAGATAGACAGGCAGATGGATAGATAGATGGATAGATAGATAGACAGACAGACAGACAGATAGATAGATAGATAGATAGATAGAAAGACGGATAGATAGAAAGAGACAGACAGACAGATAGATAGACAAATAGATAGACAAACATATAGACAAATAGATAAATAGACAGATAGATAGATGGATAGACAGACAGACAGACAAACAGAAAGACAGACAGACGGATAGACAGATAGATAGAAAGACGGATAGATAGAAAGAGACAGACAGACAGATAGATAGACAAATAGATAGACAGACAGACAGATGGATAAATAGACAGATATATAGATGGATAGACAAATAGACAGACAGACAGACAGAAAAATAGATAGACAAACATATAGACAAATAGATAGACAGATAGATAGATAGATAGATAGATAGATAGATAGATAGATAGATAGATAGATAGATAGATAGATAGATAGTGTTAGAGAGAGTTTTCTTTAGGAACGGTCTTCTCCTCGGTGTGGTGTTGAATGGAAACTGGGTTTCTGATTGTTTTTCCCGGAGCTCTTCTCAGAGGTGTGGAGGAACCGGATCCGCTGGGAAACCCTGCAGTCGCAGCTGTGGAAAGCAGGATCGAGAGAAGCGTCTCTGCACAACGCCAGACACTCGCGGACACTTCGACAAAACAAAAAACCGCTCGAGTGGCCCTTATATTTATGTTTCCTGCATAACAGAAATGATGCCGGATGAGCCTCAGAAGGGAAGAGGAGAAACTCTTCACCTCAGGTGTGTCATGTGACTTGATGCCCTGAAGTCACTGATCACTTCAGTCAGGTGAGAGACGTTACAAACATGAGACATCCGTCACCATGGTAACAGGCCTAGAAAAGTTCACATGTGGATCCCAGGACCGTGTTTATGGAGTCGATATGCACGTGCTTCAGGCCTCAGGCAAACGAGAGATCTCTGTCTAACTCTTCACTGACGGTGGAGAGACGCCACGGATGTAGAAACATCGTCCACCGCCGACCTGAAGCATGACTGTCTCCACGGCCGCATCATTATCTATTAAAATACATTATAATGTGTGTGAGAACGCAGACAGCATCCACTCAACACACACACCGACCACACAAGAACAACAGCATTTATCTGGAATAGAAGCTTTCATGACATTTAACACTTCCGGTCAAAAGTTTGGGGTCAGTCAGAATGTTTTTGTTTTTTTGGGGTTTTTTTTTGTGTGTGTGTGTGTTTTTTTTGGAAAAAAATTAAAGATATAAATACTTTTATTCATCAATGATGCATTAAATTGATCAAAAGTGGCAGTTAAGACATTTATAATGTTACAAAAGCTTCCGTTTCAGATAAATGCTGTTCTTTTGAACGTTATATTTATCAAATAATCATATGAAATAACTTTTCAACATTGATAATAATCATAAATGTTTCTTGAGCATATTAGGGTGATTTCTGAAGGATCATGTGACACTGAATACTAGAGTAATGATGCTGAAAATTCACAGGAAAAAATTGCATTTGAACATATTAAAATAGAAAACAGTTATTATTATTATATTACCTTTTTTTGTATTTTTAATCAAATAAATGCATCCTTGGTGAGTAGAAGAGACTTCTTTGGAAACATTAAAAATCTTACATAAACTTTTGAATGGCACTGTGTGTGTATATATATATATATATATATATATATATATATATATATATATATATGGCCAAAAAGTGAACTTTTTTTGCATTTCCTATTAGACTGTAAAGCCATCTCGTCACTCTCCTGACCGCTGGTCATTGGTTCTACATCATGTCAGTAACAGTGGGTTACTGAGAGTGAGAGACTCGAGTAGCGTATCAGAAGAAAGATGCTCTGTGTGAGTCATACACTCCGGTGTGTGTTTACACAGACTGCTTTTCTAACACACAGCCATCTACTGTTGACCTCGTCCTGACCTTCGCTTCCAGTTTTATTCAAATGCAGGTGTTCTTCACAGTCAAAGCATGTGGTGTGTGTGGCACACACGTTGCTTTCACCAATTTCCTGATGTCAAAATGCAATCGGGAAGTTAAAAAAGCCTCACTGCATGAGTTTGACTGCATCTCATGTCACACGAACAACAGCCGAGAAAATGCAACATGTTTCAGTCACTCGTTTTAAACCAAAAATATCAGTTTCTTGCACACTCAAAAATTGCAGGGTTGTTTTAGCCCACATTTGGGTTAAATATGGACAAACCCAACCACTGTAACCCAAATGTAACCCAACGGTTGGGTTTGTCCATATTTGACCCAAATTTGGGTTAAACCAACTCTGCATTTTATAGAGTAATATGTTCTTTAGCATGTCGATATGCAAATTGTTTTGAATGGTGTTCACATGTTTCTATGTGTTACATAAGCTGTTCAGATTTGGTTTTTAGCGTGGTTTCTCGAAAAAGAGCACATGAAACATGCAAACTGGCAGAAGGCATGAAACACACAACAAGGATGTCGGAAGTATCGATGTATGAATTTGGAAATAATGCAAATGTAAGAAAATCTCCACTCCCAACATCTTCCACTGGTCTGCGTTCGAGAGCGACGTGTTTACACACCAGCCATGACTAACAGCCAGATATTATTATTAATGTGAGCTCGCATATATAATATACACAACGCCTGAAGACGAGGAGAAGGCAAAAGAGAGACGTCTGGAAGAACATGCAAATATGCAACATGACATCATGACTTTTGCGTAAACATATACGCCACTTTCGAGTCAGGTGGCGTGTCATCTCTACGCATTTTGAGCTATCCGCGTGTATCCGCGTGTATGCGTATATGTCTAAGCCATTAACGTCCTTGTCATTCCACGTGTCTGTACACGCAGTCAAATCTCCAGTCATAAATGCCATTAACCCCAGTGACGGTTAGGTTTAGGGACGGGGTTGAGGTAAGTCATATATTTATATAACGTTAAGTCAACGGCGTTCATAAACACGCTGAAAGGCGATTATGCGTCTTGATAGCACGCCAAAAATGGAAATACGAATTGGCGTGTCATACTTCATGAGATCAGTCTGAAATATGCATGTCTGAAGAGCGACAGAATGATGCAAGAACGTCACATTTGCTATAAAACATGTATACTATACAGTGAATTAATCGAAATGAGTCTGCATTTCCATTTACTTTGTTTTTACCGTCTAGATTAACCCTTGTGTGTCAATTTTAAAATTGCACAAAATTGCATAAAGCAATTGCAATTCTGACTTTATATCTCGCAATTCTGACTTTATATCTCATAATTCTGACTTTGTATCTCGCAATTCTGACTTTATAACTTATAATTATGACTATATTATGCAATTCTGACTGTATATCTCATAATTCTGACTTTATATCTTGCAATTCCGACTTATAACTTATAATTCTGACTATATTATGCAATTCTGACTTTATATCTCGCAATTTTGACTTTATATCTCATAATTCTGACTTTATATCTTGCAATTCTGACTTTATATCTCGCAATTGTGACTTTATATCTCATAATTCTGACTTTATATCTCGCAATTCTGACTTTATAACTTATAATTCTGACTATATTATGCAATTTTGACTTATATCTCGCAATTCTGACTTTATATCGCATAATTCTGACTTTATATCTCGCAATTCTGACTTTATAACTTATAATTCTGACTATATTATGCAATTCTGACTGTATATCTCATAATTCTGACTTTATATCTTGCAATTCTGACTTTATATCTCGCAATTCACACTTTATAACTTATAATTCTGACTATATCTCGCAATTCTGACTTTATATCTCATAATTCTAACTTTATATCTCGCAATTCCGACTTTATAACTTATAATTCTGACTATATTATGCAATTCTGACTTTATATCTCGCAATTCTGACTTTATATCTCGCAATTCAGACTTTATAACTTATAATTCTGACTATATCTCGCAATTCTGACTTTATATCTCATAATTCTTTCTGACTTTATAACGAATAATTCTGACTATATCACGCAATTCTGACTTTATATCTTACAATTCTGACTTTTTTTCTGACTTGTCTTGTACCAGTTATTGCAAGCCGTTGCGATATGCATATTGCGATATATATATGCATTTGCGATATTTCTATATATTGTGCAGCTCTACTACTGATGGACTTGCAGAAAAACAGAAGCTGAGCTGACCACAAAACCACATGCAACAACATCATGAGTGTTTCACTTCAAACGCTATGTACACAACACACACACATTACCACACATCAGAGCCTATCTGAGCAGCAGCAGTCTTTTGTCTAATGCAATAATACCAGATTTTAATAGAGGCTAATTATAGCCATTATGCAGAATGAGGGTGTGTGTTTACATGTTTAAGCTCTCGCTATAAGCATCAGGAGTCAGCGCTTGTCCACAGCACTTACAGCAAACCAACGTCACCGGACACATGAACAGACTGCTTTTCTGCTCAAGGTTGTGTAACTTATGCCAAAACAAACACCATTACAGTCAAAGCAAAGTATTTATAATGGTATAGATAACATAGGAGTCTATTTACAACTACAGAGGACTGCGGAGAGCCACAACTTTCCTTTCCTTTCAAACACAAAATTGAACGCATTTAACTCAATAAAACACCGGTTGTTATTTCTATTGGGTATGTTGTAGTACTATTTACTCCATGCAAACATAGTTAATGAAAGTGGTTTTAACTCAGAAACAACTTAAAGCAATCTCTTCTACTCTGATATTTCACAGCAATAATTTTCTTTAAAGGGTTATTCACCCAAATATGAAAACTCTGAGTAATTACTCGCCCTCGGGGTTGTTCAACCCCGTAAGACTCATCTTCGTTCATCTTTGGGACACAAATTAAGATATTTTTGATTAAATCTTAGAGCTAATTGAAACTTGCGGGCCCAGAAAGTTAGTAAAGACAATGTTTAAAATAGTCTACAGAGTGACTACAGTGGCTCAATCTTAAGTTTATCAAGCACGAGAATACTTTCTGTGCGCAAAAAACAAACAAAAATAACGACTTTATTCAACTCCTCACATAGTGTAACAGCGCAGCGTTTCTGGGTTGTACGTCACAGCTCTCAGATTTAATCAAAAATATCTTAATTTGTGTTCTAAAGATGAATGAAAGTCTTACAGGGTTGAAGAACATAATTACTGACTGAGTTTTCATCTTCGGGGGAAATATCCCTTTAACCCTTTGATGGGTGACATCTACAGCAACATTAAACCATTCATATTTGATTGTCCTCAATCTTTTTATTTATTTATTGACAGCATATTCAATGTGGGCAACAAAAGTTGTCATTTTTGTCTTTCATGGCAGTGGACAGATGTGTACACTTACAAAAATAACAGTATTCTGCCTCGCAAATACGATAATACCTCGATTTTAGAGGAATAGGAACAGTACTTTTTGTAAGGGATTTTACTTCAAACTACCTCATTCTGTATATATATATATATATATATATATATAAGATTGAGCGTAGTTTTGACAAACGAGAAATTCTGAAAATGGGGTTCATCAACTGTGTGTGTCCGACAATCTTCAACATATCTGTGTTGATCAGAGGATAGAAAATCATGCAGGTTTGGAACAACATGAAGGCGAATAAATCATGATAGAATTAAAATTTGGGGGTAACTGTCCCTTTAAGAATTTCTTTCTGATTTAATAATTCGCGCTAATACCATTATCAATAGTTAGAGTGTCCTAAAATGTGTATTCATCCATTTTAACATACGAAATTCATGCAAGCATTAAATAATGTTTGTTAAACACTGAAAATGAATATGTTCTCACGGTGCACATCAAGACTGTGTTTAGGGATGAAAACACTGTAAACGTGGCGAAGAGTTTCGCGACTAAAATCCGGACTGTGATGTTCTTGCTCAATCGAAATCTAATTTTAAGACTAACACTAACATCTAGTAATACTGTAATGAGTAACACAATATATGAAAGCAAGCGGACATAATAGTGCGGGTCTCTTACCTTCAAACACAACTCCAGTCCGTCATTTCATAGCAAACACAGCAGATGTGTTTCTCCATCAGGATCTGCGTGTACATTCACATATGATTATCGAATATAAACATCGCATGGTCATAAAAAACGAGAGTATTTCGCTCTTCAAGGGCACGAGCGCTGAACATAACCGTGCCACGGGAAATTCTGCAGACCGGTTGCGACTTGTTGCTCAGATGTGCATGCGCATGGGGGCGTGATTTAATCTTATAGGCTCCTCCCTTTTCGTTGCTGCTGCTGCGAGCACGTGGACGGATGAGCCTGAGAGTCTCTGAGGTAATAGCGCTTCCTCTGTAAATTACAATCTTACTGTAATCAGAATTAAGTGCTGGCACTGGGGCTATTTTATACATATTTCTTTATCTTTTCTTTTAAATATATATATATTTTTTGAATGTCTGTTTAAAAAAAATATTTTTATGAACTGCATGCATCTGTATTCCTGGGTAATAATAGTGGGAATGTTGAATAACACTGGGCAATAACAGTGCAATAACTGGGTAATAACAGTGGAAATGTTGAATAACAGTGGGAAATAAGAGTGCAATAACTGGGTAATAACAGTGGAAATGTTGAATAACATTGGGTAACAGTGAAAATGCTGAATAGTCTTTTGTAGTAAATAGTCTAAATTTTTTTTTGAAAAAAGAATGACAACCCATCTCCATAACCGTCGTACACTTAATATGCATTTGTCAGCAACAACTAACAAGAACTTTAACTGTCGTGGTATTTTTTAAGCTCAATTTAAAAACAATATGACAATCATTTCGTATGGCATATACAGTAGCCTATAAATACATGCCTAAAAAAACATGCCATCACATTTAAATGCTTTTTTGAATTATTATTATTATTATAATAAGTAATACATTTTCTTATATAAATATTCTTGCAAGGCAATATAACCAACAGTCTTTTAAATGCACAGGCTCTCTCATACAGTGGGCTGTTTGTATTTGTCACACCACGCGCGCTCACAAGGACTGAGAGAGCGCGCGCCTTGAATTCTAATCGCGCGCGTGCCTCGCATGTAAAGCGTCAGACTCAGAACATCACGATGTGTTCACAAGGCACACACACGCGGTCTTTTCTGGTTGACGGTGTTTAATAGTGAACAAACGTTACATGTTAGTGTCAAATATGCTTTTACAACTTTAAATTTGGCGAATATCGATACTTATTTTCAATAGACACTGCATGCTTGTTGTATAACATCTCTGAGAGTCCTCTAGCACTCACGTGAGGTTTCCATGGCAACTGCTGGGTCTTCAAGCACGCGAGGCTTTTCATTCCCGCGCTGGTCACCTGATGGCGCGAAGCTGAGCTTCACTGAAGTAACGTTACCTCCTCAGCTGCCTTAAACTGGTTTTCAAGAAGTAAAACGTCTTTCCAGGGTTAACAATCATTTTTTATCTTAAAAACTACGTTTATACATAACTTTCCACAAGTTTTAGCTTCTTTCCCAACCCAAAAAAGTTGTGTGTGATAGAGAAAGGAAGAGTTCAAGGACGAGGCAGGCTAGTTCATTCATATATCACTTTTACGGCTTCATTTTACATTAGTCCTTTAGGGTAGACGCAATATTAGAATATTTTAAATAATAAAAAAGAACAGGAAAGAGGCTATGAGTTCAACAATCCATTCAATGGGCTGTAGTCTTAAGATCTTATATTTCACGAAATATAGCCTATATTTTCAAGGCACACCAAAATATATAAATGTATTTATCCTCATAATCCGCGAGAAATTAAATGGCGTCCGTACACAGATTCAATTAAGCTGTTACACGAACATGCCGAAGAACACATTTTTTCTCTCTCGAAACAATTAAATGTTGTACTATAAAAGTAGTGTCATAATTGGTCAAAGAGACTGGGTCCCAAAGGAAGGTAAAGGCGGCCCTCTGATGGTTAAAACCTGGTACTTCAATTCTTCCATGTAAAATAAGTGTGGTTAAATTAGAAGAAATTACACCTTTTTGCAGGTCTTCTACTCTGCTTTTCTTATGATAGTCTCTCAGATTGACCTGGGTTTATGTTTCAAGGTGGCTTGGATCCTCACAGTTTTTTTCTATGGCGTTGGTCTTTAACTTTTTTTTTTATAATCTAAATTTAGTTAATAATACTGAACTGGAGTCTGGACTATAATTTAATCAGTCACTTGAATTAACACATCTATATTCAATAGAAAGGCCAAAAAGTGCAATATAACAGTGGGGATAAATTGACTTTTTAAGGGTGTTCCCATATTTGGTTGGATTAAAACAAAACCTGGTGGGATTGCTCTGTTCATTTGTTCATTTGAATAAGTGTGAACACTTCCATGAATAGATGGGTCTCGCTCCACTTCCAAACGAACTCTGGTGTGGTTCAACTGAAATATGAAAGTAACACTGACCAAAAACACGTAAACGAACCAAAAACAGGACGTGATGTCACAAGATGCGACCCTAAAAGACAATGCTTAAGCATACCTGGCATACCTGGATGTTGCCCATCACAGTTCGGTACAGGCGTCAGAACCGAGTCTCCTCGCAGCAGATCTTCATTTTTGATCAGAATATAGCTTTCGCTTGCAGATGCAATACAACACAAGTCTTTCACAGAGATAAGACACCGATTAACAGGAGTGATTGTCTCATAAAAAGATTTATTTTCTGCCTAAATGTACAAAGGCAAGTTACAGTATTGTATAAAAAATGTAGCAATTTACACTTTACATGAGAGATCCCTAGGAAGAGAGAGTGAGACAGTGAGGAAAGGCAGGGAGAGAGAGAGAGAGAGAGAGAGAGTGCGCGATGGTTTACAAAGAGAAATGGATCCAAACACAGAAATGAAGAGGTGTAAACATCTTTCTTTCAAGTACCAATGACTGACACAGCTCTCTATGGGCGTGGGGTGGGTGGGGCTTAATTAGTGATGTGGGTTGTGGGAGGGGCCTAATAAAAACAGAAAACTGAAGAGAAAATAAACCAAATTCTCTTCTCTTCCCATAAGGATCACACAGGGAGGCTATATTAGCACCGTTGGAGACAAATCTGAACACATGTTTGAACTGTTGAAACAAAACCGGCCGTTTCATCTTTCTAAAAGGAGAAAACATGAACTAGAAAAAAACAACAGCAACAACAAAATGAAGAACCCTCAAAAATAAATTAAAAACAATCAAGCGCTTTTTCCTCAACAATTATGAATCAAGTCACCAGACAGCACAGGCTAAACGCGCAAAGACAGAACAACTAAAAAGTGAGTTTATTACTATATATATATAAATCCTAACTCTCTCGTATTAGTGCGAGCGTTTTGAGACCAGTGCTGCAGTTTCACTTAAGTTACCGTTTAGGCTTTTAGTTAGAGAAAGCTGGTCCTAAATCAGCATAAAAAATGTTGTTTTACATCACCACGGAGAGAAGGAAATAAAAACGGCGGAGAAAATCTGGCCAAACAATAAAAAATGTGCGATTTTTAGCATGTTGCGGCATTGAAAATATCACAATACCCTGCAGATACTAAACATTTGCTGACGATGAGGATGAAAAACAAACGGTCACGTTTAACATGAAGGGAGGGGGGAGCCGCTGTAAACGACTTACGTTAAGTAATGTCTTCTTCCCTGTGCCGCTCAATAATCGAGTTTCAATGCGGCTGAGAGCGATGAACATGCTAGGATGACTTAAAAGGCTCAGATTTCAATAATAATGCTCTCCTGAGAGATTGCGATTCAGACAATAACTGCATGTTGATGAACTGGAAAGACTAGCACCAGACTCGGGTTCCCACAGTTCCCATCAATCCCTCTTGACATATGGACGTGCCATTGCTTTTAAGTCTCGCAAGGGTGTGGACTAAAAATCCTGTGACGTTATATTAAAACTTTTGCGCAAAAAGATGTGCTTCTAAAACAGTTTCAAAGCAGAGTGAGACTGACTTGAAGAGTGTTGAAGAGGAGGGGTAGAAAAAGTAGTTAAAAAACAAAAACACTTCCAATATAAAGCCGTTATACCAGCTAAACGTTGATATCATGTCAACAATGGTAGAAAAAAAAGGCTAACAGACAAAAAATAAAATAAAAGAGAGAGAGAGAGATAGTAAGAAAATCCGATAGCATTCAACAACTGTTTTTTAAAATAATTCCTTTGTACAATATATACAGAAAGCACATAGTGAGGGAGATAAGGAAGGAGTTGCTTTGCTCTCTGTTTGGGTTAATGCTTTTACCGAGCGCTGGGTAAAACCAGAAGAAAGCGTGTTTTCCAGGTGTGGTTTTCCGAGTCTGTGGATCAGTGAGAACTGACCCAACCCAAGGTTAAAGAAGTCCAGAAGATGGAGGCCAAATCTAAGCCTCTTTTGGGGTTATCTTACTCAAATCGCTCTAAGCTTTCAAGGTTTGCCCCGTTTCGGACTTCAATCCGCAAGCAGCATATCAATGAAAACTGTCAATCATCGCAAGCCGGAAAAAAAATCCGTAAATCCAGTCTGGAAGTCAATGCTCCATCTACCCTCCACCACCCGGATCATCCAAACGTCAGAAGGCCCATCATGTAACGACATCAGGTCATCGCTTAAAGCGATAGTTAGCCCACGGTTTAAGTCATCCTTGGTGTATATGACATTCTTCTTTCAGACAAACACAATTGGGGTTATAAATTAAAAACGTCCTGGATTTTCAAAACAGAAACGGCCATTATAAAGCTTGGAAGAGCTATATTATTTAATAATATAACTTCGATTGTATTCGTCTGAAAAGAAGAATGTCATAAACACCTAGGATGGCTTGAGGGCGAGTAAACCATGGGCTAATTTTCATTTTAGGGTGAACATCCCTTTAACGACCGATGCGAAGCCCCGTCGCCCGTTCGAGAACAAAACATTTGCCTTGCGCTGCAAAACGGCCAAAGTGACTTTGGGCTATTTGTTCATGATCAAAAGGAACGAGAAAGAATGACCGTCAAAGACAGGGAAGTGCATTAAAAACTGCCTGTTGAACAAGGAACTCAAGTATGTTGAAACGACGGCTTCGCAACGGGACTGCCCTGAATGAACTGAGTGAGGAAATCAAGCTTTATCCACTTGCATAGTGTCCACGAAGAGATGTGTGAAGATGAAGATGCTGGAATCCTTCGGGGGGGAAAACGACAATAATCCTTATGGCTCTAGAGCAGCAGTCCAGAACATCCGCACTCCACGCTTTAAACACAATGTAGTGACTTCCAGGAATGTCTTTGCATTCATTGAAGATTTCCCACACTCTGTAGGTCCGTGTGTGTTTTCCGCATTGTGCGTGTCTCCTCTCTCCTGAGTATGTTTCCAGCAGCACAGAGAGGGAGGCGTATGGATCTGCTTTTTCTCCCGTCTGAAGGCGACCGAGAAGAAGTCCGGGGGAAAAGAACCATAAGGAAATCAGGAACATCATTGAACTGATGTCATAAGCTCCTCCACACCATGTCCTCATGTGAACCAGTCACATTTCTGCAGAAAAGCGGCTAGTCACTTCTCCCTGGAGAGGGAACGAGAACACACAAGAAAACTTGAATAACTGATGCATACAGTCAAACCAAGAATTATTATATATTTTGGGACACTATAGGAGAGCAAAATAAAGTAAACTGACATATTCTACCCAAGTATTCTTCATACAGTAAAATATTATATTATTCCTCCACTTTGAGCTGATGATGTTCTGATGAAGTGTGTTTTCTGTAATTGCTAATGCTCTGAACAACATGAAGCATTGCTTGGTCACTGGTTGAGCTAAACTGGTATTATCTAATTGTGGAGTTAAATTTAACAGATATTCAACATAATTCATGTGTGAGAGTCGAACAGAAAGACGGACAAAACCAGTCAAATATCATCTGATTTCTGCTCGTATTTTACTACCGTTTTCAACTAAATGATAATGTGAGAAATGTTGAAGGTGTCTGAATAAATTTTGGTTTTACTGTATATCCTTCATTATATGTAAAGGCCTTGGTATATAAGAGACTTTCACCACTAGAGGACAGCAAAGACTGTCCAGTCAAGAATAAAACCCTTTTTAGGGCTGGATGATAAATCAATATTATTATGGTAGCAATATAAAAGTTAACTAACGTTGTGAATACTGTGCTGAGTGTAATGCACTTTTTATTGGCCATTAAGTTCCTAAAGACCGTGTTATTGAGTTCAATTTATTTCTGCAGGTCATTTCTTTGAAATTGTCCTATTTGAAGAATTGGTTAAAAATACAGATTAATGTGCATGTGCATGGACGTCCCCCATAGCATTTTGTTTTTCGCGTGCTTTACAACACTTAATTGTAATTACATATGGTAAATATTGCTGATTATCACTATGCATTATGTTGTTGGCCCACATAAAAAATTGAGTTCAATTAGTCAAGAATGCAAGGATGTACGATTATTTTACTACAATTCTACCAAGTAACAATGACTTTGATAACGGCAAAATAATAGTTCCTCTGATATAAGAAAAAACTCAATTTTAAACAATTTCAGCGCAAAAACAAACAGATTTAAATCAAATATTTAAAAGAGGTGAATTTTACAGTATATTTAATAGCTATATCGCCCAGCCCTAAAACATATAAGCTAAATGTTTGGTGCTTGTAGATAAAGATGAACCATCTTACCATTCTCACCTCCGTGCGGGGGGGTATAGTGAAGGGGCAGAGGCTTGTTGACTTGCAACAATGGCTGAAGAGGAGATACCTGTGAGATGGAGAAATATCTTAGTTACGTATCAGTGGATAAGAAACTTTGGAGTCAAGAAATTTTACAGTCAACCTAAACTAAACTACAGTCAAACCAATGTATTCAGACACCTTCAACATTTCTCACATTATCACAGTTTATTCACTGTAGTTTAGAAAATGGTAGTAAAATATGAGCAGAACTCAGTTGATATTTGACTGGCTTTGTCCTTTCTTCTGTTAGACTCTCACACATGAATTATGTTGAATATCTGTCAGCTTTTGGATTTTGAATTGCTTACCTGTAGCATAAGACAGGTCGTACTGTCCTGGGAGTAGTGGATAGCCTAGATGATGGTGGGAAGGCATGATCCGCTGAGAAGGTGAAGATCTTGGACGTTCACCGTCTCTTTCTCGGTCACTCCCACTTCGGTCTCTTTCGTGGGGCATCTTTTCACCCACTGTGGGCGATTTGCTCTTGTACTGGTTAGCATGCTGATGCAAGATGTCCAGGGCTTTGGAGTCAGACGCAGACTTGCCGCTCACCGTAGGACTGGCACGAGCCTTCTCACCCTCCTCACCAGGGGGCATCTTACTGCCATATGGAGAAAAAGGGTAACCTGGCGACAGGTACGATCCTAAAGAAAGGTGAAAATACCAGTGACACTTTAAATATCAGTATTCTGGTTATAGGTGAAATTCAAATAAGAAAATTAGGGATGCATAATATATATCGGCCACCATATCGGTACCGATATATGTTTATTTTTAATGTTATCGGCCTGATATACAACTATTGCACATATATATAATCATATATGTACATATAGTTTCTCTTTATGTATGTGTGTATATATGACATCTATGGTGGTATAAAGAAATTAGAAATGCACGATATATCGGCCACCATATCGGTACCGATATATGTTTATTTTTAATGTTATCGGCCTGATATACAACTATTGCACATATGTATAATCATATATGTACATGTAGTTTCTTTTTATGTATGTGTCTATATATGACATCTATGTTGGTATAAAGAAATTAGAAATGCATGATATATCGGCCACCATATCAGTACCGATATATGTTCATTTTTAATGTTATCACTATCAGCCCGATAAGAATATATGGCTGATATACGAGTATTGCACATATGTATAATTATATATGTACATATAGTTTCTCTTTATGTATGTGTGTATATATGATATGCATGCATATGTATAATTTGTTTGCATTCTTCTCAAATTGATTTGATTTATTTTTCTCTTTCCTCACGTTTATGTATTCTCACGTTTATGTATTCATACGTAACTTCTGCTTATAACATTCAGGGATGAGGGCAATGTGAAGCCTTGTTTTATCATATCGTATTGCTGTTAATGTTTTTATTTATGTAAAGCTTAATAAAGAATAAAAAAAATGTATTAAAGATTTTGTACTAAAAAATAAAAGTTAAACTTTGAATGATATATTAAAGCCAATAAATAATGGATTATTTCCTTCAGCTGAGACACTTCAGATGTGCACTGTTCAACATGATCGTTTTGCATTGCTTGAAATATGATTGAAATCACTTCAAAAAATGAGAATAATTCAGTGCTACATGTGCAGCGCAAGTGCCTCATATCGGCTACATAAAATTATAATGAGAACATTATAATTGTGTGCTTGGGATATGGCTTTTAATGATGAGACTTGTTTTTGAAATCAGGCACTCAAATTATAGAAAATATTCAATTTATCGGCCAATATATCGGTTATCGGCTTTCAAATATAAAGAATAATCAGTTAGCGATATTATCAGCCAAAATGTTCAAATCAAGCAAAAAATGACTGCAAAAAACCTAGTTACCTCAACAAAAGGACTTACCAGGGTAATTCTGCATCATTACAGCAGGCATCCCCCTGTATCCTGGATGGCCGGTGTCATAACCTTGACCATAGGGGTATCCGTGCATATAAGACATATATGACTGGTGCTGCGGCAGAGGTGAGGAAAACTGCATATGTGCTCGTGGATCTTTGCTAACTCCTCTATGCTCCTCTGGGGCTGATGAAGTTCGTGGTTCTGCCACTTCCTTATTTTCCTCTTTAGAGGGAGTGTCTTTATGACGTGACCTTTCATCTTTGCCCTTCCGGTCTCTCTCACGGTCTCTGTCCCGATCTCGGTCCTTTTCTCGCTCACGATCCCGTTCTCGCTCTTCCTTCCACCTCTCCTCATCAATCTGTTTCTGAGCATCAGGGTACTTGCTGGGGTAAACGTAGGGCCACAGTCGAGAGTCTGGCTCCTGGAAAAGAAAGTGGAGTTAGAAATGCTCATCGTGAAAGAAGGTTAAGTGCATAGTGAGGGTTCTTGTAACTATTAGGGCTCAAGAGTCTCAAGAAAGCCACGAAGGTTAAAACTGTGATGAAAATGACTCTATAAATGGTATAGTATAAAGAAACCAAAATAATGTTTAAGTTCCATACCTGTCTATACATGTACATTGCCTGCTCCATAGCCGATCTTCCAGACTCGAGGCCTGATTTCTGCTCATCCTTTGTATGATGGCCAGCTTCACTTAGCTTCATTTTCAAACCCTCACCTTGCTGGGTCTGTCCCTTGCCATCTTCCCCTTTGGGGATAATGACTGACTTGCCAGGCTCTGAGAGATCTTTGGGCTTGCTCTGCTGGGACGGCTTGCCCAAGTCTGAGATGCTTGGCGCCTTAGACAATGTTGGAGGAACCGAAGCTTTCTGCTTCCATTCTTCTTGCTTAATGGAGGCTTCTCTATCCTTCTGAGCAGCCTCTGATTTCTTCTCTGCAACACGATGCTGCTCAGCAGCTTGTCGTTGTCTGTCCTCACACTGTTGCCTGTAAGCTGGACTTGTGTTCATCAGGTGGTTATGATAGGTCTGATCTGGTGAATAGCCAAAGGGAGGTACATAAGCATACTGATTGTAATAGAGGGGCTGCATGAACATGCTGGTACGCTGTTGAATGACCGAAGGCTGCTGTTGTGGTTGCTGTTGCTGTTGAGAGGGTACACCTATATCTGGCTTTCGTTCTTCAAGCGGCTCTGATTTGCCCTTGTCAATCCCTGGTTCCGGTTCCTCCTCTTTTTTCACCTTCACTGCAACATCTTGCAACGTGTTGGGAGGGTTAGAGACTCCTGGACTGGGGTTTGGGTTGCTATAATTGGGTGAGTAATATGTATCGTAACCTGGATAATAAGAGGGGTCTTTGTTTGGTGGTTGGGATGGGAATAGAGATTTCTTGGCACCTTCCCGAACTGCCTGATCCTCAGACTTGACCTTTATACCATCCACTTTGCCCTCACCATCCTCCCCTGCATCTGAGATGTCAGAGTATGCTGGGCTATTGGTCTTCACAGAAGAGTTATCTGCCCCATTTTGGGTAACCACATGCAGTGGAGTAAGAGGCTGTGCCATCCCACCACTTTCTATCCGACTAGCCACGCCAATAGAAGGACTGGGGGAATTGTCCGAAAAACTGTAGATTTTGTCCGCCTCTGCTTTCATGCTGGCTAGCCGACTTTGATGTGGATCCGTGGATCCATTTAACAGTCCCTCACTCTTACTGCCTTGGTCTGAGCTTTCAGAATATGGGCTCTTACCTTCTTCAGGTTTCCCTCCTTTAGAAGGGGCTTTTGGACTGTCTCCTTCCTTACTGCCCTCCTTCTTTTTCTTATCTTTCTTTTTCTTGTCCTTAGAACCACTCAAGACTGGGTTGATTGAGGGATCTCCAATTACTGCAGGTTTGGGTTGAATGGACTTTAGTTGGGGGCTCTTGCTAATGGCCTGGACCAGAGAGCCCATACTGGCGGACGAGCCAGAATTGGGAGCAGGGAAGCCAGAGGTTGGTAAGTTGTACAATTGCTGTGGAGGTAAAGAGGGAACCAGGGGTCTTGCGGACTTCATTGCCTTCTGAGCAAGTTTTTCTGCCTTGGTACTACTCCCAGACTTCTTAGCTTTATCCAAGCCTCTTTTATCATCAATGCCATCATTGCTCGTCTCATCTGTAAGACATGGGCCATCCTCACCGCCATCCATGGGTACAACAGAGTCATGCTCAGTTTCTGGTTTCTTCTTGCCAGGCTGCTTCGAGCTGAACTTTCCTGATGAGGGTGATTGGCTCTGGGCATCAAATCCTCTACCTTTGGGTGTGTTCGACCTTGCAGGAGACGCACAACCCTTCTGGGAAATGGATGCACCATTGCAACTACCTGACTCGGGGTGCAAAGTGGAGTCCTCACCATACTCACTATCACCATCTATGTCCAGCTTGATATCATCATCATTGTGAGCACGAGCCTGGTGATATTTAAGTCCATTAATGTGCTTGTATTTCTTGTTGCAGTTGGGATGGGGGCAATCAATGAGAACCGGTGAGGGGCAGCTGCGATCTAAAGAAGGGGGCAAGGATTCAGCTTTGATGTTGGACAGGGGAAGAATAGTATGAGGTATTCCACTATTCGAATTGGTTCGCATTCGTTTGCTACCCTTAGTATCCTCAGAACTAGAATTGGGCTCCATGTCTGAGGCAGGTTTGTTCTTGCGTTTGTTAGCAGATGAAGGACTAGCCTTTATATCCTCAGGGTTGCTGTTTGGTGGGGTTCGCCGCTCAGAGGAATTCTGACTGCCCCGTCGCCCTTTGCTGTTCGACGCGGCTCGAGTCTTGCTGTTGTTGCTGCCTTTGTTATCAGAAGAGTTACTGTTTTCATTTACTGGCGTATTGCTATTGGGCCTCATTCTTTTACCCCGTCCACGCCCATTCCTCATCTCCAGGTCACTTGTGGGTGACTCACAGAACCTGAAGAAGTGTAAGGGAAAAATTAATTTCTACTGAATATGAAAAACCGACTCTTCCATAGACATTCAAGGGATAGTTCACCCAAAAATTTAAATTAGCCCATGATTTACTCACCCTCAAGTCATCCTAGGTGTATATGCCATTCTTCTTTTAGACAAATACAATCGGAGTTATATAAAGTTAAATGTTTTGGCTCTTCCAAGCTTTATAGTGGCAGTAAATGGCCGTTAAAGTTTTGAAGATCCAGCCATGATAAAAGCGCTCCACACGGCCCATTTTTAAAAATAACTCCGATTGTATTCGTCTGAAAGAAGAATGTCATGTACACTTAGAATTACTTGAGGGCGAGTAAATCATGGGCTAATTTTTAATTTTGGGTGAACTATCCCTTTAAATTCAAAATCAATAATCAAATAAATAAGTTCCATCCATTTTCTACATAAAACTCACAATTATCTGCTAACCACAAAGGCTGCTAACAGTCCTGCAGAGATTCTAGGATGAGAAATAGCCTCTCTTCTAAATCAGCCTCTACATTTGGATGCTATAAGTGCTTCTCCAGTGGGCCCTGGAGAGCCAGCAACGTGTTGTGCGTTTTTATCCTCTCGTTATCCCTGATCTAGACAGCAATGCTTGTTCTGATGAATGGCACGCAGTACCACACTGCTGCAGGATTAAGCCAGGGTGACCTGGCTGCTGATTAGATGCAGTGTGATAACATCCTCCAACAGATAAGGCACAAGAGCAACCAAAGAGCTTGATCAAAGCACAGGCATTGAACCATAGTAAAACAAAGCAGTTAAGAAAGCTACCTCAGGGCCCCCGGTCCTCAGAACAGAACTGAGATTTATAAGGAGCAGCAGAATGGCAAGATGATATACATCACAGGTTGATATGTAATGTTAGAGATCTTTAACTGGATAAAAACTCTATCGGGAGTTGTCCAGTGGGTTATAAGGAACTAGATAGGCTACGTTCTATTTCGATTGTTGGTTATACAATATTTTCATGACATGCAGCTGTTTTTTCAGCGTCTCAAGGCTTGATTTTCAGATGGTGCGTGAAGTCACTGTGTACAGCTCTGTAAATTGTCATCGCCGTCTAACTAACTGGACCACAAGTTAACACCCTGTTTGCTTTACACTAAAGGTTCTTGCACCCCGAGTCCGAAATTGTCATCTGGTGAAAAAATAAATACGACCTCACGTTGTGTCAATCACATTTACATACTGCCCCCGAAACATCTGTCCGTCATAAAAAAATTCGGATTGGGTTCAACATTTTGCGTTTTTTCGAATCCGTAGCAAGCCTTTTGAGAGGTGTTTGGACAATTTAGAGCCACCGTACAAGGGCATATCGAACACACAGTGTTAGTAACTAACGTTATAAAGTTAACTATTAGCCAGTTACTGGCCAGTTGTATTTCATGAGAAACATATGAATTCACGTGCTGTAATAAATCCAACAGACAGGACTCTCTAAACTGCGGCGCAAACAAACATGACGGTGCCCATCTCACGTTACAGATCAAGATCATTTATAAAGGCTAAACAAACTCACTTACACGTATTTGAGAATCGGACTAGAAGATAGTTAATTTTTATAAATAAAAGTGCTACATCTGTCATACATTCGGGGGGGGGGGGGTATTTGTAAAGAATACTCATTGTTTAACGGTCTACTCTCTGCTGTCTCAAACAACGACATCACTTCCTGTCGGCCCCCGTAACTTCCTTTTGGCTGCAATTCGCAACCTCACCACTAGGCGCGCTAAAACTTACACACTGCACCTTTAAGTGTTAAATCTCGCAGTGGAGAATTCTGAGAATTCTCAAAAATACCGAACGACTATCACATTCATCATTAATTGCGTTAATCTGTTCCAAAGACTACACGCAGCTCCGACTGGAACGCAAATATACAGAAGAAACGCATATGAATGCACTGCATCATCTTCACCGGTGCCCTCCCCAGGGTTAATGCTGTGTTAGTAATGTTTGCCTGCAGCCAGAAGATAAAGTGCACCATGGAAATTCAGTCTTTTCTGGAACATTACGATTAGAAATCAGAAGCCGCCTCCTAAGGCAGAGTCTCTTAAATGTACACAGTATTATGTACAGCAAATTATTTGTACCATGCAGTGCTGGTATCTAACCTTGGGCAGGCTACAGCATGATAACTAAATGTCGGAGTGTCTGTTCTGTAAAAGGCATGTGCAAGGTCAAAGAAGGAGGCTCCTTCAGACCGAAGCTCATTATTATTGCCTCAAGCTGTAATCAAGGGTCATGCGAGAAGTTCACGGCATTAGGACCCAGCAGAATGCAACTGAAATGCTGGTCTGTAAGGGAGTACTAACGCTTTAGATCGATGGAAGCAGGAGAAAAGAATAGGGAGGAGGGGAATCAATTCCTTCATGATGCTGCATTTCAAAAGGTGAGTGTCAGAAAGGGGTGGGGGACATTTTGACATATTACCCTCCAATGTTTCCTTCATTACTGCAAAATCCCGGAGGAGATGAAAGGGTCTAGCAGGAGTGTGCAGTGGCCACAATCAACTCAAACAGATACACTGTATAGAGCTCTACACTGCATTTGGTTACACTTTATTTTAAGGTCTCATTGTTACAGATATGAAAACCTTTTCACAATATTCTAATTTTGAATTTAGGGTTCTCATAAGCTGTAAGTTATAATCATCAAAAGTATAACAAGGCTTGAAATATCTCACTTTACATGTAATGGGTCTACTTGTTTCACCTTTTAAGTCAAATTACGGAAATAAATGAACTTTTGCGCCATATTCTAATTTTTCGAGTTTCACATGTACTTACTATAGGTTAAGGATTTGGTTGAGGGTTAGTTGCATGTAATTATGCATGATTTATGGTAAGTACATGTAAGAAGGACACTGTGTGACCATGAATTCAAATATTCACCCTGTGCAAAATTCAAATAGGTTTTCATTTCATAGCAAACTAAACGTGTATTTGTAAATTAGGTTGAATTAATCCTACACAAACAGTACAGGCTTGTATATGATAATTCTTACCGTGGAGGAGCCCAGTCATGTCGAGTGCAGTCTAACAGGGTGCCCACATACGTCTTGTTCCTCCAGGTAACATTTACAACCAGCATACCTGAAGAAAAGACATCAAAACAGGAAATAAGTCCTCAAGCACTGAAACGCATATAACAAAGTTGATTTATTTTACTTCACTAGCCGAATGAATGCACCTTTTAGCTTAACAGATCACAAATATGACGCTGGACGAGACGAAACTGCACATATCTAATTGGGGATCTGGGTTTTAGATGCAGCAAATATTACGCCCGTGAGCACGATTAGAGTATTTAGACTAGTTGGCAAAAAGATAAATGACTGCTTGTTGGCACAAGCACACTTATACATTCCTCAGCACAGATGTCCAAATCTAGAGCACCTGGTGTATGAAGACCACAGGAAAGCTATTAGTATGCAGAGAAGTAAAGAACAGACATTGCTGTAGCATTTCTCTCTCTGTATTTATATATACATGTGTGTGTGTGTGTGTTGTGTTAGTTTTGGACTGGACTCAGCTGAGGTATATAAAAAGACTCCAGGTGTCTAGATCTGTAAACATTATGTCCAGTTCCTGCAGGTTTTTGTGTGTGTTTGACATTTATAACAGCGAAAAGTGCCAAAAGAGTGACAGACAGAGATCATCCGTCGCTTCACTGAGTCTCGAGTGTAACATCAGACAGCAGCAGGATCATCTTTTAAAGATGTAGTTTTAGGAAACATTAAGTGCCTGGAATATAGTACACACCTCTGCGACTCCCCACCCTCAAAGCAATTCCACCGTGCACACACACACACACACACACACACACACACGCACACACCCGGTTCACTATGGTTTTTATTAGAGCCCGACCGATAAAGGATTTTGAAGGCCGATACAAATATTTTTGGGTTTTAAAATCCGATATATCGGCCGATATTTTTTTTTTATTAAATATTGTTGGATTTCACACACGTGTAAAAGAAAAGCGAACTTTTCTGCACAAGATGCGTTTGATACTTTTTCTCTATGTCTAAATGTTCACTCCTCGCAAGTATAACTTACATTTTACAATGCAGGGACTGTAACTAGAGATATGCTAGATATAAATACAGTAATTACTTTATTTAGGCCGAAAAAGTTCATTGTGGTTTCCAAGCTCATTAAAGGGTTAGTTCACCCAAAAATGAAAATTAAGTCATTAATTACTCACCCCCATGCTGTTCCAACCCCGTAAGACCTTCGTTCATCTTCAAGACACAAATAAAGATATTTTTGATTGAATCTGAGGGCTGGATCAGTCCTACATAGACTGCCTAAGGGACTGGCTCTTGACGGCCCATAAAGTCATTAAAGAAAAGGTTTAAATATTCCATGTGCCTACAGCGGCTCAATTATAAGTTTATCAAGCGACGAGACTACTTTTTGTGCGAAAAAAACATAAATAACGACTTTATTCCACTATTCCATTACTTTCTTATGGGCGCATGCGCGAGAACTGAGACGAGGACGTTCTCCTTCGTCTACTTCTTGTTAACGGCTGCTCACCGCTTAGGAGTTTTACCGCCCCCTACCGTATAAGATGATGTGCTGATATAGCTGGAAGCGCAAAACTTTCTGTTTACAAGCAGAGGAAGATGCGCGCTGTACATACGCTTTTCAATTAGCGTATTTTCCGCACTATAAGGCGCACTTAAAAGCCTTTAATCTTCTCAAAAAACGACAGTGTTCCTTATAATCCGGAGCGCCTTATATATGGATCATCATCTTATACGGTAGGTGGCGGTAAAACTCCTAAGCGGTGAGCAGCCGGTAACAAGAAGTAGACGAAGGAGAACGTCCTCGTCTCAGTTCTCGCGCATGCGCCCATAAGGAAGTAATGGAATAGTGGAATAAAGTCATTGTTTATGTTTTTTTCGCACAAAAAGTAGTCTCGTCGCTTGATAAAATTGAGCCGCTGTAGGCACATGGAATATTTAAACCTTTTCTTTAATGACTTTATGGGCCGTCAAGAGCCAGTCCCTTAGGCAGTCTATGTAGGACTGATCTAGCTCTCAGATTCAATCAAAAATATCTTTATTTGTGTTCCGAAGATGAACGAAGGTCTTACGGGGTTGGTACAGCATGGGGGTGAGTAATTAATGACTTAATTTTCATTTTTGGGTGAACCAACCCTTTAATGTTAACGTTAGCGGTCTTCCACTGATGATAGTGGCATTAGCTAGCTTTGTGGTTAGCTAGTCTATGATTAGCAATAGATAACATCATACTGCAAATTGTAAAGCATACATTTTCAATATAACAGGCCAAGGAGAGATGATTAAAGCGTGTTTCGTCCGTTTTTATTTTATTTTTTAAATATTCATTTATCGGCCATTTATAACTGCTGATACCGATATTATGGAAAATGCCTAATATCGGCCGATATATCGGTCTGGCTCTAGTTTTTATACTTTCCAAACCATACATTCTGTCCCCTTAACCTAACCCTACCCATCACACACACACACACACACACACTTACACAGCAATCAAGGGTCTACCCTTTCCAAACACACAAAATTGCTCTGCTGTGCTTTTGAGGGCCGGCTCTGCAACCTCTCGTAGTGACTGACGGACACACCGGAGATCTCTGTTTGAGTTCAGCGATCCGCTATTCACAACGGGCACCGATCGCCTGCGTCTAAAACAGCTTATCAAGAGGTGCAGGCAATAACAATTTCACACCGCAGTCGACTGCAAAGAGAGACAAAACCCGTCCCTCCGTCCGTGTGTGTGTGTTTAGTTCTGCCTTTCACACTGCGTTTCCTTGACAACTGGCTGTTCACTCGTTCCATCTCAATGACACAAGTGGGGAAATTGAGCAGAATACTCGAATCATGTCTCCAAATGGGAAATGTTGATGATTGGCCTTTTGTACGAGACTGAAAAAAATACCAATACATCTGCTAACAATTAGCATAACATCAGCTGTTGTTGGAATGGCAATCGTTACCAATGAAACCGAACCCGAGACCACCGATGGGGCAAGATGAACCAGCCTGCCAATCCATTGCTAGTTACACAACTTAGCCTGATCATATCCATCTGAACTCCCATCTCTACTTTCCCAGAGCCAGATTAGCAAGATTTGCTTCAACATTAGAGATTTTTAAATCTTTGCTTAAAACTCATTATTTTTCCGATTGCTTTTAAATGTTCCTTGACGATTATTTTTGATTTTCTTTTCCAATTTAGTTTAAAAACGGTCTCTGATTTTATTTGTGAAATAAGTTCTCCTGCTTGTGTTTGTATTGATTTAATCCGATGTTTTAAAGCCGCTATAGAAATCCACCAAAATTGAAAATTTAATGTCATTCTCCCAATCAGGGTTTGAAATGAAGACGTCAAATGCGTGTAAAATCGTCAGTGGCGGCTTACGATGTCAAATCACGCTTTGTTACTCAATGTTTGCTCACTTTGCTGGGGATGTTTGTTTGTAAGACAAATCTGTGTAGATTTAGCGCAAATACTCATCAATAGTCATATTAGTCCTCATGATATATTAAATAAAAGCTCAGAATCGGCTTATATCTGGCTCACTTGAACACACACATGGTTATGCAACAAATAAAGGCGCACTTGTTCACTTGCACTGAAGTAATAGCGAATATTAAAAAGGATTCGGTTAACAAAAAAGATATTTTTCAACATCCGACGCGTTTCTGATGTTCTTTGTACTGTATTGATCAGAATTTTGGTGAAAAGGATGAAAGAGGATTGTTTGAATAAGAAATGAAAGAATGAAATCCAAATTTTATAAAATATACATATTGCATAGTTAGTCTGTTTTTTTTGTTTTTTTTTTGGCTATAAGAAGTTCTGAATCTCCCATAACTTAGCAATTTAGGAGCCAAATTGGCCGGCGAGTACAAAAACTAGCTACCAAACGTATGATGTTATTTCTAATGGCACGACGTGCAAGAGCTTAATGCCTGCACCCTATAAAAAGTAAGCCGTGATCGTAACCCAGTCTGATTCTTTCAGTTTCAGAGCCTCATTAAATCCCACTCAAAACAATCCACGACGGCACAGGCTGAGAAACAGGTGTGTGTGCTCACTTCCAGAAAAAATATATACTCTTCCAATAAAGCGTATCAATGCACAGGTGTGCCACAAGCACAATGAAAACACTGGATATGTGTGTGTGTGTAACGCGCATTCCCTGCCGGTGACCTCTACGTGTCAGCAAGTCTCCGGTCGAAACCTGAGCACTAGTCGTCAGCTTTGAAGAGACATTTGCACCCTTGCACCGGAGACCTTTACTGCAGACTACTTGAGTTTTTATAAGCTGAGAGAGCGAGAGTCACACGATGTCTGCTGTATAACTGCAGGTGTGGCTGCAAATCCTCCCGCATGGCTCATATTTCCACAGAACTGCTTCATTCTGTGAGTGAGAAGCCCTGACCTGCTCACACTATGTTTACCCAACATGGAAACTCAGAACATGATTAGCCTTTTGGACCCAGTTAGGTTATTTTTCTTTTTGGGAACCAAAATATTCGAAGAAATGTGTCTTTTGTACAACCATAAACTAACGCTTTCACAACCTAATACATAACGCTAATACAACCTATAATTAACGCTTACAGAGTATTATGTAATGGTTATTTTTAGGTTTCATTTTAATAACCAAAAATTGCCATCACAGAGTGTTGCACAATAATAAGTAGAAGATTAGAGCTGTCAAAAATATTTTCTTAAATATTTATTAGCAAAATTCTAATTATCTCTGAATTCTAAAGGCAATACTTAAAAAAAGTACTGTATCGTCTCCTATGCCCACAAGAGGGCGCAAGCGAGTGCAATTAGCAAATATAAACATCACATCTTTTATTGAAATGACATTACATTTTTTAACGATCGTTCTTAAAACGATTTATAAAAAATGTATAAAATATTTCCTTAATGTGCAAGGAAAATTAGGTTATAATAGTGCATAAAACTGTAAGTGCATCAGTAACGCGAGACGTTACTATATGAACACACATCATTCATAAACACTCACTTCTACTCATCTACATATCGTTTGTCAAAAACACCGGACGCTCATCTTGATCTGAGCGAGTGCGAGCGCTTTGTGTTGAAAGTGTTTCCAGCAGGAATGGTCAAGTATTAATTTTCGTTGCACGATTTTTCCCATTAACTGAGCGGGTTGTCAGCCTTTTCCCGCCTTTTTAAAACGAACGAATGCAGGCGCACTGCGCTGTATAAACTATATAAACTGGATAAGCTAACAAAAACAAACCGCCTCAGTTACGTCATCGTCATGTCTCGCGTATCTTGACGACATAAAAATTCGAATGAACCGTTTAAAATTTTTTTTTTTTTTAAATTCGAAGAATATTTCACAATTCGGATTTTTATTTGACGGCCCTAGTATATAGTGTCCTCTCTAAGGGTCATTTTTAGATTTTAATTATACAACCAATAAAAAGCAAATCATACCGAACATTTTGTAATGTCTATTTCTACAACCACATCTGTATATTTCTATAACCACATCTACCTTCCAAGAACGTTACGCTATATCAAGAAAACAGACTTTAACACATTGACTTGCAACAAAAACTATCTAGTTTTAAAACAACAATCTCTTTACTAACAGTAAAAATCTCTCCACACCCCACGTCTTCATTCATCAGTAATTAGTCACAGATAACCTGTAAATCATCTTAGCGTTCTCACAGGTTTGGTCTCAAGACAGATTAAGACAGCGCTCCTAATTGTGAAGATTAAGGCAAGCGAGGCGCTGAGAACGGGGGGTTGGAGGGCTATAAACAATGAGATGTAAAACCCAACCTTGTTTCCATCTGCTCACGAAGCAGACGTTTATTCACTCTCGAAAGCCGCCCAATCATTAACCAAGCTGTAACTCTCTCTGGGGAACGAGCCTCAGGCACTTGGTTCCACTTATCTGGTGAATTCTTGCGACGTTACACATTTCCCTTCTCTCTCTATGCCAGTTAAATCTTATGCAATCTGCAATTCGACAAATGGTTATCTGCAGAGATAGACACACTAGAGCATTTATCTTGATGCCACTTTGTTTGCAACAAACCAAGGCTCTAAATTTCAATGCAATTTCTCCAACGAACATCAGACACTGAGTCTACAGATTCACTGCAGAGTGCAGACATCGACGTG
The DNA here is from genome assembly GCF_016745375.1 of Pimephales promelas. Next base: position 3,855,379 of record NW_024121521.1, read on the forward strand.
TTAAAGGGATATTCACCCAAAAATGAAAATTAGCCCATGGTTTACTCTCCCTCAAGCAATCCTAGGTGTTTAGGACATACTTCTTTCAGACAAATAAGTTTTTTTTTTTTAAATGCAGTTATTTTACTTCATAAAGTTTTAAATATGAATATTTTTCTTACACAAACTTCACTTCGCTTCACTTCAAAAGGCCTTTATTAACTCCTCAGGGCCTGTGGAACAATTTTATGATGATAGATGCACTTTTATGATGGAAAGATGCACTTTTATGATGGATAGAAGCACTTTTATCATGGATAGATGGACTTTTATCAAGGATAGATGCACTTTTATGATGGATAGATGCACTTTTATCATGGATAGACGCACTTTTATCATGGATAGACGCACTTTTATCATGGATAGATGCACTTTTATCATGGATAGATGCACTTTTATCATGGATAGATGCACTTTTATCAAGAATAGATGCACTTTTATCATGGATAGATGCACATAAAATGGATAGACACACTTTTATGATGGATAGATGCACTTTTATGATGATAGATGTATTTTATGATGGACAGATGCACTTTTATTATGAATAAATCCACTGTTATCATGGATAGATGCACTTTTATGGCCTTAAAAACAGAAACGGCCATTCACTGGCATTATAAAGCTTGGAAGAGCTAGGACATTTTTTTATATAACTCCGATTGTGTTCGTCTGAAACAAGACAGTCATAAACACCTATGACTTGAGGGTGAGTAAATCACGGGCTAATTTTAATGTTCGAGTAAACTATCCCTTTAAACTAGCATATCATTGTTTGTTAATTTTGCAAGAGCTTGACCAAACTCACTGTACGCCTCTTAACCCGGTGAAAATTCGCAAAGAGAATGAATCATTACAAGTCTGTGGATCATGGAAAACGTGACGCAAACGAGCTGAAAGTACTTGCTTCATTGTGCTGGCCTTGGCTGTTTTCCCCACTTGCTTAGCGAGGCTCTCAATGGCTGTTTTGCATACTTCTATGCTGCCTAGCTGCCAAGAGAAGCAAATTGGTGTGCCAGACAAGTCCAAACTAAGACTGCAGGCTTATTCTCGAGGCTAAGAGAAGAGAAGACATTCTCGCTGTCTCACTGAGTTAAGAAACAGACAGTAAAGAGCCTGGAATTATTGACTAGTCGACTGAGGGCTCTTGTTTGTTTGCTTTCGCATTGTTTGAAGGGCAGGTAGCACTTTTACATACAACGACAACTTATATTACATGAAACTGACAAGGGATACTGATATCTTTGGGAAAGAAGTAAAGATTGGATGCAGAAAACACCCTTTATGCCACATCTGAAGAATCCCATGCTCAAATGGATTGGAAAAAGCAGGAAGCAATAACTACAACGATAACTATATTTGCATTCTCACCAATAGCGATAACTATAACGATAACTATATTTAGTTCACCAATAGCGATAGCTATATTTGTGTCCACACCAAGAGAGATAACTATAACGATAACTATATTTGCGTTCACACAGAGCGATAACTATATTTGCATCCACACCAAAGAATGATAACTATAAAGATAACAATAATGATAACTACATTTGCATCTACGCCAAAGAATAACTATAACTGTAACTACATTTGTGTTCACACCAAGAGCGATAACTATATTTGCGTCCACAGCAAAGAACGATAACTATAATAACTATATTTGCATTCACACCAAGTGCGATAACTACAACGACAACTATATTTGCGTTCACACCAAGAGCAAAAACTATAACGATAACTATATTTGTCCACACCAAAGAACAATAACTATAGCGATAACTATATTTGTCCACACCAAGATCGATAACTACAACAATAACCATATTTGCGTCCACACTAAAGAACAATAGCTATATTTGAGTTCACACCAAGAGCGATAACTGTGAAGATAACTATAACGATAACTATATTTGTATTCACACAGAGCAATAACTATATTTGCCTCCAGACCAAAGAACGACACCTATAAAGATAACTACAACGATAACTACATTTGCGTCCACACCAAAGAATGATAACTATAAAGATAACTATAACTGTAACTATATTTGCATTCACACCAAGAGCGATAACTATATTTGAGTCCACACCAAAGAACGATAACTATAATAACTATATTTGCATTCACACCAAGTGCAATAAGTATAACAATAACTATATTTGCGTTCACACCAAGTGCGATAACTACAACGTCAACTTATTGCGTTCAAGAGCAATAACTATAACAATAACTATATTTGTCCACACCAAAGAACAACTATTGCGATAACTATATTCGCGTTCACACCAAGATCGATAACTACAACAATACACTAAAGAACAATAGCTATATTTGCGTTCACACCAAAAGCGATAACTATATTTGCGTCCACACCAAAGAACGATAACTATAAAAGATAACTATATTTCCATCCACAGCAACGAGCGATAACGGTTTATTCTAGGCTTGCACGCTGTGGTTTCAAAGTGTGTAAATCAGACCCCAGCGATTAACTTCTCCGCAAAATCGTGTGCCATTTTAAATGCACGAGCCCTTAAATTCGAGAGGATTCTGATTGGCTGCCAGTGTTTGATCGTTCAACAGCTGGGAAAAAAATAGTTCTGAAAGTGATCCCAACTACATTGTTCCTCATATCGTTATCATTATAAGCAATTTTTACAATTTTTAGAACTACGGTATATCTTTATCATCCTTTTTGTGAACTATCCCTTTAAGACTACTTTCTTTGGGTTGTTCTATAAGTGAACCTTGGTGGCGACTGGAAGAATAGTAGTCTGATCCCATAACCCTCCATCCAAAGAGCAATGCACTTGTCATCTTATATCCCATTTCTACCCTGTGCCCTTGCCTCTGAGCAATAAATGGGTCATTTCCATTGCTATGGGCCCCTTAGTTCAACTGTCCCCAATAGCCCCACATCAAAGAGGATCCTATTGGCAACAAAGAACTGACGAGCCCAAAAAAAAAAAAGAAGTGGGGGGAAGCAAAGAGGCCTGGGTCACCAGTCTGATTTCTCTCGCAAAGACTTTCATTAATAGGCAAGCATGGACCCGTAATCTGCCCCCATGTCCCGCTAGGCTTAGGGAGGGGGCAAGAAAGGTCCCCTGGCATTGACCCTGCACCTCCTTCCCCATTCTCTTTAAACTCGTCATTCTCCAGAGTCCCTCTTTTCACCGGCTGAAGGTCAAATGGAGAGAAACAGGGTGGAAAAGGAGATCAATGTGAAAAGACAGGCCAACAAGTCACTCAACCTCGGGGAGTCCGTACTCAAGGGTGTTTCAAAAGTAATTGTCTCTCTGATGAATGAGGAAGAAAAAGATAAATTCAATGAATTCAATTTAATGACAACGTGGTCCCCATAAAAAATAGGGATGCACAATATTTCAGCCACCATACTGATATATGATCATTTTTAATGTTATCGGCCGATATGTTAAAGTCGATAAATAAGGTATTATTTCCTTCAGATGCTTCAGATGTGCACTGTTCACCATTATGGTTTTGAATTGCTTGAAATATGATTGGAATCACTTAAAAAAAAGGAGAATACAGTTCAGCACAACATGTGCAGCGATATATCGGCTACATAAAATGAGAAAATTATAATTGGGTGTTTCAGACATGGCTGTTAATGATGAGACTTTTTAATCAGGCTCTCAAATATTTTATACAAATTTGGATTTGGATTTATCAGTGAATATATCGGTTATCGGCTTTCAAATATAAAAAATTATCGGTATCAGCCAATCCCTAATAAAAAAATAAACAGTAATGACATGAGTCTATGCATTTATTATGCTTTAATTATTAATAAAAAGTTTAAGGTAAAAAAAAAAATGGATAAATAAAACAAATAATACCACTTTGACAACAAACACAAATTTCCTGTTTGACATCTGTTTTTGCACGAGACTAAAGCAGGAACAATCACGCATCCTCAAAGAACAGACTTGGTTGCAAAGACCAGATTTTTTTCTGAGGTTGCGATCCTTTGACATGTTCGCTCGGGTGGCTGCTTCCACTGATTATCCGGGTCACATGACCGAGGTGAGCAGGTCTCCTGAGAGAGGGGGACGGAGTGCACTTCTTTTGTAATTTCCAGACTAGTGATTTAGCACAGCTGAGTAACTTGTGCTTCGCTCCCTTCCCCCCTGACATCAACCCTCACTTCTTCCCGGAGGACGGCGAAGGGTTGCCAGGTGCCGTTTATAAACCCTTGAGTAAAGCACACATGAAAAGGTACACAAACACATCTTGCCATTCAAACCTGAGAAATAAACAATGACTCTATATTCCCAGGCGATATCTTCCTGTACACTTTGGTATTAGTGACGAGAGCTCAAACGTCAACACCCGCGAGGCCATTTCTGGCTAGAGTGTCTTTGTCGGTTTGGGATTTTTTCAGCTTGCAAAAGCCAGAAGAAATAAACGAGCGAGAACGGGCCGCATCTGGTCATTGGCTACGTTTACATGCCAGCAAATAATCAATTAGTAATTGGATTGACGGCTCAATCGGACCGAAAAGCCTTCGTGTAAACACCTTAATCGATCCGATTGAGCTTGAAAGGGGTGTTTATTCCTTTTCTAATCCAATCGAGAGAACATGTAAACACTTGATCGGATTGAAAACTGAAAAGACTGCGAATGTGCAATGATGTAGAAATAGCGTAATAATGTGCTGAACGAGCTGTTCCTCCTGTTGAATAAAGTGTCGTCCCGTCATTATAAAATTCTCCTTTTATTCTGTGAAGTGGAGCAGGACAACGTCCGTCCCACCAGTGCTTGCTTCAGACTCTCATCCACACACGACTGGTTTTGGGTAGTTTTACAGCGTGATCATTATAAGCAACAGTTTATATGGTCATATTCTCCAAATTATGTCTAGAAATGGATAAATACCAAGTCTGCTGTTTAAAACAAATAAAGAACCAATGTATGAGAATGGTTATTATGAGCAAACAGGGGAAACTGTTTATTATTTACTGTTTATTATATAAAAATTCTGATTTGAAGCTTGTGACAAATGCACACAGGTGAATGTGATTTCATCAAGTTTTTCAACATCTCAGTTGATCCTGGAACGACTTTCCAATCAACCAATGAGATATGAGGGACAAGTTAACAGTTTATGTCAAGTTTAGGGTTAGAACCAGGGTGAAGTGCTTAACATCAGTGTTATTCGCTATCATTACCCTCCGATTTAAAGGGATAGTTCACTTTGAAATTTAGCTTACTTCAAGGGCATCCAAGATGTAGGTGTCTTTGTTTCCACAGTATTTTCAATTTTGTCATTTTTCAGTCAAACCGTTGTTGTCTCTCAGTCATACACTGGAGGCTAAGGGGGTCCACCAAACAGCATGCACAGAGAAGTCAAAATTAAACATGATTTAATGACTCGTACATGTAAGTACACATTGATGGCCTAAGACACGAAACGAGCGGTTTGTGTGAGAAAACCAACAGTATTTATATCGTTTTACCTCGTGTAAATCACAGCGAAGTCCAAGTGATCTGATCTGAATTGAACTGAACTAAATCAGTTCAATGTTACGCCGGAAGTGATCGCTTGCATGTGACGTCACACAATATTTACACGGAGATTTCGGAAGTTTTACCTTTACTAAACATATTTAGATATACCGAAATCGTCTTCCATTGCGGTTTCTCGTATATCTAAATATGTTTAGTGAAAGGTAAAACTTTCCGAAATCTCTGTATAAACAAAGAGTGACGTAGGCGCGCAAGCGATCACTTCCAGACCGAAGCGCCCCTGACGTCACATCATTTTGTCATGGCTATGATTACAAGAGGTAAAACGATATAAATGCTGTTGGTTTTCTCACACAAACCGCTCGTTTCGTGTCTTAGGCCATCAATGTGTACTTACATTTACGAGTCATTAAATCATGTTTAATTTGGACTTCTCTGTGCATGCTTTTTGGTGGAGCCCCTTAGCCTCCAGTGTATGACTGATAGACAACAACGGTTTGACTGAAAAATGTCAAAATTGAAAATACCATGGAAACAAAGACACCTACATCTTGGATGCCCTTGAGGTAAGATAAAACATATCAAAAATTAATTTGGTTACACTTTATTTCGATAGTCACTTTAGACGTTCTACTAATTATAAGTAACTTTTCAACTACATGTCAAGTAACTCTCATTAGAGTATTAGTATATTGCAGTAGACTGTCAGTAGACTGTTAGGGGTTAGGGTTAGGGGTTAGGCATTGGGTTAGGAGAATAAGTTTACTTGTAGTCGCCAAGTTACTTATAGTCAGTTGAATGTCTGTTGGCGGACCAACAAAATAAAGTTTTAGCAGATATGAAGCTGGCAGTCTACTAATACTATAATGACAGTTAGTTGACATGTAATTGAAAAGTTGCTTGAATGTCTAAAGTGGACTATCGAAATAAAGTGTTACCATTCATTTCAAAGTGAACTATCCCTTTAAGGGAAAAGTTATGGGTAGGGTTAGGTTCAGAGGTAGGACTACATTTTGGGAGAGGAATGTTGATCCAGGATTAAGGTCTTACTTGGCAAAATCATTTAAACACTAATCTCAATTGAAACAAAAGTTGTGCATGTAAACCAATGCCTCTTTGTTCGGCCAGGCGATATCTGCCCCGTACACTTTCATATTACTGAAAGTAACATCAACAACCACGAGGACATTTCTTGCTAGTGTGTCTTCACCGGTTTTGTAAAAGCCAGAAGAAAAACCCAAGCGAGAACAGGCTGCATCTGGCCATTGTTGTCCAATATCGACAGCGCTGACAGGGGTTTGAGAAAGCCAGCCCGATCCCGCTGTGAAACGCAAGGGCTGTTAGACGAGGAGGAGAAAGACTTTGATGGAAGATCTGAGGGGGGAAGAAAAGCAAAAGACAAAAAGGGAAGCGTGGAACAAAACCAAAAGCAGGGCTCGACCACAAGCCGAGAGAGAAAACGACACGCTGGATCTGGCATTCTGTGTGCGCTTGGCTCAGCGAGGTCTGTCTGACTGACAGAGAAAAGAAAGAGACAAGAGATACTAAGAAAGGGAATGAATGCCACACTCTCCAAGGCAAACATGACAACCCAACAGGGCTCTTTGTGCTTTTTCCAGGCCGGCTTGCCTGAGCCGACATCCACATGTCAAGTGTCTGTCTTCATTACATTCTTTCGGAAAAGGGGACAATAGCCACGACACAAGACTTCTGCACTGGATTCGGACAAATCCACTGTGTTTATGACAGACACGCCGGCTGGAGAGGTGGAAATGTGCCATCAAGAGAAACAGCTTTCAGACAGATCCAAGGACCTCCTCACAGCAAACTAAACAACCTCTAATTGTTTGGAAAGGTCTGGCGGATCTCCAGAACAACGTTTGTCTTGTCAACTGCACCATTCTCCTTTAAAGACATGCTTTACAGTCCAAACAAAGATTATTCAGACACTATTTTTGATGTTTGTTTACTAGTGTGTCCAGGACACTGTAGCTCATTTATATAAGTGAGGAAAGCAAAATAAAAGTAAACTGTTTTTCAGAATCGATCCAGTACCAAAAATTATGAGCATCGACCAGTGTTTTTTAATTACTAAGTAATTAGTTACTGTAATTTAATTACTTTTCCCTTGAAAATGTAAAGTAAGGGATTACTCTTCATTTATCTGTAATTAAATTACAGTTACTTCTGATGTAATTGAGGTAAATACTGTGTATAGATCAATCCGACCCCTCAGAGGTGTCTAAATTGTACGACCGCACTCGAACAAATTCGTATGAATTATTGTAAAATATCTATGAAAAAAGTGTGAAATGTCATGAGATCAGACATAAAACAATAGTGGGTTTAACATCAAAATGTATTGTCTGATGCTAAAAAGTATGTTTTTATAATGTAACCTTCTCCACCTTGGTCTGTTTAAGGATAATTCGTGCAATTTTATAGTATTTACTTGAAAGAATTAAAACAGATTCGTGTCTATCCTTGTATTATTCAGCTGGTTGAGAATGATATGGGATTTTGAAAGTAATTAGTAATTAAATACTTTTTAAGGAGAGTAATTAGTACATTAATCTAATTACACTGTTGAAGAGGTGATTAGTAACTAGTAATTAATTACTTTTTTAGAGTAACTTACCCAACACTGGTATCGACCAATACCAGCGCAATATTTTAGGAACGTTTGCCTGTGGTTTAAAAACACCATAGAAAAACAACTACCCTACCTAAGATACATTTTAAAGCATTATTAAAGACAAGTAAACACCCAGTAATTAAAAAAAAGAACAAATCTAAACAATTAGATCGGCAATCTTCTGCTCATTTGCATTTAACCCCCTGAGCCCGACGGCGTCGTCGACGATGCCACACGTCACCTCCGATAAATGTTTACATAACTCGATGACAGATTTATCGATTTTCTTACCGTTTTTTCCAGCAGAAAGCTAACGAGCTAGCCATCACGGGGGTGTCTTTCGGGTCTTTCTAGCCTTTACAGAAGGTTTTCTATCCAGCCTGGAACTTGTGCTTCCTTTCAGAGGTTTTCAGCAATAAATCCAAACGCTTTATGTCAAACTTTGATAATCTTGAAGCCCATAATTCATAAATATTCGGTCATTTTTGCCGCTAGCTCGATGCTAGCGGACATCCTGGATATCACGTGATGTTTTCACGTGATGGTTTTTGACCAATTACAGGCTGATCCGTTGTAAACATTGGTGTGCGTCATTACGCATGAACCAAGCGCTGATATAGTGTAGAGAGATAGAGAGACTCACGGAGACGCGCGATTCACAGAGAAACACAGCGAAATGGACGTAAATAAAGCGCTGGTGCATTGCAGGATGAAGGATTTTCAGGAGAACAGAGCTTTTTGACAGATGAGGAACTAGATTACCAGGATAGACCCAGCTGAAGTGCCATTTATTTATTTACTGTAAAAAAGTAGTATAGTAGTATAAATGTATAAAAGAATAAAAAGAACATAATAAATAAAAGAATAAATAAAATAGAAATGCAAAACCTGTGATGTGGCCCTCTGTGTGATTGCTGATAGGAACTGTTTTGAGGCTTGGCACCAGTGAATTTCATGAGGCCCCAAACGCCTGGACTTCTTTTGGAAAAATGTCAATAGTTTTTGTTCTGTACAAGTTATAATGTTTATTCCTGTGCTCCAGGACTCCAAAGACATGAACAAACTATTTTCCAGAGGAAAATTGCTTAGCTTTTATTTATTTGTGTGTGATTTCAATAAATAATTGAGTGATTCCATTTCCGATTTATTTTTTCATTTGTCTTTATGGTCCCATAACTTATTTTACATTCAGGTGACATCAATGTAACACAAATATGCTGAAAGTTCAATTTGTCCTGAAAAAAAAGAGGTGTGTCAATTGTCTGTGCACCAAAGGGTTGATATTTTACAAGCTTTTTTAGTAAATGACACCAGACGGAAAATTTATTGTAAAAATACCCTTAGGTCTCAGAGGGTTAAAGGGACAGACACAAAAACGGCGTGTTTTTGCTCACACCCAAAAATTTCACAGACACATTCTGGGAACACCATTATATTACATCTTGTGAAAAGGGGCGTAATACGTCACCTTTAAAGTCGAAAGGAATCGAAATTTTTATTTTATAACTATCCGATTCCTGATCGAATTTCGATTGCCAACCCTGCCATGAACCCCCATTATTATCCGCTCTGGTTTTGAGGAGCTGTGACTGGTGGATCGAGGAGGGTTTGGGCATTTCCATCTCCTCATGCTGACAGCTCAGGAGGCGGCCGATCTTTGATCTGCACGGGTCTCTGTAAATACCGCAGTCCCAAAGGTCAGCATTTGGTAGTCAAATTACACAGCAAAGAGCCTTTAGGTGCAAATGAACATGACTTTAGTTCGACAGAACGCAACATTTTAGACGAGAATCACATACATATGCAGGAACAGTTCATGCTCCAGTGATGCAGAAAAACTAGCCAGCTGTGCAAGTTCATTTCTCTAAGCTGATGTGATTTATTCTGACTGCTAATATAATATATAACTAGGGATGCACTGATATGAAAATTATGGCTGATACCTTTATATTTGAGAGCCGATAACCGAATTGGCCTCTTTACGCTCGTCCTATTGCCTGTTAGGTGTCTATGGACTGTGTCGATTCAATGAACACTTGTCTCGAAAATCGAACGGGATTGCCCTAGGTTTGACCTCGCATGACATTTTCAGTCAAAGCGATTCTGCACGTTCGCAACAAAGACAAAATGTGTCCGGGTGTTCAAATAACAGAAATCAGCCAAATAGCACAGCGAGGCTGACTTGTGTGTTATTGACACTGCTAAAACAGAACCTGAATTGTCAGGTTAATTTGCCTGTAAATGCCTGCTAGCCTATAAAAAATAAAACTCGCCCCGGGGGATAGTTTGACAGCAACTTCCACAGCAAACAACACACACATATACTTCACAGGACTGAGGAGTGAAAAACAGAGAGAGGTTCAGCTTTATCAAACTGCAAATGTCTGGATTTGTTTGTTTACAGCACAAACACAAGCAGGCGGCTAATGTCTAGTCCTGACGCTTAACTCTGAACTGTCTGGCACGGGTCCTAGATGAGAAACACCAGTTTTTATTGCGTAATGAGGTCATTTCTGTCAGTCACCTGCAACAGCTCAAGCCGAGCTGGAATTAGCATCCGAGGAGCAAAACACAGCAGATATAAGTGTGTTTTCTCTAGCGTGCATTTCTCTAGATGGGTAACGAGCACAAAACAGGCTTGGTTATTTATATATACAAAATATACTATTGGAAATCCATGTTAAATGTTGTTGCGAGCTGACAGATTTGACTGAAATAATTATTGGAGGATGGGGGATCTAATTCATTCAATGTGCATACTACTAATTTGATTGAGATAACTAAATTATTAAATAAATAAGCTTTGTGATCAAACAGATCTATCAGTTTAAACCGGTCTTCATTAGGCCTGCATCTAAATAAAACCAAAAACGCAATATGACAAATATATAAAGGCACAATATGTGCTAATTTAGTATCACTAATATATGATTATAGTTTTATTAATATTATAAATTAAATTTTTTACTGTTTTTAAAATGGTAATTTAGATAACTAAATTATTTTAATTAACTAAATTATTAAATTAACTAAATCTAATTTAGATAATTAAATTATTAAATAAATAAGTTTTGTGATCAAACAGATCTATCAGTTTAAACCGGTCTTCATTAGGGCTGCATTTAATAAAACCAAAAACGCAATATGACAAATATATAATGGCACAATATGTGCTAATTTAGTATCACTAATATATGATTATAGTTTTATTAATATTATAAATTAATTTTTTTTTACTGTTTTTAAAACAGTAATTTAGATAACTAAATTATTTTAATTAACTAAATTATTAAATTATTAAATTAACTAAATCTAATTTAGATAGCTAAATTATTAAATAAATAAGTTTTGTGATCAAACAGATCTATCAGTTTAAACCGGTCTTCATTAGGGCTGCATTTAATAAAACCAAAAACGCAATAAGACAAATATATAAAGGCACAATATGTGCTAATTTAGTATCACTAATATATGATTATAGTTTTATTAATATTATAAATGACATTTTTTTCTGTTTTTATTTTTATTTAGGCTATAGGGGTTATAAGTGTTAGTAATTTTGTAATAATTTTAGTTTGTCACATATGTAAATATTGACAGCACAGTCTCATTACCGTCAGTACATTATATATTAGATTATCATTCCCTATCAATCGCCACTTACATTAAATGAATGCAGAATCACTCTCACGTTTTGGTTATTTCTTGTTATTGACGTTTTAATCAGGCTACTTGCCTTAAGTGTAAATGTCAATCCCTGATCCTGGAGCAAAATAAATCATAACTGCAATATTTGCCTCAATTACATTGTGTTCCCCCTAGTCTTCATTTGAACAGACGCGCACTTTCACACAACAGCGATGACGTGTGTAACGGATCATCTCACCGTCTTCCGTCTCCTGCCAGACGATGCCCTCCAGGTTGACGCTGGTTCCCGGTTCACAGGGACCCAGACACTCGGGCTCGGTGGCCAGGGCCACGTCAGAGGTGTTGACGGCCACGGAGCGCGTGCGGACCATGATCTGCTCGCACGAGGACGACACGTCGGCGCTGAGGACCGGCGCGAGGAGGTGCAGCGCTGGCGGTGCCGGCGTGGACACCGGAGACTCCATCTGTGGGACATTACAGAGAGGATCTTGTTAGATCACCACACCATCATCACCAGGGCTTATTGCTTTTAGAAAATATAAAATGGATAGTATGATTTACAGATATGAAAACCTTTTCACAATATTCTAATTTTGAATAAGATGTAAGCCATAATCACCACAATTATAACAAATAAAGGCCTGAAATATCTCACTTTGCATGTAATGAGTCTATATAATATTTTAGTTTCACCTTTTAAGTTGAATTATTGAAATAAATGAACTTTTGCATCATATTCTCATTCTGTATTATACAACATTTTATAAGATCCAAGATCTAGGTTTAATTCAAGTTTATAAAATGATGGCAGTATTAGGAAGTTTGTAGGCCTATGAAACAAAAAAGTTAGAAGTGAATCAGTGTTTCGTCAAAAAACGTTAATTTCAAATGAGGTAAAAGAAAAGGACATGTAACAATTCCAATAAGTGTAAACAGACAGCACTGAGAGCGTAAGCTGACATTACGCTTAATGGCAAACCTCGAAGTTCAATTATAGCAATTATAAACGGGCAAGGGTGAAGTGTGTGTGAACGGTGCTGAGGGTGTTGTGTGTGAGCCTGGGCTTATTTAACCTTAATGCCAAGAACCATTAGTGCGCTCTGTGATTATCACTCATGCCCAACCATGCTTCAAAATATGGGTTCATTTCGTGCCTTTCGATTTCAACACTAGACTCGCCGATTTGATAATCTAATTATGGGCTTTTGTTGAATTGAATTAAAGCTTGTTGGTGGGTGACAGAACTAAAAGCTAAAGCTTTGAGATAAATGTGCCAATTTCCTTCAAAACAGACATTAAACTACTCCACAGAAATTAGTTCATGCATCAACGTTCTCTTGGGTTCGTTTCGTTCGAGGATCAATGGGATCATCTGGGATCAGCGGTTCGGATGACATTCTGACAAAACTAATTTTGTTATAGACCAATCATGCAGCAGATCAGACCAATTACAAAACAGGATTTAGTTAAACTCAATGACGCTCGAAAACCTCAACGCAAACCGACAGACACCGACTTTAAGATATATTTTTCAGTCTCTCTTTTTTAATTCAACGTGTTACTTTACGTAGTTGGATCTTAGCAGGTAACATGAAATTTGAATATTCTTTTAAAAACATTTAATTGCTGTTTGGATATGCATCAATTCTGAAAAAAAAAAGAAAAAAAGAGTGCTGTGCAACCATTAATCGCGATTAATTACATCCAAAATAAAAGTTTGTATTTACATAATATATACGTATATATATATATATATACACACACATAAACATTTATATATTTTTAAGAATTTATATAAATAAAAGATATAAAAATGATGCATACATATTTATACAGTATATCAATATATTTCTTGAATAATTTCTTGAATGCATGTGTATTTATATATAGAAAATAATTATACACAGTGCACGTATATTTTTAAGAATTGTAATATATATATATATATAATATAAATAATATATATTATAAATTATGCGTACATTATACAGCATATCCACATATTTCTTGAATGTATACATGCATATGTGTGTATTTACATATAGAATATTATTATACACAGTACACGTATATTTTCAAGAATTGTTATATATATATATATATATGAAGAGTTCAGATGCAAAAGCCTCTAAATGCCATTTGAAATTTTCTTCTTTAATGATGATTTTTATCAAGCTTGTATATTTAAGTTCAGTAATTTCACTTACATGGCAATGATAATTACCAATTAATTGTTATTTAAGTGAAATTACTGAACTTAAATATACAAGTTTGATAAAAATCATCATTAAAGAAGAAAATTTCAAATGGCATTTAGAGGCTTTTGCATCTGAACTCTTCATATATATATAAAATATATATATATATATATATATATATTATAAATTATGCATACATAATTATACAGTATATCCATATATTTTTTGAATATATACATGCATATGTGTGTATTTATATTTATATATAGAAAATTATTATACACAGTACACACATATTACATAAACACTAACTTTTATTTGGGATGCGATTAATCGCGACCCAGCACAAAAAATAAAAACAAATAAATAATGCAAAAGAAAGTGCATCAAATAAAACAGGTTGATTTTGAAATCACGTCGACTCTAAAATGAAAACACCCTCATGTCTGAATGTGTATTCGGCATCACTTAGAAAGTGAAAGAAGAACCAGAAAGCTGAACTAAAGAGGATGACGAGAGAAGCACAGGCGTGAGTTGCTGTCGGGACTCTCGGCTCCGGGCTGAACTCGGCTGATAGAGCAACTGGCGCTCGCAACGCCAAGGTCATGGATCTGATTCCCAGGGAATGCCTGAACCGATAAAATGAATTCAATGCCAGTTGAAATTGCGAGAAATGTTAAATAAATAAATTGTGAGATAAGCAAAAGGCTTTCATTTGACATTTTTGTAAAACAATTTAGATTTTTGTATGGCTTTCTGAGAATTGTATGATAATTTTCTCTATGATTCTTTACCACTGTTGCAAAAAAAATGTAAAAATATTTCAGGGGAGGGAAAATGTTCAATAAATCAATAAAATGTTCCCAAATGAGCCAAGAAATGATGTGTAATAATTTTTTTCCATGTGCCCAGCAAAAATCATGCAATATAAAGAAAATTCTGTATACCGATATATGACTGTGTCAACACAGCCTGAACATATATGATCCACACAGAGAGAGAGAGAGACCACCAAACGCAACAGAAACACACTCAAACAGCCTCTCGAGTCACACAGCGTTTGCTCTAGAAACAAGAGCTAAATTAATACAGAACCTCAGAGGGAGAGACAGAGAGGTTCAACAAAAACAACGTTTGCTTCCTGGCTCGGTTTCTCATCTGCGGTCTGAAACACACCATTAGCGGTTCTGCGCTCGTTTTCTTTTAGTTTCCCTCCAAGTTTGGCGTACACTCGCCCTGCTCAAAGTCCTGCTCTGCGGTTAACACAAGATTGAGTTTTCCAAACAACTGACACGCCAAGCCAAGAAAATAAATCATGGACGTTTTTTTTCTTATAAGCCATCGTTTTTCTGAAACTATCATTTAAATCATCTCGAAACTACATCATAATCTGGGCTGACGACAGGCTTTACTTATCAAGTACAGTTGTGTGAAATGAATACCTCTACAGGAAAGGAACACGATCTGCCACTCCTGAGCGCAACGGCGACCCGAGCGAGAGTGACACCTGAGAGGACGCTTGTAAAAGAAGCTTTCCTTGCCAATGGAGGAGAACTAGGGGGATCCCACTCGGGTCTGGACCGCACCAGGCAACCTCAAGACGGGTAACGTTTCAGCTGCGCAAATGATCTCTCCAAACCCTTTGAGGAGGACGAGGAAACAAAGCAGTCTGGGAAGGAAGACTGGAGGAAAGAAATCTGCAAAATTAGGATCTGACAGGGAAGTGTGGCTACTTTTTAAATAACACTACATAGACTTCACTGTATATATTAAATATCAGGGCTGTCAGTTTAACGCGTTATTAACGGCGTTAACGCAAACCCATTTTAACGGCGTTAATTTTTTTATCGTGCGATTAACGGTCTTTTTGTCCAGGCAAACTTTGTAGTGTTTTCACATGCTTTTGCAACAGGACGAGGCTTGCGTCCTGATCCATTTCGGCGTCTCGCGCTCGCGCTCGGCTCACAAGCCGAAACGTGTGTTTGCGGCGTGGCTGTTGTTTTGTTTACGGTCTAGATCCGCTTGCGCTTTGGTCGAAGAAGCAACAAAACGTCCTCGCGCGGCACAAGCCATTGAAATGAAAGGGTTTCAGAGCGTAGCGCGAGGACGTTTTGTGCCGCACACACTTGTTTCGGCTTGCGAGCCGGCCAAATAGTAACGTTGCGTTTTGAGAGGATGACGAGCGCGAGACGCCAAAATCGATGCCCTAAGATTCTGAATGGAAAGTTTACTTTTAAAAAGTTGCCAAATTGTCCCATTGACAAGACCAAGTGATCTGTGTTTTGTCGTTGTGAACTGAGCGATCATCATCGCAGCACGTCCGAAACACCACTTGATGATGGCCAAGCAAACACACACACACACACACACACACACAGATGATGCGAATTCTCCACCCCCTCGTCAATATCAGGACCTCGTCAGTATTTCTTTCACCCTTTTATTGATAGACAGTGTTACATTGTGTGAGAGATTATTTATATATGTTAGTGTGAAATTGAGCACTATTTCAATGTTATTTTCAATAATAATAATAATTTAAAAAAAACAAGCCACTAAACAAGCTAATCGACTTTTCCATGTTGATAAGAGCATTAAAATAAGAAAAAAAATTATGTAACAAAAAGAAATCAAAAGACATTTAGAAAATATAAAAATGTGCGATTAATCGCGAGTTAACTATGACATTAATGCGATTAATCGCGATTAAATATTTTAATCGTTTGACAGCACTATTAAATATAGATTAATCGTTATTCAGTCGAGCAGTGTCACTTAACGTTCGAAAAACAATTGCACAATCGATCGGACCAACCAACACAAGTGTCGAAAACAAAAATAGGGAATCGATTTAACGCCTTTCTTTATTTTTACTAAAAATGTGTTTTAGATGGACTGATCAATACATAAACGGGACATGTAGGATGTTGTAAAATAATGTCTTTTCTGTTAACCAAATGCTGTTTAATATTCGCTATTACTTCAGTGCTAGTGAACAAGCGTGCCGTTATTTGTTGTGCAGTGACATGTGTTCAAGTACGTCAGAAATGAGCCGATTCTGCAAAACACGCTGTTTTTAATATATCATGAGGATCACGAGTTGCGTATTTGCACAGATTCGGCTTACAGGAACTTTCCTAGCAAAGTGATTAAACATAGAAACACCAGATTGGCTCGTGATTTGACAGCGTTTCCCGCCAAAGTTCATTTTTTATCCGCATTTGGCGAGTCGAGGGTGCTAATCTCAATCCTGAATGTTGCGCTCCTGTTTGTCATTGTGCAGAAACTTCACGCCAATAAATCAGAAATATTGCAGACTTGTGCGTCTCTAGTGCCCTCTTTACGCTCGTCCTAATGCCTGTTAGGTGTCCGTGGATTTGGCTATATCTGGTGTTGAAAACGGAAACGTCTTTTCAACAATCTATTCAATAAACACTTGATTTGAAAATCGAACAGGATAAGGCTATATTTACACGGAAACGATTCTGAAGAGAAAACAAAAGTGCCGTTGCGTCATCACTTTTTATTCTGCGTTTAGACGAGCATTTTGGGTGGGAAATCCGCGTGCAAATGGTGACGCAAAAGTGTGAGAAATTCAATGTAGTATGCACTCCAGGTGGCTAAGTCAAACAGACTTTTGCGTTTTTACCCTTTACACGGGAACGTGGCGGTGGAGCGTTTTTAAGATTTCCACTCTGGAGGGTGGTTTCACTTTTTTGCGTTTTTAAGCCTCAAAAACGCCGTCGCTGTGTAAACGATAGGCACATCCGATAAAATATTTTTACGTTTTCACCCGCGAGCGTTCTCCTGTAAACGGGGCCTAACATTGATGACAGACAGCAGCAGGAATATTAGGCTGCTGTCACTTTAAGAGCGAATGCACAGATCCTGATACATGTGCGTTTACTTCCTCAACTGCTTACGTTCATTTAAGACATAACCAACTGCGTTTTTGATGGGCAATATTCTTATCGTCAAGCCCTAGATCTGACTTGGGTTCAGCTTACATGCCTCCAAAATCAAAATGGCCCCCATCTTAAGGAAAATCACATCTGTTAAACAAGTGTCACACATTAACTGCATTTCCACTACAAGCGTGAGCAAGACGGCGATGGAAATAACAGATGCTGAGATACTCAGAGAGCAAAGTAACGTCTAGCCACAACAGAGTGACCACAGAGGTGGGAGTGCGGATTACTTCAATGTTACCAGGGAAAAAAACCCAAGAACGCCTGCCAAGACGAGCTGCACCTCGAGACGCGCTTGAGGTCGAAGACGAGGGATATTTCTCTCCTGCGAACAGGACACGGACAGCAAGAGCGAATCACAAATGCAACTTAGTGCAGCAATATAAAAGCTTTTATGAGTGCATGATATTAAAAGTCTATTAGATTATTATATACTATTAGATTTTGTCAAATATTAAACAAAAACAATAAATATAATACACCAAATTAAAAAAAAAATTATACACACTCAAATCTATCATTTTAAAATGCTACACACTTTTATTTGGGAGTATATGGTGTTAAAGTTCTTGCCAAGCTTATATTGCTTAGATTAAAAGAGTTGAAATTTTCTCTGAATATCATTTGAGCGATTAAATAATATATTTTTTTAAAATGTCTAAAAAGCAAAACGCAAGCAGTCAACGCTGAAATACACAGTATAAGAGAGCACAACATTTCAGTCGTAGTTATAATAATGCTAATAAACAGATAATGACATTTTTTTATTTATAAATATTTTAAATAGTAAATATATTTATATTAAAATGAAAATAAATATTTCTGTAATAAATAAAACTGTAAACACTAAAATAAACTTGTAAATACTAAAATAAACTTGTAAATGCGTCAAGAAAATGTAACATCACAACATAATGTAAATAGGCTACATTTTTAGATTTGGTATTTACGGTTATTAAATGCGTGCTTTTAAATATTAACTTTAGTGAGTGTTAGATGATGGTTAAAATAATCCAATTAAAATAGATAGATCAGATAGATACATCTGATATGGATAAATTTAAAAAAAATGCATCGGCTGATAACGATAACGTTTATTACTTTGTGTACTTTTTACGTAGTGCATCAAACGCAAATGCCGCAAATCGACAAAGAATTTCACTGGAACATCAAATAAAAGTAAGTAAAAACCCTGACGCTTGAAATCAATCATCAATCAACACCTCTCAGCGTGTCGACAGCAGAACAAACGTCACGTTGTGTTTAGATGTACTTCACTCATGAGGCCTTAGAGGTTAGCGTCGCTAATCCGGCGATGTAAACAACACAGCGTCGCGACTCGCGTTCAGAGCTGGAGGGCGAAAGCTCAAAGAAAAAGGTGTTAGGAGACTTTAAACATCCTCTTGTCAACCTCACATCCTGAATGAAAGAATCGCTGCAGAAAAACCTGCATTCCTCTGCATGAGAAAATAAAGTCTGGGAGCCAATCAGCCGCTGGAAAACAAACGGAGAGAGAGCCGCGGCTTCCAGCGCTTGAAGCAAAACACCTCGGCACTGCCAGAGCAAACACGCCGCTCATGCTATGCCGTTCCACGGAGGCCCGTTTACTTCAAACGCACAATGTGAAGGTGTCAGATTCAGGAGCCCAAATGTGAAAAACCACAAAACCCAGTCTCGAGTCGCACGGGTGTATCTGTGGCAATAGCCAATCAATACATTGTATAGGTCAAAATTATACATGTGTTTCTTTAATGGGAAAAATCATTATGATCATGTTCCATGAAGATATTTGGTAAATTTCATACCGTAAATATATAAAACGTTTATTTTTGTGAGTGGATGCAGCAAAATTGCGAACATAAATGCACAACTTTAAAGGCGATTTTCTCAATATTATTGCACCTTGAGATTGTTATTATTGCGTTTATTGTCATTGCATATAACAACGAAACTTAAATTGCACATCCCCTGGTGGTGACACATAATATGACAAGACAACACTAATACAGAAGTAAATACATTTTAAAAATGATAAATAAACAATCATTAAAATGCAGTGCAATAACCATGGGAAAGCTTATTTATTCAGCTTATTTATTTCCAAGAATCGACCCATGTGACTGGTTTTGTGGTCCAGGGTCACAAATAACTGGCGTAATGCATCTAATTTGCACACAGGTAATGTGACTAATTCAGTTCACCGAGCCGTTTCTCCCCAAATCGGAAAGGCAACCATATTTCCACAAGCTTACACAGGCTTGCGTAGACTGAATCCGGTAATATCAATATAAGGTCATAAAACAAATGGGGCTCTAACTGCCCGGGCCTATAATTAGAGAGCAGGGGTGACTAAAAATCTGATTCATGGAAACCAAAAACTGCCTGTAATTTGAGTTGGAGTGGCCTCTGGAAGCCACATTACAGGCACTGAACTGGGACGGAGATAGACGTCTGACCGCCGGGGGTAACGGGAACGAAACGCACTGATGAAAACATGTCAAGAGCCCAAGACGAGCATCTTGCAAACATCATCAGGAGACTTACGCTGACAAGAAGAACAAGCTTTAAACTGGATGCTGATTGGTCAAAACTGCATAATTGTAAATCATCAACAGATACGTCTCCTGCGCCGCGTTCTTCAGATTCACATATTAACTATAAAGCCATATGCGTCATATTGGATATGCAAATTTCTTCTAAATGATCAAACCGTGCTGTCATACACAAACTCCTTTAGTTGTTTGAGTGATAGTTTAGACTTAAAGGGATAGTTTACTTTGAAATTAATTTTTGATGTTTTAGCTTACCTCAAGGGCATCCAAGATGTAGGCGTCTGTTACCACGGTATTTTCAATTTTGACATTTTTCAGTCAAACCGTTGTTGTCTATCAGTCATACACTGGAGGCTAAGGGGGTCCACCAAACAGCATGCACAGAGAAGTCAAAATTAAACATGATTTAATGACTCGTACATGCAAGTACACATTGATGGCCTAAGACACGAAACGAGCGGTTTGTGTGAGAAAACCAACAGTATTTATATCGTTTTACCTCTTGTAATCATAGCCATGACAAAATGATCTGACGGCACGGGCGCTTCGGTCTGCCGACGTCACTCTTTGTTTATACAGAGATTTCGGAACGATTTCGGTATATCTAAATATGTTTAGTAAAAGGTAAAACTTCCGAAATCTCCGTGTAAATATTGAGTGACGTCACACGCAAGCGATCACTTCCGGTGTAACATTGAACTGATTCAGTTCGGTTCAGTTGGACATTGAACAACTGATTCAGATCACATGGACGTCACTGTGATTACAAGAGGTAAAAACGATATAAATACTGTTCGTTTTCTCACACAAACCGCTCGTTTTGTGTCTTAGGCCATCAATGTGTACTTACATTTACGAGTCATTAAATCATGTTTAATTTGGACTTCTCTGTGCATGCTTTTTGGTGGACCCCCTTAGCCTCCAGTGTATGACTGATAGACTACAACGGTTTGACTGAAAATGTCAAAATTGAAAATACTGTGGAAACAAAGACACCTACATCTTGGATGCTCTTGAGGTAAGATAAAACATATCAAAAATTAATTTGAAAGTGAACTATACCTTTAAGCAAAATTGAGTATAATAGCAGACACAGGGGTTAAAGTGAAAAATTCCCGAGCCTGAACTTTTTTTTGTTGGGGGGCGGCGACTAGTCCTAGCATTTCGATTCTTTACACTTATTTTGTGTAAAGGTTCAATAAACTATTCTATTTAAAAGAAAATCGATTTTTCAGCCCTTCCCTCACATTTCAGGTTTAAAGACTCAAAAACACTCAAAAAAGAGAATCCTTGAGGGGAAACAAAAATATGAGCAAAGGAAACATTTGTGAACCAAAATAGCATCTTCAAATGATGGAAATGCCTTGAACCACAAAAAGAAAAAAAGTGCAAAAGAGCAAAGAGGAAAAAAACAACAACAAACGACAGCCACCGCATCAACTGTGCCATCTAGTACAGACTTCCCCCTCCTTCATAACCCACATTCAGAGCAGATCTCATTAAAGCCAGAGAGTTTCTGAACATACACACGCTTGCCTGTCCTTTAGTGTCACATTCAGTTAGTTTTAACATCGAGGAAGCCAAGCAAACTAACATACAAAAATCTATCATTTTTTACTCACCCTTGTGTTACAAACCCATATAACTTTATATAATTGTTTCAGCTGTTTTATACATTTACTTGCATAGTATGGACAAAAAAACAAAACTAGGAATGCACCCATATCAAACTTTTGTCCGATACCGATAATTCTTTATATTTCAAAGCCGATAACCGATATATTTGGCAGATCAGTTTAAATCAAATTATTTTATATAGGCTAATTTTTGAGAGCAAGATTACAAAAACAAAAGTCTCAACATTAAAAGCCATGTCCCATTATAATTTTACAAAGCTTATATGACAGGCATGTATTAGACACCTTTTTTGATTCATGAGTGATTCAAATCATATTTAAAGCAATTCAAAACCATCATGTTGAACAGTGCGCATCTGAAGTGTCTCAGCTTTAATATCAGCCAAATGGACCGATAATGACAGCATTAAAAATGAACATTTATCGGCCAATACCGATATATCGTGCATCCCTAAATTAAACATGACATGTTAGAAAATGGCATCTTTTGTGTTCTGCAGAAGAAATAAAGCCATTCAGGTTCGCTTCTGACACATAGCCAAATAAATGCTTCGAACACAACAGTGAACTTCACAAATCAACCAGTCTTTGTCTCACTTTAAACGTACAGATCAAACATCAAACGAAGAAATACCCCGATGTGAGATGGAGAATGTTTCCGCCTGACATCTCCTGGTAACAGCATCCCTGTGGATTTCTTGTTATCCTCCTGTCAGGGTGAAGAGCAGCACTAGCCACTCTCGCGCGTTCTCATGACAGAAGCCTGGCTGTTGACTCGTTATGAGAGCGTGGGGTTTGACAAACTGACAGGTGAACAGGACCGAGCAGGAAGAGGCCGTCTGAGCGTTTTAGCCGTGTTTACCACAGAAACCTCGTTACCACACCTCAGCTACAGCAGAAAACACACTGTTAGCTCTGCAGACAGACAGCCGTTATATGCACAGTTCATTTTGGTTCAATAGGCCACACGAGCAGAACGCCGCCTAGGCAGAATATCAATTTTGGAAACCGTGCTGAGAAGCGTCGATGAAAAACACAGAGCGGAAAAGGTTCAGACCACAAACAATGACATTTAATACCTCCTCTGCGTCGAAGCAAACGTTACGATTGGCTCGGAAAAGACAGAGCCTGTTGCCAATCGAATTCGGTTGATTGAGTGGGAGGAAGGCCAAGCGGAGCCCTGTGGGAAATGGGATGAACTGCAAGGAGTTTCCCTTTATCCGACGGCCCTTAGCAACAGCCTCTCGGTGAGAAATCACCTGTTGCTAAGAGACTTAGAGATGCACATCCTAGCAACAACCGGAGCGACTCTCGCTTTCCTGGAGAACAGAAAGATGATGCCATACACACACAGCAATTATGAGCGCTGAGAAAATAAAAAAATGACAGACTGAAGGCTGATAAAACCACAACGTAAAATGCAATGTGCAGGAAACAAAAAGCTCAGTAAGTATGCATCGTTTTCACACAAGTAAGCAATTCGCATCTATTTACCTTTAAGACGCCTCTGTCAGTTTTACCGCGTGTGCATGCATGGCTGTGAATGTGAAACCGTGTGTGTGTGTGTGTGTGCATCTGCTGATCAACCGAAAGAGAGAGTCTTGGAAAGGAAGCAAGGAGTGGAAACCTCAACAACACCTGTGTGCAGTTGCTAACAACCAATAGTGTGTTTTCTGTATGTCAGCAGACGCTCAAGGCCAAATATGGAGACTTGCCGATGGTGAGAAAAAACAAAACCGACTGTAAGTAACACATCACAGTTACACTACAACCTATGCATTCACTAACATTTACTACTACAAAAACAAGCAGATAGGAAATTACTAATACACACAAGTGGATCAAAACCTTTCATCAAAGTTATACATGAATTTTTATGTACAATACCCGTTCTGGTCACAGGACAACTAAACACTAGGTTTAAGGCTACTACTAGCTAATGTTTTAACTATTTTAACTAATTTAAATTGAAGTGCTGCTCTCTTTCACCAAAGTGCAGATAAAGATTAAGGGCTTTTCACATTAAAAGTGCACCTCGAAGCTGTTGAGTTGAAAGTTGTGTTTTACAACCGCATCTGGGCTGTTAAAACAAGAAATTAAAGCAAAGCAGAACCAAGCCTACACGTATGCATCGTCACCACAAAAACATGGCTAAAATTATTAGTTGCTGTTCTAAACCCACCATTTTAACTGATCCATCCAACCAACAAATGGCTCAATGGTCAACACAAGCGTGAGTTAAGACATGAAGACATGGACTAGTTCCTAAATCTGATCGACTGAAGAGAAACACACTGATAGAAACCACAACAGAGTAGAAGTGAAAATCAAAGAGATGTTTAGCTTTAATCCTGGGGCCGGTTTCACAGAGCTATTTTAGACTGTTCTATACTGTTAGACAAGTCTAATGCAAGTTGGACTGCCTCACAAAAATAAAGCCCGACTTAATTAAGACCAAAAAAAAATAGACACCTTAGGCTAACTTAGGTCTCAGACTCTGTTAACGTGGCAACCAGTAGTGACAATACAATCAGCCGAAAGAAAACGCAGGCGACCGTCCATCGTATACTATATATACACCACCATTACAGTGTGTTTAAGTTTCTCTTGGGGTAGTCCTCACGTTTTTGGATATTTCATCTTGTACCATGTTTTTGTATCTTTTCTGTACGTCTTTAACGCTCAACGGTCGGATTAACGCTGTTAACTGTCGTGGCAATCTTTGTCCAAATTAAACATTTCTTCTTGTTACTGGATTCTCCGCTAAATTTCCCCAATAAAATGTCCTTGTAGCTGTTAAACTCCTCCAACACACACATATCTCCCGGTAGGGTAAACTGGACTGAGCGGTTGAATGCGCTTACTCAATCCGCCATGTTTTATGTTTTGAAAAGTGTCTTATTCAACCCAGAATGCATTGCAGTGTAGTCCTACTTGAGATAGCCAGATCTGTGCAAAGGTCCGATTTAGAAGTCTATCTGAAGTCTCACTATCTACTAAATCTACGCCTATCTTTGTCAACTCATATTTTTCTTGTATCGTGTTCACAATCAGATGTTGCTAGTAGGCTTTATAATCACTGACGCTCCAATTCTCGGTGATATTGAACGATTTTCAGTCATTCAAAGCACTGTCAGTGTGTGGACAGGGTAAAAATGTATTATTAAAACAGAAGAATGCAGAACACAACGCACATATTGCCAGGGTAGACACTGCTTTTTCTCTGCTTTTGCCCCAGTTTCTCTAAGATGGATCAGCTCCAGTTCACATCTGGGGTGCTCTTACTGTTCATGCGTGAAAACAGACAATCCGAGAGGAGAAAACAAGTGGAAGAGAGCGTGGGGGAAAAAAAATGGGGGTGTTGGGGAAGATGTGGCCTGAAGAAGAAGAAAAACAGCCAAGTACCGCTCTGAGTAATCTGACCTCGGCGCAAGCAAGAGCCGAAGGGAAAATCTCCCCTACAGACAGCAGAACAATCAAGATAGTGTTTCCTGCGTGGGAAAATACGAGTTCTTGAAGCATACCAGTATTCAGGACAAAACAACCTGCATTAAGCCAGATGGTAGAAGATCAGTCTGCCCAGAAAGAGCAAGAGACCTCAGATTGCCTGATAACCACACAAGCTTTAACGGATGGCTTAGCATCTATTGATTCCATAAGGAAGTGCACGCTAATCTGTCTAGAACAAAATGAGATTCAAAGTGAAGCCTGACAAACAACTCTAAGTAAATGCACATTATACAGTGCGTCTACACACTCCATCTTGGCCCAATCGGCCACGATCGTTACTGAAACTTGCTCCGCTTCAGCAAGACCTGGTGAAGCTTCCTTTCAAGAAACGAAGGTGGAATTTCATTTCATCGTATAAACTCATTAAAATAAGTGGGATTGATTTACTGGCTGGAAATGGGATTGCCCACAACCAGTCGAATGCACAGTGGGACGGCAATTCACCCTAGAGCCCGCAGAGTCTTGTTTCTTTCTTCATCTATGGGTTTCAGGAGATTGCATGTGCAGCTTGTATAGCAGTAATGGATCCAAGGTGCTACATAAAGTCCGAGTAGCAATGAAAATCTCTGTAATATTCCTGTATGGAGGTCATGATCTCACCCTCAGACAATTTCCACCACTGAGACCGAGCTCTGGTATCTAAAAGTTTGTTTTGCACCATTTAAGCTGTAGGCGTAAGTGGAATGAGTCAGCAAATAAGAAAAACACTTCAGGTTCAAATTGCTTCACAACAAAACAAATCCACGTCCAGATTTAAACTGCTGAAGAAAAAACTTGTAGGCCACAAAACTGAATGCTTTTCCAAAGTTCAATCTGCAATATGGAAACTACTGGACCACCCCCAGGTTTCACTCCCCACACGACCTCAGGTTATTCCATATAAGCAGAGCTGATTACAATAATAACCCAGATTCAAGGTCAGTCACTGGGGCACTAGCAATGAGGGGTGGAAGAAGGGCAGGGTGGGTCACAAGAGAGCTGATGTAGATAAGAAGCCCTGAGGGACTGAGGAGAAGAAACAGCTCTTGGAATTTGGCAATGTGGACTGAACCGGGAACTGATGTTAGCTTTAGACCGTTCCAGAGGAGATTAACTTGTCTAAATGTTGGATAACATCCCGGCACATGCCAACAATAACAAACAGATTTTGGATTTAATCTCATTTGTAATCCTATTCATCAATGACCAATGATCTGTGATGAACATTTCAATTTTAAATGAGCCTGTGTGAATGGCCAGAGCAATATTTTGTATCTCAGGTTAGACATTGCGGACTAGGCACGTTGGAACGAATTACGAAATTCGAATATAATTTGAATAAAAAAAAAAAATTAAATTAAAAAAAAAAAAATACATACTACTCGAATGCTGACGTTACTGTTCGAATATTGCTTTTTTATGTATATTTTAAAATATTTCTTTTATCGTGGCTTTTCGCCACCTTGGCTTACACGCATGTGAAAATGAAATGCCTTTGTTTCGTCTGATGAACAATGAAGTTTTTGAATCGTAACAAAAGTGTGCACGTTATCCACGGTGTATCATCATAACAACTGTCGAAAATGGTAGCCTAAATGTTTAACGATGTAAAAAGCGCCCCCAAAGCGCCTGTGAAGCGAAAAACACAAATATCTCAACGGATTCGGTTTGCATTGAGCTTGTTGGAACCGTTTAGTCGAACTGAAAAGATGAACGATGCAAGTTTCAGAATTTTTGGTGGTGTTTTCACTGAGATATCAGCCGAAAACCAACGGAAGCGCTTCAACCATATTCAGCACGAATAAAATGTGTATTAGATGTCCCTCTAGTGGACCGAACATGTAACAACAACCACACGCTATAGTGGCATTGGCGATCCATATGCATGTGTAATGTCGTAAATATTAATAATAGGATACATTTTTGCACTTAATATTCGAATATTATTCGAATATTAAATAAAATAAGAAATGGAATTCGAATAGTATCATAGAGGAAGATTGACAGCCCTGTTATGCACATACTTCCTCAAACCTCATCTAAAGCCTACATGGGTAGTAGAGCTGTGCAATTAATAGTAATTTTATTACGTTTTCATGATAAATTATTTCGATTTTGGCTTCCAACGATTATGAAAATGAGATAAGAGAGATAATAATGCTGCATTCAGTCCAGTCCACCTTCCTATACTTCACAGTGGTGCACTTTCGTTCCTAAAAGCCTAAAGTAAACATCCAAATCGGCCAAATAAGTGAGTGTTGCAGAATGCAGTCTCTATGTGGGTTATGTCTGAAAATGTGTAACAGTATATTGGATCCATATTATATCGTATATTAGATCACTGATCCTGACTGAATATCTTAAGTAGCTTTAATAAGGATTCATCTATATTTAATGTGTACTGTAAGACTACGCAATGTTATTTTATAGCTATTTGATTATACTTTTTTGTTCTAACCAATCTGAATACCACTAAAACTTTACACATGGTTTATTTAATTTGTATTTTCATGCTCTTGTAGTTATTTGTCCATTTTGTTTGGAATTTTTGAAATTGTGTATAAATTACTGTGAAATTTCACTGTATTTAAAAATGAATCATATTGTGAAATAAGACTTTGATCATATCACCCACAAATAATTGTTTTAAATGATAAAGATTTCAATATCGACCAAAAATAATTATGATTTTTGCTATAATCGATCAGCCATTATGCATCCTAACTGAAATGTAACATCATAAGTAACTGATCTGGAACATTACATAACGTTTAATGTTAGCATTTTGGATAAGCAAACTGGGGAATACTTGATAAAAACCTCTACGAATAACATCTAACATGGTTTTATGGGTACAAGTAAAAAAAAAAAAAAACACTTCGAGACCCATTTGCCCAGTATGCCGGTCTGCTTTTGTTTTGACTGCGCACATGCCTCTTTTTGTCAGCAACGATAAACGGGCACTAAATAACATTCATTCCAGCTGTTGCCGGATATCTGCTAATCAGCAGAACTGAGACGGCACAAGGTTAAGAGCAGCGACCTGCATCCAAAGCCTAAGGCATCTGACTGAACCAACAACCCTGAACTCAACAGCTTGAATGTTAGCACACACTGAGTTTATCCACAAAGAGCACAGGGGATGATAGCAGATTACAATTAAGCTAACTCTGCTGTGTTGTGAAATGCAGGCAAAACAATGGTGGAATCAGGAAATCCATGCACAATGCTATAAAAGGAAACATTAGAAATTAGTCAAACTGCAAACAACATTAAAAATAATACAAATAAAAACAGAGATTTAGGGGTTATACAGATAACCTATCAATCAAAAGCAAGCTGCTACGGTGAAAATGCATGCTTTATCTATTCTGAAGTTCAGAGTCAAGAATGAAAATGATTCATGGTTACAAAATTAATTACCAGTACTTGGGAGTCAAATTTGGCTGGAAGGCAAAGAGGAAAAAAAGTGGCCGAACAAGAGAGGCCAAAGTGGGAGGACATGTCATGCAAGGCGGAGCTGACCCTTAGACCGTGATACTATTTCCACCCCCACCACAAATCTCAGCTGCCAGACCTTACATAACACACAAACTTGCTTCAACCTGTCTTTAACAACCACAAGCTTACCTCTCAAATCGGCTTGAGAACCACAGACTTTCTCTCCGCTCACATTCTCCATTTACTTCACCTTCCACCTTACCCTCACTCTCTTTTCCTCCTTTTTTCCCCACCTACTCAAACAGCTCTCTCTCTCTCTCTAAAGGATCCCTAAGTAACTGACACCGCTCTTGAATTTTGAGAGCTGTGGCACAAGGACACCGCTTGTTCGCCCAACAGCAGGAGGAGTGAAGGGGTAGAGAGGGGGAAAAGCTCCCTGGGTGCTTTAGACTTGGCAGGGCTTGGAGAAGCTCTTCAGGCAGAGTTTATCTGCTGGGCTCTGGCAGTCGGCCAACACTGCTGGTGTGCGTTGGGCTACAGGGGGGTTGAATACTGCATCCTTAGTCAGCGACGGACCTGTCATTTACAGTGAGATATCTGCAGGGATTTAGAGAGAGGGAAGGAGAAAAATGGAGAGAGCACCAACTATTTATAGCCTCTCAAAGGCTTCCTGTTACTGTTCAGCAAAGCCAGAGGGAGGGGCAAACTCCCAGAGGCATAGAAGGGTAATGAGAAATAGAAAGGGACTTATCCCTTAGCGTTATCCCTCTACCCATCATCGTTCAAGCGAACAACACCAAATAACATAAGCCAGTTGCAACAAGCTACTTAAATGACAATATCACAATGGGTCTTCATTAAAAGCCGCGTTTCCACCGCAGGAACTTTCCCCAGGAACTAGGAACTTTGGGGTGGTACTCGGTGTGTTTACACCGCAGGAACCAGAGTCTAAATGAAGTTCCAGGTAAAAATGACAGGTAACAAGATGCATGAGAGGAACCGGGAGTGAGGCCATGGCTGATTAAAGATCAGCATTTGTGTCCATGAGCATCCTTCAACAACACCCTTGAGTAGACCGTGCCCGCAATGCTTTTGGGTATCCACAATATGGAGTCTAAAATGAAAAATTATCTCTCACACTCCCGCCTTTCTCAGAGAGAGGACTCTGTTTGATGACCTCGTTAGTTCAAGCACTTAATCCGCTAATGCCCAGATAAAACTAAATGAGAGAGGACGGGAGGAGGGAAGGTGGAGGCAGAGACGGGTGAGAAAGAAAGTGGAGTAGGAGGGCAAAGAGAGAAGTTATGACAATGGCTAACACTGCAGAGATAGCCCAGATTAAACAGCCCATGGAATAATGGGAAGGTGTTGCATCCACTGAACACTTTTGTTATCGATTCTAAAAAACAAAACTACTGATGGGGTTAACATTAACAAGATGTTTGTTAACTGATCTGACATCCAATGATTGCAAAGGAATTTTAAACGCATGCATCCCAAGAGGAAATCTCAAACTTTGCCAAACTCAAGTCAAGAGGTTGTAAATCACCCAGCTCAAGTTGGGATATTCTTGGTTTTCCTAAAACTCCTGTCGGGTTGAGCTGATAATTGGATAACCATTCCAGAGCCTCTGTTGTTTGACTATGCTCTGGAATTCTGGTTAAGGTCATAATCACCTGTAAATTCTAGAAGTAACTCTTAAAGCTTAGCCGTGAAACACTGCAATCTGCACGCACCAGCTCACTTGGCTCAGAAGAAAAACCCAATTTCCTTTTGTGAGGCAGATCCTTAAGAGGAAAAGGGGTTTTATCTGAGAACTCGGCAACTCCACCATTTCATCCAGAGCCAAGGGATCAATTTGCAGGGCAGAGAGACTAGAAAATGAGAGCCCAGAGTGCCTTCTTGCACACATTGAAGAGGTGAACCACAGATTACAGAGAGAGAGAGAGTCTGGCTTGCCTCCAGAACAGACTTTGAGGACTTTGATGTGGCCTTTCCGAGGCTAAAGGGTCAGTATTTGTTGCACCTCCTGTAGTTATTTCAAACAAAGTCACACACTGTGCAATGAAAAACAGCTCTTCCTTCTGAGGTTGATTATCATTGTTATTGAAGATGTTAGCTTGATGTGACCAATAGCTCCGTTTGTTGACCTGAAAAAGTGTTTTCTGTTTGCCTGCTTTGAGATAAAGATGCAAATAACGTTGCATTTGTGAACTAGAAAATAGCTGAACTAGAAAATAGACTTAGCTAATAATGGCAGGTCTGTCAGCTGGCAAAGGAATAGTCTGGAAAATGGTCTCTCGCTCAGACACATTTTCACTTGTCATACAACTGTTGCTGGCCAACAAGCCTTAACTGTTTCTTGATTTTTGCCGTGGCCCGTGTTTGAGCTCATTTACTAGTATGACAGATGAGCCCAGGTCCCTTTGGTTGAATTCCTCCCTTTGAGTCCATACACCGAAATTCTCACCTAGAGAGAGAGGAAACCATAGTAAAGTGTACAAAATCTGATGGACCCAAAAAACAAAATCAAGATAAAGACATCTGAATAAAGTAAACTTTAGCACCTTCCAACCTTTCTTCCTAAACAAGTATTAGGAAAAGAAATGGAAAGTATCTTCTCCCAGCCCTCAGACAATTTCTTGCTCATTATCCCTCTTCTAACTGGCAGTGCGTGTCAAATAAGATTCTTCAATATATTTTTAATCCAAGTGATTAACAAAGAAGAACTACTTTTGCATGTCACTCCAGATGAGGGCTAATAAAATATTCACACATCGAAGCATTTCTCCCACCGCACAATGAACAGAATTTGAGCCGAATCTGGTGTATGTGTCCAAACATATCCATTTTTTTGCCAAGCTGAGATAGGCAGATATACAGAACTTTGAAGAATTGCCTGGATTTATTATGACTGTTCCTCAGGGAAGGGTGCAGTATGAGGACAGTCTCGAATATGAATTACCAGCATGCTGATTCGATCTCAGCGGCAGCCGGAGAGAGACAGCAGGGCCTGAATACCAATACATGTTTCCTGGATCAGGACAAGGACTTGATTACTGGTGCCTGTCAGAAGGAGTGGAAAAGTCCTTAAGTGTACTCTGGAGGAAAGCCTGCAGGCAAGCACTCCAGGAGTGAGAGAGATGCTTTCAATCAATTCTGACTTAAAGAGAGAGGGGAAAGAGAGCAATTTTAAGTAGAAGAGCGTCGTCGTCCAAAACAGCTTTGACCCAAAGGACCATAAGACAAGTTAATTCAGGCACAAATGATGACAGGTGGCCCATCTTCTAGGGCTCAGCACATTTGCTCTGCCAGGAATGGTAGGTAAATATGATTGTGGTTTTAACCACTGGTTCTCTTTGGGTATCTAATAAGGGCAAATCCTCCTCAAACCAACCGGCAGAGCCTGATGAAATGCAAGAATGTCAAATATGATGTGGGAGGCAGCGCTGTTGGTTTGTCAGAACACATGCAGGGGTAGAGACGTGGGAATACTGCTTTCCCTGCCCAAGGTGGAAGCAACTTTGTGGTAATTTGTGGGGTCAAACCCTCCACTCTTCTGCTAGGCAAGAAACCTTGGACAA
Source organism: Pimephales promelas (assembly GCF_016745375.1). The sequence continues at coordinate 3,888,064 of NW_024121521.1, forward strand.
GTGCCGGAAACTCTTCTCTGCAGAATTCTGGAGAAGACCTGAGGTCATGGATTTGAAACTTTTAAAGGTACATGATCAATTTTCATTATGAGGGCAATAAATTCAGGCTGACCCTGTTCCAGAAGATGCACGATGTGTGAGGGCCATATGAAACCTGGATTTACAATCAGTTTTAAAAAGATTCGTCACCATTTACAGATAAGACATCTTGAAGCAAGGGCTGTTTAAACTACAGATTTTGGCAACGATATGGAATTCATTATACAGGTTCTTCTGGTTCAGTTCTGCATAACTGAATTAAGAGCAAAAGCATCCACTGTTTCTTAGTTCACCTTCACTCCATTTACAAACTCGTCTATGTCTGCTGGTAACCATAGATACAAATGTTTTTGAAGACATTTGATATAAGGCTCTGATGCATGGCTCCTTCAAGTGTCCATTTGCTGGGGTAACTTTTTGGAGAGAGAAAAAACAGAGCAGATACCTGAATTTCCATGCCGTTTCAGAACAGGGTCCTCTTCACAATAGCCTGATAGAGAGTCCACAGATGGATGGCCGGGCATGTGACAAGGTACCACTGACGGGGCCCGTCTGGCTCGCTGCTTCCAGGAAGCCAGATTCCAGGGCACTAATCCAGAGAGACTCAGAGGCCCAGAAATGCCATCAGGTCTCTTGGCAGAGAACACATGCCCGCTTTGTGTCCCAGCTTGCCGTTGATGAAGGGCTGCAGGAACGCGAGCCCCTACACAGCTCCCCAAGTGGGAACCAAAGCACCCCTTGTTTAATCCTCAGCAAAAAGCCATCGAGTAGGTGGAGTGGAGAAGTTGAGGATTTTGAATAAAGAGACACTGGCTGGGTTGGGGAAAGCGAAGGGAGGTTAACTTAACGGCAATCACAGGGGAATCTGAATGGATCGAGGGGTTCAGCGTGAGGCTTTTCATAACGGTGCAGTCCTTCAGCTTTTCTCAAACTGTAACAAATCTTCTTTTCAAAGCGGTGTTAACAATTGATGTGTTTTTCTTCAAGAAACAGACAAAGACAGCCTCTCTGTTTCACAGTTCAGGGTGTAAGCCCAGGAACTACATGGACACACAGGTTTGGAAGATGAACCGTGAACTGAAAACACATTCCACAGTTGAGCAGTCACTGCGTGCAATGGCTCTCACAGCAACGCAGTTCACAGAGTGCTTGACATTCTCCAACACACAGTACGCAGGAGGCCGGGGGGCCCCTTCATGCTAACACCTCATAAATCCCTTCATTCCTCCCCCTCGACTGCACCTTCAGGGGCTTACGGATACAAGGACAATTAAGTAAGAGAGAAAGGCACGGATAGCATTGAGGAAAAGCGGTGAAAATATATACTGGGGTTTTCAGATTTGTGCAACACAGTCATTCTGAAAGATCTTTCTCCACCTTTCACAAATACATTTGCATATGCACTTCATCATAACGACACTTTAAACTGCACGGCTGCAAAATGCAGAGCAAGTTACAGGTTAACCAAATGTCTAACAGAAATGAGACACACAGACCAAAAAACCAAAAACAGGTCACTGTTTGACACGAATGAAAAGTTCAAAGACAGGTTAAAAACCGAAAGGGCTGCACGTTTATGACCAAAAAAAACTACCTAATTGTCGATTATTCCCTTGAAATTTTCATTTAAATTAATTACGCTTTACACTGAACGTTTTGATAGCTTTATACCATTGTTTGAAGCAACTGCATGCCATATTTAATTAAAAACAAGCTGAACACACTTCCTAAAAAAATATTGCTTTTCTTAAGCCTCAAATGTCAACTATACATTGGTTTTGTTTGATATTTTAATGAATAATAATAAATAAAAAAAATCTATACATGGTATAATAATAGGGGCTTTTGCACTGGGTAGTTCTAGGTACAAGTCACCAAGGTGATTCCCCGAGAACTATGGGCGTTTTCAGGGTTGCATTCGCACCACCAGCATGAACTCAGAAGTGATGTAAGCCACTATTGTTGTTGTGACTTATTTTGACGGCGAGGCAGACTTTTATTTTGACGTCGCTGAGAAAGGCAGAGCCTGAGTACACAGCACTCACATTCTCCATCTTCATTAGTTTCTGATCTGTTTAACAGTCATGACTAATACATTATTAGATAGAACTGTTATTGTAAAAACTGTTAAAGTAGACAGTTTATGAAAAAGTATTAGCGTTTGCCGTGTGGTTGATCATCAGTGTTGCTAGTTGCTAGCTAAATAATCATGTTCGTTTGCTCCCCTCAAACTTGCATTGGATTTCCTCCAAAGCGTAAAGGTTGAGAGGTCACAGTTTTCCATGTTCGTAGAGTTAGTTCATGGATTAGGTCAATAAAAATGGAGGGTGCTGGTGTTTCACGTGTTTTCGACCAATCAGCTTACACTTACGTCAATTGTAGTTCCTATTGTGCTGGGTTCTCTGAAGTAGTCGCGATTCACATTAAAACGTAAAACACCTCTTAAGCACGCGGAATAATGCAAGTAATCATGGCTTTGAGCGATTGCATAATCCTGGCATCCGTAATCACGATTAGATATTCGATTAATTGTGCAGCCATGGTTGAAACAGTACTTTGGTAGTACAAGAGTGATTGTATCACATACCATGCAACATAATATAAATATATTCATATACAGTGGTATTATTGCCAATTAAGAACAATGTCGTACTACTATGGTACTTTTTCAGTGGTGAAATGTAACATGGAGAGGTTCAAGGATTTGCATAATATGCATTTGCATGCTTGCACAAAATATGTGTCAGGCCTTTGAGAGAAAAAGAAAATGCAACTAAAAAAAGATTTACCCTGGTGTTTATAGTTATCTCTTCAATGCACATGAAAGACCAGAAACCTTTAGAGATTTAAATAAACACTAAATGACATCTAAAAGCAAATCAGGGTTAAAAATCTCAGACAGATGAGGAATAGGGGAACAAGGGTTATAAACAAAGCTCTGCCGTCTTTCTGAAGAGTTCACAACATTTCTCAAAACTTTTTGTTTGTCTGGCGGTAAAGTTTGGGTCCTGTCAGGAGAGATGAGGTGAGACAGCAAACCTTCAGAGAGCCTGAACCGAACTGGCACCTGCCTTTAAACATTTATGCCTGATGCATTTTTAACACACAACATAAAAAAGGCATGACTCTGTTGTTTTCCCTTCACCATCCTCCTCCCAACCTCGCTCACATACATTCTAGCATAGTCAAAAACACTCGGGTGCGGAAACGCTGGGGAAACGGTCAAGTTTGTCTTACTAAAATTAGAACAAGGGCGTTCATAACAGCGATTTAACCCGCTTACTAGTTGCGACAGCTCATTTGCATGAAACAATTGTCAACTCTAATTGAAAATGAATGACTTGAGGTCGCTTTGGGGGTGCAAATGGCTTTCAGTCCTTCCGGAAAAACGCAGAGTTTTTCATGTGACTGATTATGATTATGCGGCCCGTTTTCTAAATAAATGTGATGGAATGAATATGCGGGATATTTATGCAATTTAATGCGGGAACGTGCAAAAACTGCGATTTCATGAAAAAGAAAGAAAAAGTGATTGAAAGTGCCTGTTCTCACTAGGCTACTGCCTAAATGTAAAGAGTCATTTCTTATTACTTCCTATGAAAAGCAAGCATAACTACAACACAGAAAGTTCTCATCTATTTCAGACCCTAATAAACACATCAAACTTACAAAACATTGATGAGTGAAACGAGTTCTGTAGCTTTACTAAAGGAATACGCAACAAATTCTGTAAAAATGAATAAATAAAATACAATAAATAAAGTGTGCACCAGTTTTACAGCGTTTCGATGATGTTCACGTCACTTCATAACGTTCCCATGGCAACACGGGGAAACGGCTGCTCTTGTGTGAAGTAAACGCAACATTTTCAACTTTCTGCTAAGATATATGTGACTTTTTTGCAACGAAAATGTGAGGATTATGAAATCATACAAGCCACGCATATTGTTCACAGAAATCGACAATTCATGAGGCGAAAGTGTGGCGTAAATGAAAAAATGCCCCCGCATAGATATGAGGACTTTGGCTGATTATAGACTCACATAATCGAGTTTTTCTGGAGGGACTGCAGTGCTTTCAGTGCAAATGCCCCTTCAGAAGACCTAGAAAAAAACAACAACGTATTCCTTCCTTTTCAAATTCTCAGTGGCGGTAGAGGTCAGTGCGGTAATCTCATTAAAACACATCAGGCCCAGACAGACACTGGTGTAGTGGTGGCTTAACCTGTCAGCGTACCTGTCGGAGAGAAAGACATGTTTTTCCACTCAATCAGCGGACCGGGCAGACGCTTCAGAACCAGCGGCGATATGACACCAGCCGAGCTCATTATCAGTGTGAGGTGTGTGTGTTTTAAATGAGAACATTTCACTGTCAGTTCACCAGAAGCTGTTTTAATGTTTTAAATTAGATGCTTATTAGCAGGCAATTTGCATAGTGTCTGATACCAAACAATTGCGTAACACAGTAGCGATCATCTTAAATTAAATTTTATTTTCTTTAAGAAAGAAAAAAGCTTGTGATCTCAGGCTCTGAGAACAAATTAGCTTATAAAAAGATGACTACCCACAAACCCCTGGTGGTTTTCAGAGCTCTTCCACAGCTGAGGATTTGTTATAAAAATAGCTCAGATTTGAGCAGGGCATTAAGTGTGATATCCTCCTCCTAAAAGGCACCGATTGTTCCCTTGATAAATAATCTGATGTCAGATTCGGTTTCTAGACCAAACACAACGGAGGCAGAACTAAATTCAAGCAAATCTCCACAACAAGACTTGCTGTTTATGAAGACATGGATATACGGCATTTATTATGTTACCGCTTATCAGATCTCTGTATTGAGAATAAATCAAGTTAAAGGAACTATAAAACAAAGTAAAATAAAATAAGTTTAAAGGGGTGGTTGATTATGATTTAACTGTAGTTAATGTGTAATATTGCTGTTTGAGCATAAAAAACATCTGTAAAGTTCAACGCTTAAATTTCAAAGCAAAGTGAGATATTTCAAGCCTTTATTTGTTATAATTGTGATGCTTATGAAAACCCCAAAGTCAAAATTAGAATATTGTAAAGAGGTTTTCATATCTGCAATCCATAATCATCAAAATTATAACAAATAAAGGCTTGAAATATCTCACTTTGCATGTAATGAGCCTATATAATATATTAGTTTCACCTTTTAAGTTGAATTATTGAAATAAACTTTTGCACGATGTTCTTATTTTCCGAGTTTCACCTGTATTAAAATATGTTGCAATGTCAAATAACTGAAATAATTTGAAGTAAAAAGGCTGTCACTTTTTAGAGTAAAAGTAAAAAGCAAAAAAAAAATAAAAATAAAAATACACGTAGCCAATGCATCTGGCTTGTCTTTTTGTTTGAGTCCAGACTTATCCAACAGGCTTGCCAGTAATGCAATGGCCTCCTCGGCTCTGAGCGTGTGCCAGCCTGTGGATCGGGCCTGTAGCGGCTGGATGGCGGAGAGGAAGGAAAGCGAGAGTGAAGTAAACAGATGAATAAAACATTGTGGTTTTGTGCAGTCCTGACCTCGGTTAACACCACGCTGTTTACACACAAGAGCAGTGTGAACCGGTGAGGGGAGTGGCACACATTCACACAAAAGCACAAAGACGTTGAGCATGAAACAGATATGCTCATGTTCTCCTTTCAGCACACAATCAATGGATCGACTCATAAAGTTTCTCTGTCTTGACCCATTTATAGACCGTCGCCTGTTCTAATGTGAGCGTGTAAACTGGAGCCCATGAGAAAAGCGTTATCTTATCGGGGACACACGATTGGTTAAAGCTTCATTCATCCTACTTAAATAAAAAAGCGTGAAATTAGGACACGTTCGATGACCATTTTAATTACAAAAACTTTTTAAAGATCTTCTGAAGTGCTAAAATAAAGAAGACTGCAACTTTAATGAGTTGTTAGATTTTCAAGTCTTGCAAAAGTTCATTTATTTCAGTAATTCAACTTAAAAGGTGAAACTAATATATTATATAGACTCATTACATGCAAAGTTAGATATTTCAAGCATTTATTTGTTATAATTTTTGGTGATTACCTTTTCACAATATTCTAATTTTGAATTTGGGGTTTTCATAAGCTGTATAATCATCATACTTATTACAAATAAAGGCTTGAAATATCTCACTTTGCATGTAATGAGTCTATATAATATATTAACTTCACCTTTTAAGTTGGATTTCTGAAATAAATGAACTTTTGCACTATATTGCAATTTTTCGAGTTTCACCTGTAAGAATATTGGTGATCATCTTGAATCATGAGCGTTGCGTTAAAACGACATGTCAAGTAGTTTAAATGTATCTCAAGATCCTGTTCTAATCAGATGGATTCAATCATTCCAGTCTACACTGGAAGCAATCACTTTCTATCAACAAAGTTATCTCTGCTATCGCAATCTTGTAATGTAGATATGTTCACTGATAATAACTGCATCACTGCACTGTTCGCTTCCAGTGCATTACCTCAAACTTCCTGGAGAAATAAACAAAAGCAAAGATTAGGATGCCGTTTCTGTTTGCGTTCAGTCAAATAATTTTGGGTTTGCTATTTAAATAGATAGTGTGCACTGAGAGAAAAAGATGAACATATTTTAGCATTGCCATTGAGTTGAACATTAAGTGAATTGCGGATGCAAGTCAAGTCTGTTTTCTGAACGGTGTGCTTCACTCCTGAGTCTCTTACCCTCCTAGCTGGCGGTGTATGTTGTCTGGATGTCCTTTGCTTTCATAACTGCAGCTCAGACGAGTCTTTCTCTCTCTGTTTGAGCCGTAGACAGGACAGCATGGGCGTTTCCGGGATCGCAAACCCAGGGGCCTAAAATACCCAGGGGCAGCGTTCACAAATTGTGCGGTGAGCGAGTTTAACAGCCTCTCCGTTCAACAGCCGAGACACTGTGCCAAAGTTACATGAGGGGTGAGAGAAAGGGGAGGAACTACGAGAAGGGATGAAAAAACGCAAATGTGAGAGACAAGGAAAGAAATGAGATGAGAAAAGGTCACTGCCGACACTCATGTAAACACCAGCAAAGGATTTAAAGTGTGGCAAAAAACCTCTCGTCGCGGAAAAGACACAAAGAGACTCCGGCCCAGGAGCAAAAGAGCCAAAACGAGGAGACATTCCAGGAAAAGACGGACCTCCCCTCCTCTCCCAACTGGAAAAGCTGTGTTATAATGGAGTACAGGCTTCCTGGCTGCTGTCAACTTGGGAATGGTCTGGGATGAGAAAAGGGAGGTTGTGGATCTCAGAAACAAGCCGCGAATGGGTTTCTTTCACACTGTCTTGCTCAAGTTGAGCGTATACGTCTCTTTTATACACTTTTTTGAAAGACGACAACACGTAAAGGCGTTTACAAACACATCTTACTTTAATAATTTTGAGTTGAATGGAATATTTATTGAGAAATAATAAGGGGGGGGTGCTTGATTTCATCCAAAGTGATTGTGAAAAGTAGGCAGTGATGTCACTGCCCCGCCCACACGGCTTTGCTTACATCAGCAATAGAGAAAAGTCGTTTCTGAGGTTTATTTAGCCAAATATTAGGGTTTATTTTGACAAACTAAAGACTGTGAACCTATGGTGGTTAAGGCGGGAACTGGAACGGGTTTGTGTGAGTTGATGAAAAGCTAAAAAAATTATAATGTGAAAAAAAAATGGAGAGAAAAACACATGGGAAACAAAAGATTAGGTATTTTGTTTACATGCATTTCATATTGCCGACCGATTAACCAACATCAGATAACAGTGTTGTGTAGGGATGCACGATATATCGGCATCGACCGATGTTTGTTTTTAACGTTATCATTATCGGCCTGATAAGAAATTCTGGCCGATATATTAAAGCCGTTAAATTATGTATTATTTCCTTCAGCTGATACACTTCAGATGCACATTTTAACATGATGGTTTTGAATTGTTTGAAATATGATTGGAATCACTTCAAAAAAACAGAATATACAGTTCAGTGCAACATGTGCAGTGCGGCTACATAAAATTATAATGAGAACATTATGATTGTGTGCCTGAGACATGAGACTCTCAAAAATTATATCAAATTTGGATTTAGATTTATCGGCTGATATATCGGTTATCGGCCTTAAAATATAAAAAAGTATCGGTTATCGGCCAAAGTTTTTTAAACTGCTGTGTTATGAAAGTGTTGTTAAAATACTGAAATATTAACTTAAAATCTGCTTTAAATTAATATTAAGAAAGTTTGACTGTCAAAAAAGGATTGGGAATCCCCGCTTTAGATTTGCGCACTGTGTATTCAACATTTACACTGAAAGCTTTCATGTTGTCTTCAGATTAGATCCCTTCAAAGTAACGGAAATTGAATAAAAATAAAACCTGCAAAACTTAGCCTACTTGTGTCTTCTTCCTCCTCTTCTCATTTGCTCTTTTCAAACATGGCCGCCACTCTGGCAGAATGCGCACGTGCAACAGCGCGCACACACACGCTCATACATGCACATGCTAAAACACTGTCAACGGTAAAGAACAGAAAACTGAACGGCGGCTCTGCACTGAAAACCGCATTTCCTTGCAACAGCATGGATCTTACCCTCCCTTCGCGCGTTTACTCCTCTCTTCTTCCCTCCCCCTCTCCTCTCCTCACAACTCACGCACAGAGACACGAAACGAGGCGCGGCGTTGGAAATGCGCTGGCTGACAGCGAAGGACAGCTGCTCTCTCTCTCGCTAGCTCTTCCCTTCCCCCACCACTCGCCACACACACTCTTACACCGCTAAGAGACAGAGCGAGCACATGAGGACGGGAGGGAGAGAAGATGGAGAAAAACAGGAGGGAGGGGAGAGGCGGCTATGAAAGGGCTTTGTTTCGCATTTCTCTGATGGCTTTTTCAGGCCTCGCTACTGGCTTGACACAATAGCAAGATTCAAATTCTTCATCATTTGAGAGCAAATTCAAAAGATCAGAATATGTGTTAATACAATATTAATAAGAGTCAAATTAAATGAAAACAATGACAATGTAGCATTGAAGTAAGGATGGGAATGAAATGATTCTTATTCCCAATTCTGGTGCCTTGATTCTTTTAGTACTTTGGGAGGAGCAATCTTCATGTTAATTAGCATTATTGTTGTTTTTTCAATTAAAAATATCATTACAACTAAATTTGAAAACTGGCAACCCTTTAATCAACGAGTCATCAAGAGTCATTCAATGGTGAATCTGGATTGGTAGTTTTATTATATACATATAAAACACTTAAAATCAATTGTTTTAAATGGCTAAAGTGAATTTAGGCATCACAGCATAATAATGTGCAGAATGAAAGATGGATATTCCCCCATATAATTAGCATTAAACAAAGAAAAAACATTCTCCTCATCAGTTTTAGAGTTTCGTTGTAATAAATGTTTTAAAAGTGTTAACTCATGGACAATTGACTTGCCTGGATAAATGAAGGTGAAAACCAACCATTAAAAAGAATCAGATTGGGTCTTGAATCAGACAACACTTGTTTCGCTGTTGTATGACTCGTTCAAAATGAATGTTAGTATGTTTTATTTTTAACTTAACAAAATGCAATTGGTTCTGAATAAGAATAGGCTTGTTCTCAATTCCCAACCCAACCTTAGACTGAACTGGAATAAATGACGATGTTCAAATCACCAAGTATGAGTAATAGTAAAAGCGATGGTTGCCTTAGCAAACACTAATTATAAAGAGAACAGATGACTTGACTGTCAGAGTTAATGGCTGAATCGCAAAGCAGAGAGAGAGAGAGAGGCCATCACGAATGAACGGTTCCCACCTCCCCGTTTCTGTCTCCCGCTGGATTTATTGGTGAGGATGTAGCAATTACGCACCAGGCAAAACAAGCAACCCAATGTGATTTTTTCAAAGGAAGGCTCTCTAACATTGAGAGAAGAGAGTAGAGAGATTGTGCTCAACACCATCGCATAACGATAAATGTGAATCTAATCCCGTTTTCAGCATGTAAGACAGGATTACACCAAAACTATACCTTTCGGAACAAACGAAAGCCTTCGCATATGGAGATCGCCTCGGGGAACACACTTCCTCCAAATAACGAAATGAGTGTTAAGGGGGGAAAATAACCTGAGTATTTACTAGCACAAGATCAACCCTCTGACAGGGAGAAAAAGAGACACTATAAATCAATCCGTGTTCCTGTCAGCATCCCTTAAAATGGAGCTCGGCGAGCCAGAGAGTGTGGGCTGACGGATCGGTGCCGTGGCACTTCTGCCGACGAGCTTTAAAATAAGTACACAGCACATCACGCTAATGATAACGCATCGAGCGTTTACACCAAAGCTGGTGTGTTTTGATAAGGTTCTAGGAAACAAAAACATCTGCCAAGAGCAGCTCGAAGAAAAGCTTAATGCGTCCCCAGGGATTATGAATCCGCACTCTCGAAAGCTTAAAACCCAGAGGGATGGGACTAAAAAAAGTGTCACCTTTACGGCAACAATACAGCAAACAATCAGCAAAAAAAGCTCATATGGTTTTACAACATTCCCAAGTTAAAAGCCTTAAATTGATTAAAAGCCGAACTAATCCATCTACTGCCAAAAAAAATATACGATCGTGTGGTTTAACCAGATTACATTTCCTGAAGAGAACCTGGCTGGGCGCTTGCACGAAAATCTGAGGTACTGTTATCTCTAAACGAGAATGGTTATGATGAGATTAATTCCATAGTGTTAAAACCAAGTCAAGTCATCCTCATTTATATAGCGCTTTTAACAATGTAGATTGTTTCAAAGCAGCTTTACAGAGATAAACATAATTTAAGGTAACAGAGATTGGTTTGGTTTTATAGCGGTTCTTGAATGTCATTTACCAGCTAAAGTTAATTTTGATAGATTCGCTTCCGTCGAAATGATCGTTTGTTATTAAATTAGGGACGGCTAAGACGACACCGTTCTCTCTTTAAACTGAACCTGTGATAAACGCTGATGCCGTTCACATGCGCATTAAGAACTGATTCTTTAGTTATGTGCGCAGGTTTGTAATCCCCTACAAACCATGCCTAAACAAACTACTTGTCTTGCCTATACAATTTGATACAGAATTTTATTTTATTTGATCACTTCTGGGTTGGTATGTGAACCCTAATTTCCACAACCCTTTATCTGTAGAGTAGGAGCAATATTGGAGCAAGCTCCTCTTTCAGGTGGCTTTCCTGAACCAATGACACCACCATGTGCAGACAAGCGTTACATCACACCCAGCTCTATAAATCTGGATTATCTTGAGACGGTTTATTCACTGGCCGTCTAACAAATCCACTGAGATGTAGTCTACAATGGCAGCTGATTCCCCACTTGAGCCAATAACATTGGGTGTGAACCCACGGTCGGCCTGTTTTCGACTCGAGCGAAGCACCAGATGTTGGAAAACACAGTTTATGAGCAGCAAAAATCCCAATATTAAAGATCTGCACACACGACATAACCCTCAGAAAGGATTTCCTGGATCGCCATGCGATGGAGCAATAAACTTAGCAACTCACGTCAGTAAGAGTTACGACGTGCGCTCTGATCTCGCTGTTGGGCCAAATCCACAGTGCGTTTTGTGCCGTCTCATAGCGATCGCCTCTATATTTAGGGTCAGAAATGCAGACTGCTGAATCAACACGGCTATAACGGATGATGGCGAGCACATGGTTTCAGTGTCAACAGTAGTCATATGTTCCTTACACCATGTTCAATGTAAAACGGCATTCACAACTCACTTAACATGAGGCGCTTCTGAATGAAATTTGATATTCAAAGAGAATATCTGCTAACAACGCTGAAACACGGGCAACTAATAACCGATAAATGCAATTTTAAATTTATTTGAGGAAAATCAATGGTTTTTAAATGCTAATTTCTTATTATTAGCATTTTAATAATTAAGCAAGTGAGCATTTTCAAGTGAGAAATTATCATTCACAGTTAATTATCCAATATTGGTCAGTAGGCTAGGCTACAATATCAACCAATATTATAATAATAAATTAAAAAATAAATCTATATAGCACTGATTTCACAGAAGTGAAATAACACACACTCTGCTTAAACGTGACTAATTTTAAAACCGAACGAAAGCCAATCTCCTTAAAATATAAGGTACAACAAATATGTAACCTTTAGCATCACAAAAGTGTGCTTCTGATAAGCAGGGTTGGCGTATTGTCAGCAGCAGATTATATCAAACGCTGATTTAGTCCATGACTGGAAGTGCCTTATTAAAGAAGGTCGCTCCCCCTCGTGAAATAACCGCAGAGATGGGTTAAATTAGCTTGCGTTATTCTCAGGGCGATTACGACTGAGAGTGCTATATTAGTGGATATGCTAGCAGCAGGTACTAGCACTCCTGCATTCCTGCACGATGGGAAAACCAGCCGTCTGCCATCGAACGGCTCGAGCCCACAGCGCCCCGCCCGCATCATGGGACGAGGAAATGTGAAACCACTTTCAAGACGGTTAAAAAAGCCGGTCTGGTCCCCCTCCCTGACACTCGATAACATCCCTTCCTCACACCTCGAGATCTGGTTGTTCAGAGGCATGAGGAAGAGGTATTTGGTGTTTTGTTTGAGCTGTTGTCATTCCTCCCCCCAAGGCCCCAAGTGAACCCCCTGTGCTTGTTTAAGGAATGTACCAGAAGACAATAGTGGCAGTCAGAGGAAGCCATGAATGGAGGCCATTGGTCGCAAATCACTACAGTGCCAACAGAAAGGTTTCTACCAGGGACAAAGCTTCAAATGGCTTTTCTAACCTCCAGGAACAAATCAAGCAAAACAAAAACTACCCTTAAGACTAAATCAAAAACGTTCAATTTCAACTTAAGAATTAAACCAGAATTGCAAGCATGTAAACGTCATTACTTAGCTAATGCAATGCAAGTATTTAGGTGAAAAAACTCGAAAAATTTGAATATCGTACAAAAGTGAAACTAATATTTTATATAGACTCATTACATGCAAAGTGAGACATTTCAAGCCTTTATTTGTTATAATTTTGATTATTATGGATTACAGCTTATGAAAACCCCAAATTCAAAGTTGGTTTTCATAAGCTGTAATGATAATCTATGTAATATATCCGTTTCACCTTTTAAGTTGAATTAATGAAATAAAACTAACTTTTGCACGATATTCACATTTTTTGAGTTTCACCTGTACGACACTAAATGTTAACTGTTCTCGGCCAAAAAAAAAGTGGGAATAGATTGCTGTAATACTTTAGGAGTTATTGCTTTCTTTAGTAGATAGCATGTTTACTGTAAATTTGATAAATAATTCAAGTAACATTCTCAAGGTAGAGTCACTTTTCTTTTGCACCGCCAAAACAGATCTGAAAGAGTAAAACTATAAGAGAATGATTCACACTAATGACCACCATAAACCACGTTTTCTGAGAAAGCCAAGCGTCTGAAGCGTTTCGGAAAGCAGCAGCATGGGAAATAAATATAGTGTATTGTCTGCATTCATTTACTTGCATAAAATTTTTATCTTTAGAGAGAATGTTTTAAATGTTTTATAGAAAATCACCTTACTAAAACACTACACTAATGAGACAGGCTTGGAAAAACAACAACATAAAAACAAAGTCTGTTTAAAAAGCCTTTCACCTTCATCAAGTCAAAAACCTAAACTCGTTCAAGGACATTACAATCAGATCTCCATAAATTCCTTCTAAAGAAACCCCCTTGTTGCTCTTTCCAGTAGCCTATATTTGGCTGCCTGTCACAATTGAAAGCAAGCAAGGGGTCCAAGTGTTACATTTCAATGGCTCCCCCGAGACCCACTAGGTAGGGAACACAATGCTGTGAGACTGAACAACTACTGACTGAGTCACTCGCAAAGAATTTCTTATATCTTTAGTAAGCAGATCCGCTAGTCAATCCTCTCAGTTTGTAATGCACAGGCCAGGCTTAGCAGTTAAAAGCAATGCAATGCATTTCCAGAATTGAATGACTACGAAGACTTCTTATTTAAGATAAACACCATCCCATTTATGCATTAGTCTGCAATGATCTTTGAAGGGTTTGCAAAAGAAAAAGTGTACCGTTCATATGGGGATTAAGCCAAACTCTACATTCTTCTAAAGAACAATCTGTGGAGGCATGGATTCGTGTTTTAACATGAGAGATCAAGCTTCAAACTAGCTGCCAAAACTCCTTACGAACTTGGAGGCTGATAATTGAGTGCAATGAATAATTGAGAAAACCCCTACAATCAGCCAACAACTCAAACAAGAATGAGCAACAAGAACTTTGATCCGACAACTTTGAAGATATCTGACGCTTGAAACCGGCGTTTCTACAAGAGAAAGGCTTAACACGTTCACAATATGGTTATTTGGTTAACAACAATTGGTAAGATCAACTTATTAGCCTTAAAGAGGTTAAATTCTTGTATACAAGGTGGATGTTCCGGGAGTTCATATTCTTGTACCTCTGGTTATCTGGCCGCTGTCCTAAATCTCTTTTGGCAGCTCTATGCATTACTAATTGGAGATCGAGACCACTGAGCCAAGCATGTCAGTTTTCCTCTTTTTAAAATGGACTAGTGCCAAAAGGAAACAGGTTATCACACCAGAGTATGTCAGTTACCACTAACTCTCTGGTACATTTCTAAACAGTAGAAGTTGCTCATAATACTCAACCAGATGCTTAATAAATGGAAACAATCCATTCAAGCTAACACAACAATGGTTTCCCAATGATAGAGAAATGAAAACACCAGTGGACTCACCTTCTCACTTTTTACTTTCTTCATGCTCCTGCAGTCATTATTTTCCACTTCTTCTGGTTCGCTCTTGATAGCCAAAGGTGTGACTATTCCACTGGTCTCAAGGGTAATATTCCCTAGTTGATCAGCACCACCGAGGTTCGAATTTTGCGTCCCCTCAAATGGGGTATTGCGTGCCTGGCCTAAAGGCATAACCTGGGCCGATGGGTCCTTATCCAAGGGCACGTTCCCAACTTGTACCCCTTCGTTTTTCTCCTTCTTGCTTTTCCCTGATCCGTCCTTGTCCTTTTTCCCACTCTGAACATTACGGGAGGCCTTGTTACTTTTATCAGAGCCTTTCCCAGAAGGTAAGGTCGTGGAACCGCTTCCTGCGGTTGCCCCAGTGCCCTCATTTTGAGTCCGTCCTTGGGCGTCCTTCTTGCCCCCATCAGGGGTCGAGGACTTGCTACTGTCCTTGGAATTCTTGCTACGCTTAGCTTTGGATTTGCTGTCCTTGATCGGAGGAGGAGGCACCGGGTTAATGAACTTAATGTTGTCAGGCAATGCCGCTACGGCGCTCGAGGCAGTAGCCATCCCGTCCCCGTCCTTGGTGCCAGACATCTCAAGCTTGTCTTTCTCTAAGTCGGCGTCGAGGTCAATAATCAGGTTTCCTACGCCAATATCCCACTCATCCCCGCTGTCGTAAGTGTCCACCGCATTCGAGTCCACACCTTTCCCGCCTGCAGTGCCACTACTGAGGGACATCTTAGTGCCAGCGGCCCAAGCGTGCCACAGGGAGGTCTGACCTTCTCAGACGACTGAGGCGGTCGGGAAGCACATCTACAAATGCCTCAGGGTCCTGTCGGTTTCCCCTTCCCAGTAACCCACATTGTTGCCCTGGGGGAAGAAACAATGAGAAAATATTTAAGTAAGTAGTAAAATACGATGTTTTAATGCCATTTGACACAACATTGCTCTCATAAAACAGGTTTAGTTATGTCGACTTTGTTTTCCATATACAGGCTTTGAAAGCTGTACCACTCCACTAGGGATGTCCCGATACCACTTTTTCACTTCAGATACCGAAGCTTTGGCTTTTGCCGTTACCGATATTAATCCGATATTTTATTTTATTTTTAAACTAGTTTATCGGCTCCTGAGTATCGAATCAGGACATCCCTACACTCCACAATAATTATATTAGAATTATGTAAGAATTATCAAGCCCACTATAATTAGGCTGTTGTAGAGTAACAGTGATATATTTCTACACCAATTAGGTTATTCACACAGGACACTGCGTTAAAAAAAAGCTGGACGGTCTTTGGAAATCAAGTCAAATTTTTACTTGATGGGTCATCAATATAGCTTGAATGCAAACCAATGTCAAGTTGAAAACAATTCTGACGCTGAAATACATGCTAACATGATTTTAGGAAGTTGACAGTGCATTGTTAACAGCATACTAAGCCTACCACATCTCAGTTTAAAAAGAATTGAAAGCTAAGAAAAAATAAAGATAAAGTCAGTCAAAAATAGTGTTGTTGCAAAACCATTTTACTCAGCTTGTAGACTTAAACCCTAAAGGTTAACCACAGTGTCAAAATATTAAATTTAAATATTCAAAACAAGGCAAGCATCAGATGTCCATGCCAGCTGGACTAGGCACAACAGATTGGACCAGAACCCAAAAAGGTCTTAGATCGTTTTTTTTTTATTCAAAAACATGTTGCAAAAAGTCTTGCAAAAAACAAATATCCAAATTGTGTTTTTTTTTTATTTTTATTTTTTTTTACAAAATCAGGGTTTTTCCTATTTTTGAGAATATTTTGGTGGCTGCCAAAATGAATCTTTGTCCCGCCAAAGATTTGATCATTTTATGTGACCATGTACCTGCCGTTCTGCGGTACAGGTTCCCGCTGATGCCCATCTGCTGTGAAGAAACGCTCCCGTGAGTGTTTGTGCTCTGTGAAGAGCATCAAAGGCATCATTTACAACATGTTTTTGCAGCATTCATCTTTGTAGCCAATCACAGACATAGGCCTATATGTTAAGCGTGTGAACGGAATGGCCAATCAGATTAGGCAAATTAGGCAAAATGGAAGAGTTTTTGTTCAGCACGAGTTTTTCACGCTCATGAATCCTTTCATTATCAACAAAGTATAAACACGATGTCAATTAGAGATTCCCTGCACAGCTTAGAGCTTCATTGATTATAACAGGAGTTTTCGCAAGACAGCAGCTTTGTGTACCTCGACAGCTTCAGTGATTATAACGGCAGCAATCTTTGCTATCTTTCTGTATGCAATTATATATTTTTCATGCTGCTAACTATCCTTTCTGGATTTTAACCGTATTTAAATGTGCAATCAAATGCAATTGACAGTGATAACAAGGCTATATGGACGGAAACAAAACAAATTGAATATTGTGTGTCAAATTATCTGTACATTAAGTCTTAGAGTGTAAAGGCAAAATAATAGACCTGACACTTTTTCTATGTAATGTGTCAATACTTTTCTTTAGATACAACTATTTTATATTTAAAAAAATCTGTCAATTTATAAGAACATGTTGTATGTGTCTGTCCTGACAGTGAATTATTTTTATTTTTTATCATGAATAAAAATGATAAGTTAATATTACAAACCGTTTTCTGCATTTATTTGGATTTGTTGTCAGTACTGGGCTCGATAAAGCTGAACAGGATCAAGATATCACACAGTCAAAACAACATAGTAAACGTCAAACATTCATCAATATGCAGTTTACAACTGATTCACTACTATAATCTTTTTTCTGTGGACATAAATCACACAATTAACACTTTGCAAATGTCACTGATCTTTCAGACCTTTAAATAGAAACAGAAAACCTTTTTAAAATGTCAAAGATGCCCATGATCTATTTTCCATTAGAGATTCTCAAGAATACCAATCAAGCACAACCCGAGATCTAGCTCTGCATTCATTCAGTCTTGAACAGTACTAGAACAGAATGGCAGTGATTAAAGGTCAAAATCATTGCCCATAATACTCTAAACTATTCATATAAAAGACTGTTCGAACCACAAACTGGTTTAACTGCAGTACTGGCGGTCGTCTAATAAAACTAAGCGCTACTTAAGTTGAAAAGGATGAGTCCAGCTTTGAGCTGCATCTTAAATAGCCGAGGAGACAGATGGTTGAACGCGAGGACGGTAATCAGTGGTTTGCTGTAATCCGTCGGTCCACCAGGGAACATGGAGTGTGTCCTGCAGGAAGCTTTCCAAACGTCTGCTGTTGGAACCCAAGATAAGACCAACTTCCACGACCACACTCATTCATCAGCCTGTGTTTCTCATGACACTTTCAAGAGCTTTGAGTCATTTTAAATTATTTCTAAACAGCATTTTAGCTTATTAAAGGTGATCCCACTGGATGTTTAAATGTTTTCTACAACTCGAGTTTAATGTATAGATTCAACTAAAAAGTCATGATGCTTTTGAAAATTAGGGATGCACCGATATGAACATTTTGGCCGATAACGATAATTCTTTAGATTTCAAAAGCCGATAATGAATACTAGCCAATAAATATAAAGAGAGCCTCATTATAAGCCATGTGGGAATGCACCGATATGACAATTTTGGCCGATACCGATAACCGATAATTCTTTACATTTGAAAGCCGATAACCGATATTTTGGCCGATAAATCTAAATCCAAATTTTTAGGCAATTTTTGATTTTCCTCATTAAAAGCCAAGATGCAAACACAATTATGATGTTCTTATTTTAATGTGAGTGTAGCCGATATGACAGACTTGCGCTGCACATTTTGCACTTTAACTGGATTTTCCTTTTTTAAAGTGATTTCAATCGTATTTCAAGCAATTTAAAAGCATCATGTTGAACAGTGCACATCTAAAGTGCCTCAGCTTAAGGACATTATTTATCGGCTTTTAGATATCGGCTAAATGTTCTTGTTGGGCCGATAACGATAATGTGGCCGATATATCGTGCATCCCTAAAGCCATTTCCCAAGCACACAATTCTAATGTTCTCATTATAATTTTACGTAGTCGATAAGACAGAAGTGTGCCGCACGTTGCACTTAGCCTAACTAAATTTTCCTTTTTTGAAGTGATTTCAATCATATTTCAAGCAATTCAAAACCAGCATGTCAAACAGTGCACATCTGAAGGAAATAATACACTTTTTATCGGCTTTAATATATCGGCCATTTTCTTATCGGGCCGATAACGAAAACACCAAAAACGTTCATATATCGGCCGATACCGATACGGTGGCCGATATATCGTGCATCCATTATTTTAAAACATTGATCTGCTTGTTTGAGTGGCCAAACATGTCAACTTCTAACTCAATGACGTGAGTTTCAGCCGGGACTTTTGGGAAATGGGTCATTATTTTTGCAAGAACGTTTAATTCTTCTCGGGTCACTGAATAAAGAACAAAAAAAAGTCCTTATGGAATTGTCAAACATTTGTAATCTTAAACCTGAAAGTAGAAGTATCCATCATATAAAATGGAATAAAACCAGGAGGTGTACAATCCACTTCCTGCAGTCAAAATGTGTAATTAGTTACTAGTTAAAACACGCATGGCAGTGAGCCGTGAGTGTAACTTGCCTAGGGTTCTTGATGTTGCCAATAAAAAGCTTTACAAAACTCATTCATATCCCAACATGGCTGATGATGCAAGCCACTGTCACGGTTCTCTCACACAACCTAATTAGGAACCGAATGATGAAACCATATAAAGGGGCTGAAAAGAAACCATTTGTCTGTTCTCGGTTCAAACGCTGAAGCCAAAAGACAAAGCTTTTGATTCGAGCCAGACAAGGACGTGCCGCACATGCACAAGCTTTGCTTTTTGATGTCGTTTTGATGGATAATCAATCAATATGCCTCAAGAGAAGCTGTTTATTGAGATGTATAATGCAATTGTGCTTCTCTTCATCTTTGGCAAGTACCGCTAAAGGTAAAGCAAACACCTGTGTTGGAGCGACTCTGGAACAGGTTGTCCTTTTCATTACCCCCCAAACGCAGGTACTGGTGCCCTTCCAGGGGCCGCAAATAACGGCGCTAAACTAATTTAGCTTTCCCTGCCACATGCCAGCGAGCAGCGGGAGCGCTCAAGGGAGGAGAGCCGTCTTTTCCATGCTCCCAACCCCACCCGACACGACACGGGCCTAATTAACACAGGCATCCACTGCGGACGCCTCGGCTTGATGGAAAAACGTGAGCTGAAACTCAAACGGGCACTTGTGCAAACGCCTCGCCGAGATGACAGAACTGAGGATCAATACCTGTCTTGCCCTTGTTTGATGATGAAAAACAAGACAGAAAGAGCGAATACAATCGGGGATGGGATGAAGAAAAACAACAACAAGACAACAAAGATGAAACATAAAATCAAGAGTCGGTACTCAGGAGAACCCTCTGACCTGATTGAAAAGCACTCTGAGTTTTAAATTCCCTCTCGGCAATTGAGTAATTGAGATTCTGTAATAAAAAAGCGGTTTCAAAGGCTGCTGGAACGGCAGAGAAACTGACAGGCTCTTCGTCAGTGTAAATCACAGCTCTTTCTGAAGAGCACCGGCTCAGAGAAAGGGAGGGAAGCACTTCCCGTGGTTAGATTACACACTGCATCAGATGAAAGCACCGCCAATTGCGTTTTCATCTTCCCCTCTTGGAGTTCTCCTTCAAATCGAAAGATCTGTAAGACGACAAGTGTAGGATTTGATCTTAGAGATGACGGCAAGATGGCCGTCCTTTCTCTCTGCTCTTATTAGTCCCGATCGGTAGTTTCCCAAACGGCCAACAAGCTAGTCCTGCCAACCTCACAACTCCACCATTAGCCAAATCAGACACAGGCCAACCGTGTTAGCGCCCACGAAGGGAACATTTCATCCAACCCAGAAGAAAAGAGAAGAGAACAGCTGTCCAGGGCCGGTCTGGGGGAGTTGGGTTGCTTCATTCAAACACACAGTAAAGAGGGTGAAATACTATCTGCTTTTGATCTACTGCACTGCCCTCGATGCTAACACACTGCGAGCGAGTTCAGCCCCCGATGTGGCAATCCAACTGATCCCACCGCCAAGCGCAAAGCCAAGGCTTGCAACAAATCAATCTGTTGTAAGAAAAATTGAAGTTATCAAAAAATGAAGTTTATTACAAAGTACATAAAGCACCTTGGGTTCACCGGCGTCAGAAAGAACGCACAGTAATCTCTGCTCAAGATTACATTTTATGCTGCATTACATTATAATTATAATTCCTTACACTGTGGTTAATGCACACAAGCCTCACAAGAACATATAACTGCAAAAAAAAAAAAAAAACTGTGGCTAAACATACATTTTATATATTCAAATATTATGATCGTTTTTCAAAACTTTATGTTTTTAGTATAAAGAAATAACTAAGATCTGCTGCATTATCAAAATACGAATCATAACTAAGACACATGTAGCATTTAATGTCTTTATGCCACCAGATGTTAGAGTCGTTAAGCACCACCTCAACCTATAAATATTTTTCCAGCTCTGCCAAACACAGCCAAGCCAAATACTCAATTACAGGGGCAGGAAAGGGGGCTTCTTAACGAGCTATTTCTAAGAGTCTGCCCGCGGGCCCGTGCACTCATTCCACGCTGGCTGCCACACCGAGGGTCCACCGTGTAATTGGATTGTGTGCTTGAACTGCTGACTGAAATAGAAAAGTGCAGGAAGCTTCAGGTGATGGGAATCAAGAATCCTGCGGGGTCAGCCAGACTCCATCTCAGCGAAATGTCAGGAGCAGCGTCCGGTCTGAAAGCACAGCAGGACTTCAATTTGTGGCTGTACGTGCTGTACCGTTCTGCATTGCCCATGGGAAGTCTGTTTGGGTGCAACCGTCTGCCAGGTCGTCGATGACGGTAAGTCAAGTGTACATAGACGTGCCCCGAAGACCCTGCAAGCAACAGACCTTTTGCTTGGGCTGCAACTGTGCGGTTCTCAAATTCTCCAATCAGAAGCTCTTTTCGAAGCTTTGGGTATGTGACATTAGGACATCGTCTCACTGGTTAATCGACGTGTGATAAAAACAGCATCATCAGGGGGGAATTACATCTTTTGCACCTTGCATTTAAATCGCCAATTCCAAAGGGAACGTAAAACGCGCACGGGCATTCATAGCGGTGTGCGAGCAAAGCAAGCGTTTACAATTAATTCCCATGAAAACTTTCATACACTCTTAGAAGAAATGGTTCTATTTAGAACCAGAAATGGTTCCATCCCCCGCTTCATATATGGAACTATATAGAACCATTTTTTTGGTAAAAGGTTCTATTGGCCAAGTACGGAACCCCAGGGTTCTATATAGAACCCAGAGGAACCCTTTTTTTAAGAGTGTATAGAACCTTTTAGGGGTTCCAAATACGTAGCTCTAATAGAACCTTTTAGGTTCTATATAGAACCTTTTCTTCTAAGAGTGTAGGAATGAGCTGTGCACATTTAACTTTCGCACCAATTCGTGTGTGGCGATTCCTTGAATGGTGGGTTCATTATTATTCTTAATGAAAAACAACAACGACAAAACAGTACAATGACAAACTTGCTTAAATAGGCACTTTTATATTTGGTTTGAATCCAAATCTTCCCCGTTCGTCTTGTCAGTCAAGACAGAGACGTTCGTTTTTTAATTGTAGTGTCTGTTCTCTCATTGAACTAAATGATTTTTATAACTATAAAAAGGCATAATGACGGTAACACCGTCTATCGGAGCAAGCCTGATCTACGCTAATATGGACATTTGAAAAAAGAGAAAATCTTATTCTCTACATTTTGGCCTTCAATAGACATCGGTTATTTTAGTCACTCTGTTTCCTCTCAATTAGCTTTAATTACGTTTAACGCATGATTTCAGCTTTCTCCGACGTTAGCCTAAGCGTGAACAAGTAACACTACTGTGGGCGGAGTGCGTTTTGAAAAGAAAATGCCTTTTTAAAATCTAATTAACATAGCCTAAGAAGCCAGTCAGAGAGCAAACTTTGAAGATGATGCTCAAAGATAAGAACAGTGAAAGTGGAAAAAGAAATATTTCTGCCTCCTTTCATCTCAATTCCCCTGTGTGTCAATAAAGCATGCCAGACGTTTCACTCCAAACGCTCCAGTGTGAACAGTAACTGATTTGGCACCCCGGATGACAGGTCCCGCCATACATGAAATCTCTGGGAGAGAGCGCGAGGGCTTCGGGAGGGGTTACAGCCTTCAAGTCACAGATAATTTCCAGCCTATTCACAGAGAGGACAGAAATACTGTTCACAGTGCACACAGAGTACCCGGGCTGAGAAGGCTGACAAGATCCCAGATGGATTGAACAGGCTTGCTGGCGGAGGACGATCATGGTGCTACTATTCACAAGGATGGCTTCCTGGCAAATTAAACAAAATCATTCTCATCCGAGTCAAAATCAAGTACAGTGCACTAGGGCTGTCACTTTACGTTTCGAAAAATCCACTGCATAATCGGTCGGACCAACCAACACAAGTTTCGAAAACGAAAATAGGGAATCAATTTGAACGGCATTTTTTTCTTTTTACCAAAAATGTGTTTTAGGAGGACAGATCAATACAGCACACTGAACATGTAGGATGCTGGAAGATAATGTCTTTTCTGGTACCAAATGCTTTTTAATATTCGCTATTACTTCAATGCAAGTGAAAAAGTGCGCCATTATTTGTTGTGCAGTGACGTGTGTTCAAGTACGCAGATTCTGCAAAATACGCTGTATTTAATATATCATGAGGATCACAAGTTGTGTAGTTGCGCTAAATCCATGAAGGTTTGACTTACACGAACTTCCCCAGTAAAGAAAGTAAACATAGAAACACACCAGATTGGCTCATGATTTGACAGCGTTTCCCGCCAAAGTTCATTTGTACCCGCATTTGGCGAGTCGAGTCAGTAAATCTCAATCCCTGAATGTTGAATTTAGTTGTAAGACATTTTTACACCACCAATGACCACCTCTCTTAATCAATCCGATTGATCTCGATAGAAAAGACATTTCGATCGGATTGAAAGGGTGTTTATTTCTTTATCTAATCCGATCGAGAGAACATGTAAACACTTGATCGGATTGAAAACCATCACTGAAAAATCACATACAATGACGTAGAAATAGTGTAATGTTCTTCCTGTTAAATAAAGTGTCGTATCGAGTGTCATGCACAACGGTTCATGTTCATTGTCTCCAATTTATGACAAGAAATGGATAAATATTAAGTCTGCGGTTTAAAACAAGTAAAGAACCAATGTAGGAGAATGATTGTGCAAACAGTGGAAAACTCTGTATATTCGTGCATGTTAAAAAAATAAGTCAATTCCGATTTGAAGCTTGTGACATATAAACACGCACATCAACCCGATCACTTGTTTAGCGTTCATCACTACATTCAGATTCATTCATTGAAATGAATTTAGTCCAACTGAAACAAAAGTTGTGCATGTATGTAAACATATCAATGACTTTCCAAAGTCTAATCCAAAAACTCCCGGTAGTCTGCCATAGGCGTAGTGTACAAGACAGGTGAAGTGCACAAACGTGTGGGAAGTTAAAGTGTGCAATTGAGGCGTGACAACAGTCTATTGAAATTGGAAACATAAAACAATGACTCTTTACGCCAAAGACGCCTCTCCTTTGGGAAGGTTTACTGCCAAGTGCTTACTGTAGGCGTCACTTTTTTATTTCAGAGACAAACTGATGCACGCCGTAGGTTAAAACCTAAAAAAATCAAATCCATTTCAACCTGATAATGTCAAAAAAACACCATTGCTGGCTAAAAACGTATAAGCTACGGAATGAAAAGCGTTGCCAATAAACTAACAACACTTGTCACAACTTTGTTGTGAAAGCGGTTCATGCAAACACGTTTAACATGTTCAACTTTCATTGCGTGCAAACAGTGACAACACAGAGTTAATTTGAAGTCATGTGTAGGTCTTAATTTGAAGTAATTTGAGTACGGTGTAAAGTGCCACAGTTGATACAAAGGTAATTGCTGCAAAACAACCTTAAGTGAAGACTAAATGTTGCCAAGATGACAATATAAGAGGCCTAGAGACAACATACAGACAGAGAGCTGGACCAAACACGGCAGGAGAAGACAAACCTCGTCCGCCTTTGGTTTCTGAACACACATCATCAATCAATTAAGAGCTTAAATAAGATCAGCTCAGCTCTTCAGGTTCAGACACTTTTGCTCTCAGCTCATTTCTAAGGATAATTCACTGTAAAATCTCACGGTAATTTACATATACAGTCAGGATGCTGGACTGGTGAGGATGACTTGTTTATCTATACAGTATTTTATAACAGTCTGTATATTACATTACGTTTTTTTATTAAATTTGACTCATCTAATTCTTTATTCCCTCGAGTAATAAATGTGAATGTTTGCAAGTACTTGGAGCTCCAGGAAACCATATCAGATTCCTTGTGTATTACACTATTTGTAAATGGGTTGAAGGTAGAAATGCAACATTTTTGAGAGATTTTCATCTTCAATTGTGCTTCAAATGCAATTCTTTAAAGGAGCACAATCGCTAATATCAAAAACGGTGAACCATTTCACCAACTTATTCTAAACTAGACAGACGAGTTGTTAAGGCAATCGACCAAAATGTAGATTTAAAAAATATGCCATTTTGCACATGCCTCGCAGTTACTATAAGGAAGCAATTGGGATTTGCCATGTGGGTCACGCCCAGTGTGGGGGCTGGGATATGGAGTCGGGTTCAGATGTGGTTTCCAGAAGAATCTTAGGCACACAAAATCAGCACAAAACCAAAACCACAACAGACTGCCATCTGTTTTGATTAGGAGAATGTGTTATTTATGCAGGCTTTTCAGTCACGCATGTTCGAGTGCTGAAATACAGCATGGGATACGATGGGCATTTGAGCAAAAATGAGGAAACAACCTGAAAAAAGACAATCTTCTGTTTGTAATACTAGGTTAAAAATAACCATTTTCATCATGCAACTACTAAAAAAGGGCAACAAGTTTTTTTAAACACCTTTAGCTCCTACTCAACAAATTTGCTTTCAAAACACGCCTATGCAAAGCCACAATATGGGCGGCAGCTGTGTGTTCAATTGTGTTTGTCCAACCCAATAAATTTATGACAAACACATGCTACAACTGAGGCCAAGGTTCCCCCAAGCAATTTCAAGCCCTCCAACACAACAATCATAAGCCAAAACCCATTCCAAGCACCTCTCGTCATGCTATCAAAAATAAAACTCTCCAAAATCACAGGGAACCTCCGAAAAGTGAGGGACGAGCTCCACGGGTTTCAGCGCTGGGGGTGCTCCGCTACCTTTACAAGGACATGTTTCATTCATGCGCTGGCTAAAACGAGCACTTGAAGGAAAAGCATGTGGTTGGATAAGAATTGGTGAGAGTTGTCCTGTACATTTCAGAGTGGGAGCCAAATGGGAGCCGATTTCAAATCTAGCTAAACGTAAATTACAAACCGCAAATTAAACTTCTGCAGTGCAGGTTTGGAGGCATGATTTGGATGAACCTCTCTAAGAAATATACAAATCATTTTTCACCCAAAAAATTGATAGAAAAAAAGATATTGCGTAAAGAAAATTAAGTTTATATTTAAGACTATTCCAGTTTTTGACATTATTTTGAAGGCGATGCAGATTTTTCCAGATTCCGATTTTCTTTGAAAAAATTAGGCTATAATTGACATAGCCTATAATCTACCTTTCTTCAATGCAAAATTTTATTTTCATAAAAAACGATATACAGTATTGTATACAATAGTATGCAAATATTTCTTAAATATATATATATATATATATATATATATATATGTATAAACACGTGTGTGTGTGCATTTATAATAATTAAACACAGTACACAAACATTATGCGAACACAAACTTTTATTTTGGATGTGATTAATCGCGATTAATCGTTGCCCCAACTTCTCTGACAAAGTTCTAGTTACCAGTGGTGGTAAAATCCAAAAGTTGCATAATGAATCCGTTTAAATTATTATGACACTACACACAATGTCACAACACACAAATTCACCATCTTCCACAATACAATAAGTGCACTCCAAAAAAAAAAAACACAGAAAAGCAGAAATACTGATTATCAATATTGGCTTTGACAGCTTTCAACACGGTCTTGAATTTTATTAAAGTAGGACTACATGTTGTAAGGGTGGCTTTAGTATGGTGGTTTCCGTAAAAGCGAACGCCAACCACATTACCAGTGCTTATACTGTAGGCTATATTAATATTCTGAAGCTCTGATATTTTTAAAAACACTTTCACAGTAACACGAGGCTGCAGTAAATGGATGGAGTTATCACCACAATCTTGCGAACTGTGCAATTCTTTCTGCCAGTCGCCCACCCAAGGTCTCTCGGCTGAACAAAAGAAAAGACACATTCTAGCTGACGGTTTATTAACTGGTTGGCACAGAAAGTGAAAACTGTTTTTCTGCAGTCGAACGAGGAGATGTGAAAGGCTGGCAAACTAAATCCCAGCTGGATGGTGACAGGGGGCAATGAACCCAACAAAACAATGACTGCAGCTGCGCTGTGACGGATGTCTACCACCATCCCACTGACACCAGGATGGAAATATTATAAAAATGGTACCAAATAAACATCTCTTTTCTACTAGCCATCCAGTCGAGAGAATGAATCATCAGAGCGGCATCTAAATGCATCATCTAGTAAAAGGAAAAGTTCAACCACAGACTAAACTTTGTGGAAGTCGTTACAAACCTGTATGTTGTTGAACTTACAGCATAAACAAAAGCTTATCTTTAAGAGTTTTACTCTCTCTTTTTTTTCAAAAATTTTCACCTAAATTGTCATGAAACTATTGTGAAACAAAAGTTTCAGCATCAGGACTATTAAATTAGCATTATTACGTCAAACTTAAAAGAACCTGTTTTAATGAACGACAAAAAAGCAATAATAATAATAATTGAGGACCATTAAGCAAAATATCACATTTCTTTTGATTTTAAAATTTAAGGTCAAATATGAGCCGGTCGTATCATTGGATCAATAAGGAATGCCACTATCACGAAACATCCAGAGTAATGAACAACCATTAAATGAACAGTTCCCCAAAGCTAAAGTTGTTCCAATATTGTTGTTTAAGCCGTGGAAATCAACAGATAATTTAAAGGGATAGTTCACCCAAATATTTAAAATTATCCAATAATTGACTCACTCTCAAGCTATCCTAGTTGTATATGATTTTCTTTCATACGAACAAAATTCAGAGTTTATTATAATATCCTGGGGCTCTTCCAAGCTTTATAATGGGAGTGAATAGTTTTTGAAGCCCAAAAAAGTGCATTCATCCATCATAAAAGTAATCCATACAGCTCCAGGGGTTTAAAAAAAAGGCTTTCTGAAGCAATGCGATGTGTTTCTGTAAGAACAATATTAGGGCTGGGTAATAAATATCGATTTCTCGATATTAATTGATTCTCATTTTTACGAACCGATATGGCTACAAAACAGTTAATTATTACCTTCATATTAGGCTAATGAAGCCTAGTAGGCTACAACTAGACTCCCATAGTTTACAGCATTAGTTCAGAGATTTGATTTCCTTGAGAAAATTTGCCATTTATTGTAACCGATATCCAAAATAATCAATATTGAATCGAAATCGAATTGTGAAATTTGTGTCAATACTCAGCCCTAAACAATATCCATATGTTTAACTTATAAACTTACTCACTGGCTACTGGTAATGGCTGTACACGAGTCGAGTTCTGGCCCGACGCATTTCTCAATCTTTACACATGCCAATTTTCATATACAGCTCATTCAATTGCCTAAACAAAAAAAAAAACAACAACATAAAAACATACTAAAAGTGGTCCATATTACTTTTTTTCAACTTTTCTGAAGTCATATTAGCATCTCTTTAAAATAACTTTGCACAAAATATTATACACAATTTGAAATGCAATTTCCAAAATTTGTCTAAAAGAAATCAAGCGCCACCACTTAACCACAAACATGAAACATTATGTTACCGGAATTGCACTGCTTGCTAAAGTAGAGTAAAAATAGAAGATCTGGTTGGCAATGGGGCATTTAGACCCTGTTGAAAAACTAATTTGTCTTTATGCTAGACAAGATCTTTCCAAAGCCTTTTTTTCAAAACCCTGCTGGCACACGCTGAATGGCATTTTAGAAGAAATTGACTGATTTACATTCCAGCCTATATCAACGGACCGCTCACGCGTTCGTCAGAGCCACTGCGGACACGAAACTCAACACAAGCTTCCCGTCAAGAGCAACTGTTTAACTTTCACATCTGCTAATGATTCCACTTTTATACACTCACTTTGTCGTTTGCTGTTGATAAAAGACAAGAACTAGACAAGACATGAACTAATCTGAGTGAATCAGCTAACCAGAAGGGCAGGGTCTGAACAAATCCATTCACAAAAACAACAGCACGCTTTACTTCCCGTCCATTCCAGCAGAAATATGGCACAACATCTGAGAAATACGGCGAAAGGAAAAGCAGGATTAGAGGCATTGAGCTGTTGGATGTCATCAAAGCTTCAAGAAATGTCTTTTTAGAGACTTCTCTCAAGAAGGACTGCTGTTGATTATCTCCCTCTAGGCAAGAACGTCTCTGACCTTCTGCGGTTTCTCATCTGTTTGTGTTTTATCCTGCCACTACAAAGAGAACTGCTCCTTAAAGCTGCTCTGTCAAGATACTTAGACAAACCGACAACACATGACACATCGACTGTGAAACACCACAAAGACAAACCAACAAGAAAAGCATAATACACGTTTCTAGGGGTGCACGATATATCGGCCGATATTTGCTCATTTTTATGTTATCGTTATCGGCCCGATAATAAAATTTGGCTGATATAATAAAGCTGATAAATAATGAATTATTTCCTTCAACACTTGACACCTGAGACACTTAAGGTGCGGACTGTTCAACATGATTGATCTTAATTGCTTGAAATATGATTGGAATCAAAAAGGAAAATATAGTTAAGTCATATCGGCTACATGAAATTATAATGAGAACATTATAATTGTGTTAGGGAATGGATTTTAATTGTGAGACTTTTGTTTTTGCAATCAGGTTTTCAAAAATTATATAAAAATTGGAAAAATTAGATTTATCGGCCGATATATCGGTTATCGGCTTCAAATATAAAGAATTATCGGTTATCGGTATCGGACAAAATGTTCATATCGGTGCATCCCTACACGTTTCATTCTGTAACCTTACGGCTTCTTCACACCAGGTAATGACAGAAATTCCAATCAATTCAAGCCATTCTGGGAAATGAAGTGTTCTTACACCATGTTGCACATAATTCAATTATTAAGTATTAGGGATGCACTAAATATCGGCAACCAAATCGGTATCGGTATAATTGTTATCGGCCTGAAAAGATTTGGCAGATATACTAAATACTAAAGAAGATGCATTATTTACTTCAGCTGAGACGCTTCAGATGCGCACTGTTCAACATGATGGTTTTGAATTGCTTGAAATAGGATTTGAATCACTTCAAAAAGAAAAGCAAGTCTGCTATATCGGCTACATGAAATTATAATGAGAACTTTATAATTGTGTGTTTGAGATGTGGCTTTAATTGTGAGGCTTTTGTTTTTGCAATCAGGCTCTCAAAAATGATATACAAATTTGGATTTAGATTTATCTGCCAATATATCGATTATCGGTTTTCAAATATAAAGAATTATCGGTTATCGGTATCGGCCAAAATGTTCATATCGGTGGATCCCTATTAAATATATAAAGTAATTTATAGGCTATAGGTGGAATTTCAAATCTATCCAACATCTGGTTTGAACCCTCGGGAATTTTAAAAACATTGCGATGTAAATTCTGAATGGCGCACAACCCTTTCGTAAAACCTCTGATTTTTCATAAAGTGGTGAAGGAATGACGTCAAAACTCAGAAGACTAATTCCCCACTTGTTCCCTCAAGATTTTCCTATGGGTTTTTTAATGTGTTTTTTCAATTTATGAGTGAAATAAGGTCTGTGGTAAACATAAGTTGACAACACTTTGAAGTTCTCTTCTCAGTGACAGGCTTTCTTAAGTCAAATCGTAGATATGCTTTATACATTTAGCCGACGATTTTATCCAAAGCGATTTCCCAGAAATTCAATAACATTACCCAAGAACACAGTGATACAAAGCAGCCGTACCGGTCAATTAATTAGAATGCTTTTGAATTTTGGAACTTTGGAACTTGTTAGCCAGTTATTTACAAAAATAGAACACTGGCACATTCTTCAGAACGTTTCTGAAACTCCTGAAGGCAACTCGACTAAAGAGGTTTCCCACCAGCCAGCCAGCTGTCTTCTAGATGTACTGAAGTCATCCCTTCAGAGACGACAGACACAAACAGGAAGATTCCTGTGTTCAACCAGCAACCTCCCAGCAGGCTTTGTTCAGTCGCCTCCACCCTCGCCTCTGCATGACCCAGCTCAGAGGAAGCGTATAATTGTCTTCCCCCCACAGGGAATGTGCCAGGAGCTCATAACAATGACTGAGAGGGCATTTCACTCACACTTCTGATCTAACGCTAAAGCTGCTTCAACTTCACAATGGAGATTTGAAGAGGGAAGCAGAACTGAGAGGCTTTAATGATCTCAGCAAGGAAATTTAGCATACTAAAAACATCCTCAACAAGAAACAATCCTAACTTTTATAGTTTTAGGTCCTGTAGTAAACAGTAGGGATGCACTGATGAACATTTTGGCCGATACCGATAACCGATACATTGGCCGATAAATCTAAATCCAATTTTTTATATAATTTTTGAGAGCCTGATTACAAAAACAATTCTCATCATTAAAAGCCACATCTTAAACACACAATTTTATATAGCCGATATGACAGACTCGCTCCACATGTTGCACTGAACTGCATTTTACTTTTAAGTGATTCCAATCATATTTCAAGGAATACGATAACACCGAAAATCATCATACATCGGCCGATATATCGGGCATCTCTAGTAATTTTTTTGCCAAATCAGGAATGAATGCAATAACAATAATCAATGCAAAGAGTTCTGGGAAATCTGGTCCCATTATAACGCGGAAGGATTCTTCGATCTCCACAAGACGTGTATGTGCATATATGTCACATCTAGATCAAATATTCCTGATATACTGTATATTTATAATCATTGTACTTGTGATTTAAAGTTAGGCAACAAATATTATTAATATTTTATATTGACTGTTAGTAGCAATTGGTTTAGATCACAATCAAGTCAGAAACTTTTAACGTTTAGTCCCTGCGGCATTTAAAACTTAGCGCGTTTCAGTAAAGTATTTGAAGATAAATATTGTATTGATGCAGTAAAAATTGTTGATTTCCACTATTTCAACTCACCCAACTCTTAGTAAAATACATACCGGTAAGTATGTCCAACATTATCTGCATTCACAGTTTATTCATATAGGCTACTACATAGCAAATCACAATTGCTTGATTGTTTATATCATAGCAAATTGTAAACTATATTTTCACCCAGCTCTAATCAGCTAAATGCATCTATAAGGCAATGAAGATATGAAGATATTATAAACCTTAACTGTATTTTGAAAAACACTATACAAATAAATCTGAATATTTTGAACTACTTTATATTTTGAGGCATATAATATTGCCAACAGCTAAAAAACGTAGAGCCATAGCTGCCACAACACTGCGAAAGTGAAAATCTCACATGTTGTTTGCCTTTTTTGTCAGCAAACCGCCTCTGAGTCAGGCAGGACTTTGAGGCCGTGGGGGAGGAGACGGATAAAAGGATCTTTATGGCGGGTTTGAGAGAAACAGAGAGGGAGGCTGGGAGCCAAACACAGATCCGCTGTAGTGGAGCAGAATCACTCGGCACAATGGTCACAACATTTCAGTCAAAAATCCTCACCAAACGTGTTTACTTTCAAAGCTGATTTTAATTGGGAAATGAGTAGATGACATATTAGGCATCGACTGCAGTGTGACATGATCATCATGTAAATCGTTTGGATCACGGATCAAATACGATCCGTTCCACCGTTTGGAGAAGCCGTCAACAGAAGCATTACAAAACCCATGATCTACAGGCATAATTTAAACTTGTGCATGTTGGCCATTTTTAATTAGAGTGCTTGACAGATAAATCAACCAAGTACTCAAGCAGTCAAAGAAGAGAAATCTGGGTATTTGGGTCAAGCATCGAGCGACGGGGCCAAAGAACTGCAAACATCCTTTCAAGCCTCATAAAACAAGGTTGAATGAGCTGCCATTCCAGAAGTGAAATTCACAGCTACTGCAATCTAGACTCAACCTAAAACCTAGTGAGCAGACTACCTAGACAGCAGCTAAAGCATAATGGGCTGTTCATGACTACCTTAGAAGTCAGCTGCCTATGTAGTCAATCACAAAATGGATTGCAACAAACGTCAGTGCAAAAGTCCAAGATGGAGGATGTGGCAAAAGAAAAATTGGACAAAATTTTATTTTTATTTTTTTAGCGCAAAACTTTTGCGATATTTTCTAAATATCGATAAAAATCTATTGTGTGTAAATTACAGCATTTCTATTAACCAATGTTATGAGACTAAAGTTCCTTGAGTCCGAAATTCACGTCCCAAATTTTCGCGCGTTAAAAAATAAATACCACCTCACATTATGTCAATCATGCATGCACACTGCCTCCAAAAATTTCGTCGGTCATAAAAATAAAAAAAATTGGATCGGGTTCGATTTTCTGCATTTTTCGCATCCGTAGGAAGCAGTTTGAATGGTGTTTGGACAATTCAAAGCCACCGAATCACAAATAGAAAATACGTTACATTGCAACAATATTGTAATATAGAATCAACAAAGAAACTAAATTAGTGTGAAATGAGATACTAGTAACACTTTTGCAGTTATTCCGCTAAATAACAAGCAAGCGTGATGCATGGAAAGTGATACAAAATATGTTTCTTCCAATCTCTCGCTTCACCTTTCTTTTCCACTCCCTCTCCCTCGCTGTCACTTTCCTGTCAGTCATCGGGTTCAGTCGGCGGTCAGTAGATGCGAAACCCTCTCAATCTAATTCCCTCTCTCCGCTTCACCTAAACGAGTCTCCGCTGAGAGCCGAGCGAGTCTGAAGGGGGACGACATCACCTGGGTCCTCACACCGCGCAAACATCCCCCTTTTCCATCTCATTTACATGCATTGAATTTCCTAAACGCTACAGTTGGTATCTGCGCCTGATTGTTGTGGAAAGTCTTCAAGACGCAGAGGGAGTTCAGAAAACGTTCGCGGCGGAGAACATATGCCAGATCACAACCGGTTTATTTACACTCTAATTAGAACAATCCCTCGAGGACAGAAGTAAGAAAACTGAGGAACGTCATTAGTTTTGTACGTTTTCGGACAGATTCCTCTAGCTAATCTAACAGATCAGGTTTCTGTTAAGAAAGAACAGTTGAAAACACAAAGACACCAACCGGACCGAAGTGCAAACACATCTTGCCCACTCTTGATGAACCGAAATAACACAAAAAAAAATTAAAAATTTATCAAATCGTGTGGGATGCAAATTAAATAAACGAAAATATATGCGCTGCATGTTTCAGAGTAAAGCGTGGCACTGTGTCAAAATAAAAGTTTGGAGGTTTAACGTTCGAAAATGAACAAAGTAACAAAGCCATAAATATTAGTATTGTAATTATGCAGTTGAGTACAATAATAATAATATTAGTAGTAGTATTATTATATTAATTTTATAAAATACTACAGATTTTTTATTATACTGTGAAATATTACAATAGTGTTCTTTCTTATTTTGTTTTTATTTAGTAATAATAATAATATTATAAATTATATTAATATTATTGTTTTATAGCTATATTGATATAAAAATACAAAAGTCCTAAAAACAAGAATAGCATTTTTTAATAAGGGGAAAAATAAATACATTTAAAATAAATAAAAAAGGAAAAACATGCTTGCATTGGAAAGATTGATGCAACTTAATATTGAAAATCTGAGACAAAACCTGGGGACAACTTTAAGAACATCTTAAGGTAATTGATGAAGTGCATTCATAGCCAATGACCCGTTAACACCAAAGTTATTAGTTATGGAGTGTAATCTGCATTCATTGATTCACTCAAATATTCAGTTGTTTTGTCATAGGTTATTTTTTTTCATCATTGTCATTGTTCTGATTGTTAAAGGAAAAAGCAAAAATGCTGTTAAC
The DNA here is from genome assembly GCF_016745375.1 of Pimephales promelas. Next base: position 3,923,154 of record NW_024121521.1, read on the forward strand.
TTTTTTCTCCCATATCACGCAGCCTTACTTGTTGAGTTAAGCATGCGTTTCTTCAAGGTCCTGATCCCATAAAGATAAGATCCAGAGCAGACATATCTCAGCAGCATCAGTGCGGGAAGGAAAATAAACTCATTAGCTGAGCTGGCCTGATGACAGCCTGTGCATGACAGCTCGAGTTAACCATTACATTCAGTGACAGCTCGAGCCCTGCACACAAACATGGCCGCCGTGAGCCCAACTATACATCACTGCAAATGCTCACGTTAACAACACAAGCGCTTCTCCTGGGACACTCCAGATCTGCAGTGCAACTAATTAACTTCTACAAAATGAATATGCTTTGCACAGAATATGCTATGAATGTTTTTTAAATTAAAGGGATACTTCAACTCTGGAAAGATGAATGTGTATTTAAAATGGGTCATTTATGTAGAAGAAATGTGAAAAAATTAGGGGTGCTCCGATCAGGATTTTTGGGGCTGATCACCGATCCGAGTGAGATCACCCTCTGTGGGCGGGTTGAGGACATGCGGGACAGACCCGACTACTGACTGTAGTCCTTAGCCTCTGGACAAAAAAAAATCCTCTGATGACGCAAAATGACGATTGATTTTTGTCCAGACAAAAAAAAAATACATAAATCTCTCGTCTCAGGGGGATATGAGGGTGGAAAGCACGGTAATTCGAAAATACTACAGGTTTTCTACAAATACAAAGCTTAATGCTAAATCCTGAAGTATTCCTTTAAGGATGGAAAGTTCCAGCGCGAACACCGACAAAAAAACTAATAGCACAAAACATCATCACATGTGGAGGATGATGTCATTAAGCAATTGGCTCGTCAATTAAATGGATTTTTCAAAAATAATGAATTAATTATTATTTCAAACTAGAGCCAGACCGATATATCGGCAGGCTGATATTATCGGCCGATATTGGACATTTTCCAAACTCGGTATCGGCGGTTATAATGGCCGATAAATTAATATTTAAAAAATAAAATAAAAACGGACGAAACACGCTTGAACCATGTCATGCGTGTTGGAGTTGTATAGTTTGTCCACCAGAGGGCACTCTACACCGTTCCTGTTGGCAACACTCGTTGAGTTGGTCACGATGTATACATTGCTTGAATATCAATTAAAAGAACATCCCCATCAGTTCTCTTAACTCAAATAAGCTTGACAAAATTTGTGACTATAATGTCCAGTTTTGCTGCTGTTAAATAAGCCGAGAGTGAAGCGGAATTAGCTAGTAATAGTTACGTTACGTTGTTACAGTGTAGTTGACAGACTAGCTAACCACAAAGCTAGCTAATGCCACTATCATCAGTCTGTTCTGTTGTGACAATAAAAGAAACAAGATTCTTTTTAAAATGCATTATCATATTATTTTAGTTAAAACTCATAAATAACTACAAATAAAGAATGTTAGGGAAATCTGTTAATGTTTAGTTGCGCGTTTCTTAAAAAAAAAAAAAAAAATTTCGGCCGATATATAGGAATATCGGATTTTAAAACTAACAAATATTTGTGTCGGTATCGGCCAACACGATCCTTTATCGGTCGGGCTCTAATTCAAACGTTTTATTGAAACATTTAAGAAAAAAAGAAAAACGTAATATTAACAGATAAAATAAACATAGAAACACGGCAGATTGGCTCGTGATTTGAAAACGTTTCCCTCCAAAGTTCATTTGTACCCTCATTTGGCGAATCGAGGGTGTTCATCTCAATCCCTGAATGTTGCGCTCCTGTTTGTCATTGTGCAGAAACTTCACCCCAATAAATCATCAGAAATATTGCTGACTTGTGCGTCTCAAGCGCCCTCTTTACGCTCGTCCTAATGCCTGTTAGGTGTCCGTGGATTTGCCAATATCTGGTGTTGAAAATGGAAACGTCTTTAGACATGCAAAATCGATTTTACAATCGATTCAATGAACACTTATGTCTCAAAAATCAACAAAAAAGTGACAGAATGCCCTTCGTTGCACATAATTGGCCATTTTTAGCACAATAACCCACAGAAAAGAACTTGCAGCAAACACAAATGTGCAAACAGAGTTTGAATGTTTACATTGGAAATAAAAAATGCAGAATGCTGCTCAACCAGCTGTATATTGTAAAGATGTAAATTTCATCTATAAATAAAATTGTCAATAAAGATTAACACCATCAGTTGCTTGGAGAAAGAAAACAGCCCATGCAAAAATAACGGTGTAATTAAATAAAGATGAAGCCAGGCATGCCTCAAATCATTCTCCTGATGTTTGTACTTCCTCGCACTCCAAGTCTCACGACGACGTCCCCCACATTCACAGCAGTTTAGCACATTAACAAGAGGAGATCTCAGCACATCTGCCAGCGTCTCCATATCTGCAACTGACGGAGGTACAATGACAACAAACAGGCAAGGAAACACAAATCAGCAGCATCTGCAACTGACAAGGAGCTCTGCGTGAAGACGAAACGTTTCCGGGTACAAATTAAACACTCGTCAAGTGCCAAATGAGCATAAAATTAGCCATATCCAATGCAGATACCATTGTCTAGAAGATTCCCATGCATTTTATTATTATAATAATAATAGCAATAAACAATTTTCCAAAGTGACCGACTGAAAAGTTCTTGCCCAAAGGTTTGGCTATTTCAAACAACACTAGTGATGCAACAAAGAAAATGTATTATTAAAATTCAACTACGAAGTATATATAGCAATACAGAACGCTGTCTGGTCAATCATATCTACAACCAGGGGCTAAAACCTGCCAATGAATGGTGACTTCAGAAAATGTACCGGAAAGCGTTTTTGCCGTAATGACACCAAATTTTAGATATCGGTGAAAATTCACAATTCTTAATTGCAATTTCGATACCACAGCTAAAACTATTAGCTATAACTAGTATAAATTAAAAACAAGTAAACAGAACAAATAGTTAAATTACAAGCAAAAGCACAAATAAATACAATATGACAAACAAACAAATGAAAAACTGCTTTTTATGTTTTTCAGGAAGATCTTACAGTAATTTTCAGGTACATAATTTAAAGTTTAAAGCAAGCAAAGCAAATGTAAAAGTATTTAAAGTAAGCAAATGTAAAATAACTGCATAGTCTTCACTGTGTAAATTAAACATCCTTAAGAATTAATCCCTAATAAAGTTACAAAATGTATTCAGTGAAGAACAGTGAGTGATTTTTTTCTTTGTTGTTTGATTAACATTAAAAAACAAATAGGACTATTAGGCTGCTGTCACTTTAAGAGCGAATGCAGGGATACAGATACTGTTACACAAACGAACACTTAAGACAAAACTTAAACTGTTTACTCTGTACTCACTAGGCCTATTCTTTTACATTATTTTGGTAAGAATTTGTCCACTCAAGCACAAAACGACATGAAAGAGGAGCAAATCCCCATTATTTGTGAAAAATACTCTAATAGGATTGCAGTTTATTTTAAAGATTTGTTTTATAATTTATTTATAAATTATTAAATATTGATTAAAATAAATCGAAAGTGTGTATATATCTATATCTATATCTGCCACCCTGCTCTCTAAGAAATCGGCATTGGTCATCAAAAAAACAATATCTGTCGACTAGAGCCAGACCGATATATCGGCAGGCCGATATATTGGCCGATATTAGGCATTTTCTAAAATATCGGTATCGGCAGTTATAATGGCCGATAAATGAATATTTCAAAAATAAAATAAAAACGGACGAATCACGCTTCAACCATGTCATGAGTGTTGTCAAAAAGTGCAGGTAAAGGGATAAGCAAGATGACATTGTAATTATGAGGTAGCTTATAACTATAAGGCAATGTAGGGACTAATTATTATTTTATTTATCAGAACTTTAACATATTTTGATGTTCCTGTGTTCTGTTGAGACAATAGAAACAAATTTCTTTTTAAAATGCATTATCATACTATTTTAGTTAAAACTCATAAATAACTACAAATAACTAATGTTAGGGAAATCTGTTAATATTTTGTTGTGCATTTCTGAAATAAGAATAATAATATCGGCCGATATATCGGAATATCGGATTTTAAAACCAACAAATATTTGTATCGGTATCGGCCTTCAAAATCCTTTATCGGTCTGGCTCTACTGTCGACCACTAATTGTCAGAATTAAAAAAAATATTAGCGGCCAACTTGCGAGTGAGACTGTTTATACACTTGCAGAGTGTTCATATTTAGGCCCGGTCTCCAACTGGTTATTTAAAGCCCATTTGGAACTTTTTTGGGAGGTTTAGCAAGAACACAAAAGTATCAAAAGTCAATTGATGCATTGAAGCTACAACAAGAAAACTAATTTAAAAACCTTAAGCCAGATGCAACAGACAATAAAAACTCATAACTGTTGCTAAAAATACAAAACTCCATGAAACTCCCGTCAATCATGGTGTAAACTTCAAGTAAAAGTCAATGAATAATGTACAACGTAACCACAGATCGCCAGATATGGACTGTGGAATCGGTTACCAAATGAAACTGACATGTAAATCGTCCCCAACAGCGAGTCGTAACTCACTGCGGTTCAAGACACTTACATGGCTCTTATGAGGGGTGTAAAATAAAATCCTGAATGGCATCTCGCTCCAGAGTGTGTGCAAGGACTCGCACCCGTCATTCACAACACTCGTCCTTCACTCTGCTAGAATCCACTTGGGCTCCAGCCAAATGGCAGCACGATAACAAAATGTCAGAGCGAGAGAGAGAGTGACTTTGCAGACGTTATCCTGAGCTCACCTCACCGCAGGAATAGAAATCCCCAGCAAGCCATTTATCTCCAGGAGGCTTTGTTGTGGATCAGGACAACTCCGACCGCAACTGCACCTGGTGCCAACCAAGACAAACTACACTGAACACAAGTTACCCAGAAAACCACAGAACGCATGATCCGTAAAGGGTTTCAGTCCAAAGTCTACTTCAAAATTGGGTTAAATCGCTGTGATGGTGCTTTGATAAAACAGAAACGAGAGCAACGCAATAAAAAAAAAACAGCATTGTTCAATAACTAACTGGTTTTTATTAATAATAATAATAATACTTAAAACAAAGTTCATTAGTAAACTACCTTAGTTAACATGAACTAAGAATGAACATAATAACACATAACATTAATAATATTAATTTCAAAATCAAAGGTTGTATTTGTTACATTAGTTAGTTAATGCACCATGAACTAACATGAACAGCTGGATTTTTATTAACTAACATTAACAAAGATTAATAAATACTGTAACGTATGTATTGCTCATTGCATGCTAGTTAAAACATTAACATATGAAGAGTTCAGATGCAAAAGCCTCTAAGTGCCATTTGAAATTTTCTTCTTTAATGATGATTTTTGTCAAACTTGTATATTCAAGTTCAGTAATTTCACTTAAATAACAATTAATAGGTAATTATCATTGCCATTTAAGTGAAATAACTGAACTTAAATATACAAGCTTGACAAAAATCATCATTAAAGAAGAAAATTTCAAATGGCATTTAGAGGCTTTTGCATCTGAACTCTTCATATGTACCTTATTTTAAAGTGTTAACATAATAATCACAATAATCTCACTGGCATAATTAAGTTAATGCTTGTAAAGCAAAACTAACGCGGACTAAATAAAAATGCTGTGCAAATCTTGAATAAAGGCCAGTTATAAAGCTCAGATTTCAGGTGCTTTTCCACACAAAGCCAGAAGCAATCTTGGGAAAGTAGGTGACATAAGATCCAGAGTCGAACAACAGAGTTTCGGTCTCCGAGATGACTCTCTAATGCACACAAATCAGAGAACCACACACTGATCTCCGCTCGAGAACAATTCAAAACGCAACTCCTATACCCTAAAAGCGTGCTGTAAAGTCAGGTACTTTCCAAACGTGTTCATTTCATTTCTGGAACTGAATTATCATATCAAAAACTATGAGTTTTTCAATAGCAATAAGAGAACGAACAGTTGCACCCATTACTCAAACATTAGCACTTCCAGCTAGCACACCGTAGCTTAATGAGTTTGTTTTTATACTTGATATTAGCACTTAGAGAATAAAACCACACTCTCACTGAACAAGAAACCATTTCACCGTCATATATAGCATTTTCTGCATATTGAAAGTAGGGCTGTCACAATAACAACTGTGAAATCACAAAGTCTGCAGTTCAATTTCAGAGTTAATTCAGTCTCTGCAATGCATATGCCGTTTGTTTGGGTTTCTAATAATGTGCATTTGGGAAATGCATATGAAGTCTGACGTGCTTTGTGTTAAATGTAAAGTAAATCATTTATAAACCTGCGCCAAATCGCCAACACAGGAAAATACATCAATGTGTCTTGACTCTCTAAATATGCAAACCGTTGTATTAGCGCCAAAAAATGTATCCGATTAATCGTCAAAATAATTGTAAGTGACAGTCCTAATTGAAAGATGAATATACTAAATTGTATGCTATACTTCTGCGGCATAATTTCACTAGACAATATAAATGTTGCAGTTGTACTTTAATACATCTGGATTGCTTTATCAATCATTCAGCCATCGCAGTCTGCAAAGAATATATGAAGAGTTCAGATGCAAAAGCCTCTAAATGCCATTTGAAATTTTCTTCTAAAATGATCATTTTTATCAAGCTTATATATTCAAGTTCAGTAATTTCACTTAAATGACAATTAATAGGTAATCCTCATTGCAATTTAACTGAAATTACTGAACTTAAATATACAAGCTTGATAAAAATGATCATTCTAGAAGAAAATTTCAAATGGCACTTAGAGGCTTTTGCATCTGAACTCTTCATATGGAGCCTCAGCAAAACATCAGACCGTCTTTGGCATTATTTCATTGTGATATTTTGGCAGAAACTGTTGTTTTGGACTTAATGGAAACAGACGCTGCCAAATGTCAAGAGACAGCAATTTGAGTGAATTGAACTTGATGATGTTACATTAGTCGTAATGACTCGGAGAGTCTTTGAACCTGCGGAAAAGCACCTCGGTCCACTCCATCGACGCCAAGAGCTGGCAGACCTTGAATAATTAATGCAATTATTAATTATTAAAGTGTAAATGCTTTGTGTGGTGTGTGAAGCTGTCCTGTAGCTCAAACAGTAGAGCGCTGGCGCTTGGTCACGGGTTCGATTCCCAGGGAAAGCAAGAACTGATAAGAATGTAAATGTGTACCATGCAATGTAAAGCCCCTTTCACACAGAGATTCTACGGATAAAGTGACCCGTGTTCGTTTGATTTTGGTTCATAACTTCATTCACACTGCCATTGAGAGCGTGTTCACACACAACCTGTAAAAATACTAGAGCCAGACTGATATATCGGCAGACCGATATTAGGCATTTTCCAAACTATTTACTAGGGATGTCCCGATCCGATCCACGGCATCGGTATCGCGCCGATACCGGCCCAGAACGCTAGATCGGAGATCGGAGGGGAGAAAAAAATATGAGCGATATCCAGTTTAGCGGCGCAGCCTGTCACGTGATGATTGTTGTGTTTACGCACACGCGCGCAGAGAATCACTCTCGCTTTGCCGACGGATTATAATGTAATCGGATGATTCCACCCACAAAAGCTGCATTTCAGTCTTTTCAGAAATTCATTGGCTATCAGAAAATAGCGTCATTTCATTCTCTATTGCAACTGGATAGATAAACTGTCACTCAAAGAGAGGTAGGTACCTTCACCAGGCACGCTCGTTGGCTGTTGGGAGTTTAGAAGACACCCCTAACACTCGCCGATTGGCTAAAATGACCTGTCAATCAATAGTTCATGGGTCAGCGGCCATTTTGACATTCTTTTTTCTCCAATGTTTACGTTTCAACTGAAGTTAGACGGATCAATAGTGTTGTGCTACGTTCACACCGGACGCGAATCACGCGTCAAATTCGCGCCTGACGCGTCTAGTTTGACGCTTGACCACTAGTGTTAATTCGCGTGTCAAGAGCGAAACTGGCGCGCGTAAAGTTTGAAGCGAAATTTACGCGCGTCAGAATCAAAATCCGTTGGCGGTCATTGTTTTTATGTCGACCGAGCATTCATCAAGAGAGTTACCGCTCTGTATTTACTCTGGATAGCAGAACAGCGGCGTGGGGATCATCGTCGCCGTATATTTGTGTCCACCGGACCCTTCGGAGCCGAACCGTTTGGCGAGTTTCACCATTCGCTCGCTCCAGGAGCTGCGCTGGATGACGGCCGCTGTCAGCGGTACTTCCGCCTGTCACGCGCCCAGTTTGATGACCTGTTGTCCCGCATCGGAGAGAGGATCACCCTCGCCCGGCCCCTCATCCATCTAATCTAGCTGTCATTTATTTTTGTTTTGATAATAAATAGAGCCAGCCTTCAAAAGTTATTACCCTGTCCTGTGATTTTTTTTCTCTCTCTCACGTCCAGACACGAATTTATGCACATATGTTGATTGTCTTTACAACATAATACTATTTCTAGATATGGAATGAATAACATTCAATACAAAATGAACATGTCTCCATATAGAAATAATGTTTTAAGTGATGAAACATTTGCTTTGTTGTGCATAATCCCACCATGCATTTAGTCATATTAACAAAATAATTTATTGAAGCATCCAGACACTTCACCACGTGAGCAAGCAGCTAGGCTCCTGATTGGTTAACGCGGCGCGAATTCACGCCAAAGTTCAGATTTTTCAACTCGGGCGGCAGACGCGAATTCGCGTCAAACGCGTGAATGCACAACGCTCAATTCGCGCCATTTCGCGCCAACTTGACGCGCGAATGAGGCGTATTCGCGTCTTCCGCGCCGCGCTCCACGCCTCATTAGCGCCGCAGGAATTTTCTTGCATTGACTTAACATTGAAATCATTTGCGCCTGACGCCCTATTCGCGTCCGGTGTGAACGTAGCATTAGTGCGTCGAAGTTGTGATAGCGCTGTCGGCTAACGCGAAATGCTACTATTTACATTCCATGGATGTTTATTCATATATACAATGTTTTGGACTAAAAACTTCTTCAAATTGGATTGTATGGACGCTTTACAGTGAAACCAAACCATTTTTGTTGGAATGTGGACTAACAGATGGCTAATTGGTGAGTTTCTTCCAGTTTGTGTTGGTTTGTTTTGGCTGTTGGTGGTCTGACAAAGAGACAGATTGTGCCCGCTGTGTTGATTGTATCTTAAAATGGTTTACGTCGTTCGAATCACGAGTTTCTCAGCTTTCCAAAGATATGTATTATGTTTACTTTTGTGTTTGTTTTGTTTTGTCTTTCACAAAGTTAAACCTATAAACCACCCTGTGGGCCGTATACGGCACGTCGGACCACGAAAAAAAAAATATCGGACTAATATCGGTATCGGCAAAAGCCAAAGGTGCGGCATCGGTATCGGTATCGGAAGTGAAAAAGTGGTATCGGGACATCCCTACTATTTACTGGCCGATAAATGAATATTTCAAAAATAAAATAAAAACGGACGAAACACGCTTCAACCATGTCATGAGTGTTGGAGTTGTATAGTTTGTCCACCAGAGGGCACTCTACACCGTTCCTGTTGGCAGCACTCGTTGAGTTGGTCACGATACATACATTGCTTGAATAACAATTAAAAGAACATCTCCATCAGTTCTCTGAACTCAAATAAGCATGACAAAATTTGTGACTATCATGTCCAGTTTAAAAAAAAATAAAATAATCGGCCGATATATCGGATTTTAAAACCCAAAAATATTTGTATCGGCCTTCAAAATCCTTAAAAAATACATGCCATCGATATGACAATGTCTCAGCAGCGTCTTAGGTTTGCTTATCTCCCTCGATAAACCACGCTCGCGCATTTTCCCCCGGCTTCAGCGTCATCATTACGAAACGGCATTGATTGCGGCTTTTGTTCACACAGGCAATCTTACTAGATCCCCAATCCGGCGTCAATCCCGGGTCATGTTTGCGCTCACACAGAAGACGTTCTGGCAATTTCCCGGGATCAACGCGCTGTGTGAAAGGGGGTTTAAGTCGCTTTGGATAAAGGCGTCTACCAAATGCATAATGTAAATGTTCATGGCTTTTCTGTGTGTGTGTGAGTGTGTGTGTCAGAATCTCTGATTATTAATGGGCAAAATGTCAACGCTGGCTCCCTTTTACAAAGATTTTGTGCGGTTTCAGGGCAGGAATGAGGAAAGACACTCGCGGGATGATTCTGTCCTTCAGCAAACTAAACAGGACACAATTACTGCAGTAGGAAGATAAACTGACACCAACACACATCAAGCTGCCGTTTCTCCTGATAAATGACCTGCGTTCCACCAAACTGCTTTATAAATGCACAGCTGAAACCTGAGAGTTTTCAATCTCTGTGTGTGTGTTCTCTATTCACCCAACAAAGACAATTCTGCCATCAGTTACTCAAAAAAAAAACATGCATGACTTTTCTGAGAAACATCCAATAACGTACCATTTGTGTTCAACAGAAGTCATAAGGTTTGTAAATCAAGAAATATTATGACTGCTTATGGTATGAGTGTGTGCGAACTGTTTTCATCGCAATGTCAAATCTAGAACGCACTGAAAGCATTGCCACTGATACACTTCTGTTATCAAAAATTTTAGTGAGCAGAGCAAATATTGCAGCAAACATTTTATATACTGTATTTGCCATCACTGAATTGCCAGAAGTCATAAAGTCATATCAGTCACTAATGATTATACCATGGTACTCTACTCTCTAATGTATTGTACCCTTTGATGTCACTATGATATTTTAATTGCTATGACACTAAAATTATGTATTCTTGAATTTAAATCATCGTTTTCCAACGTACTTTCAAGAATACTACAGCATTATCGTATCGTGGTACACGTCCAAAACTTGGTAATGCCATGTAACTAACTATCATAGTACACGACACGTCCAATTCTATTATAGTACATGTCCAAATGCATGGTAATACCACAGTACTATAATATGTGTCCAAAAGCATGGTAATACCACAATACTATCATAATACACATCCAAAACATGGTAATACCACAATACACGTCCAAAACATGGTAATATACTATCATAATACACGTCCAAACACATGGTAATACCACAATACTATCATAGTACAGGTCCAAAAACATGGTAATACCACAATACGTGTCCAAAAAAACATGGTAACACCATGGAACATTTACCACAGTTTTTGGACATGTCCAAACACATGGTAATACCACAATACTATCATAGTACATGTCATGGTAATACCACTATACTATCATAGTAAGTCCAAAAACATGGTAATTAGACAATACGTGTCCAAAAAATATGGTAACACCATGGAACATGTACCACTGTTTTAACAAGTTTTTGGACAGGTCCAAACACATGGTAATACCAAGTAACTTTCATTATACGAGTCCAAAAGCACGGTAATATCATGGTAAACATGGTACTTTTCAATAAGTGATGTCCTACGTGTCCTACCATGGTCTTACCATGGTTCATAATATACATATTCATGGGTTATGGCAGTTAAGATATTAGAAGACACTTCAAGAATACAATAAAACTGCTATATGACTTTGTGAGAAATACAGTGAGTGAATCTTGTGCCTTTCTATTCAACACACACGTTGTTTAGCCGCTTTAGCTTTTGTAGGCACGAGTTTATCTCTCTTACACAGACACACACACACACACACACACACACACACGAGAATAACTGATCTAACAGCCACACAAATCAAACCCAACAGATCAATCACAAACCTCTCATCAATAAAAACACAAACGTCTCCTCTGTCGCTGTCAAATGATCAGTATACCGTTTAAAGACACTCAAGGTTTGCTAGCAGAGCTAACGGCGGATATGACAAAGAACAGTTAGCATTAGCATTCAGACTGATTTAATTGTAAAGAAATGTAAACAAACAAAAAATAACAAACTCACACAAGAATATATATTTGTGACATGAAACATCCAAAATACACCTGAGATAAAACGTAAAAAGCGCCAAAAATCAACCAAAACACACGTAAACCGTTTTTAAAAAGAAATCTAAATCAACACGTGTAACTTACATATTAATGTTTCATTTTAAATAGCCATAATTAAATAAATCACACTCTTGCACCATTACAATGACATTTAAGGTGTGCAAACATGGAATAAAGCCATGAGGTCAATGCAGTGCTAATCCTGACGGCTAAAGCTAAAGACACAAGATAAGTGGCAGCACAAATATCCTTCACAAAATACATAACACATAATAAAAATGAGCACTTACCCCCCAGAGGATCCAGCCCGATCTAGATGCATGCCATAGATCCAAAACACACGAAAAATAGCCCTCCAAGAAAATGTGCAGGGGTTACACACACACATACGGACTCATCATGCACACTCACATTCATGCACACTCACATTCATACACACACACACTCACTCACTCACTCACTCACACACTCACACACACACATTCATACACACACATACATTCATACACACACACACACACACACACACACACACACACACACACACACACACACACACACACAAACAAACACACAAACACACTTGCTGTAGATCCAAAGACAGGCCGGTTTCACTGGACTGCAGCCATCAAAACAGTCCAGATCTACTCCAAATCCAGTGCAACCAGCACAAATACCAGCTGGAAAAACGACATTCACCTTCGGTTTCAGAACAACAAGTCTCCTTAATTCTCAACGCAGTACAATCCCAATGATCAGAGTATGTCCCGAATATCTGCAGTCACTCACACACACAGTTCCTCTGCTTGAGCTCTAATGGCTCTTTACGCGTGTTTGCTTCTCTCACCGTGAGACATTGAAGCAATGCAACCCGACATGAGCTGGTTCGCGGCCCGGAGACGGGGATCCACTGGAGCGGAGCGACTGAGCCGGAAAACCCGGAGCTGGACTTCGGTGGATCTGGGTTTGAGATGCGAGGAAAGAAAGAAAGAAAGAAAGAAAGAAAGAAAGAAAGAAAGAAAGAAAAAAGAAAGAAAGAAAGAAAGAAAGAAAGAAAGAAAGAAAGAAAGAAAGAAAGAAAGAACAGTAGTTTAATAAATCAAAGAAAGAAAGAAAGAAGTTTAATAAATCAATCAGGTTTATTCCTAAAACACACATAAATAGGCTACCCCATGCAGGAATGATTACTGTGAAATGTGGTTATTTATTTAAGTAATGTTTAATAAAATAGAAAAGAAAAATCTAATTTAAAAATATAGGTAGGGTAATTGAAATATTGAACTTGATTGAATAATTACTTCAACTTTTTAAATTATACACATTTTAAATGTACACTCTAAAAAATGCTGGGTTGTTTTAACCCAACTTTGGGTCAAATATGGGAAAAAACTTGCCATTGGGATATTTTTTTTTATTACATTTTTTAACCCAACGTTTGGGTTTCTCCATATTTGACTCAAAATTGGGTTAAAAACAACCCAGCATTTTTAGAGTGGGTCTGTCTATCTGTCTGTCAATATATCTGTCTGTCCGTCTCTATTTCTTGTATGTTTTATATTATAATTTAATATTTCTTTAGTTTAGATTATATCAGACACTTTTATCAGTATTTTCACAGCAAAAATCACTGACCAGTTGAGGAACACAGAGCTTGTATAGTTTAAACCAAATCAAATAGAACGGCTCATATCAAACGCCGTGTTTTATTACTCTTATCATCAGACACTGTGATTTAAAATCCCTTTCATCGATAACCTCACACTGCATAACTGTGAGGATCGATGTCACATCTGATGTTTGTCACACAGCGGCAGGAACCCAGAGAGCAAGAGCGCAAGCGTTACGACAAGCAGACGCGACACAGTGTCTGTCACAGAACAAGAAATGATAATCTCCTCTGTTTACTCAGGGCTCCGGGTGACGGGGAAATAGAGGCATTCCAAGCCAGTTGCCTCGGCAACAAGGATATGATAGAGAGAGAGAGAGAGAGAGAGAGAGAGAGAGAGAAGCCGGGGGAAGTGAATTAATGGGATAATTTTCACACTGTGAGGGAGGCAATCGTTCCTGCTATACTTCATCTTCCCATGGCCACTACATCCAATCCTTCACACACACGACACAAACCGCCTCCATCTCAGACTCATGGACAAGGGAAATATTACATCATGAAATGTGAATGATCAGAATTGCATGATGTCAATAATAAGGCATACAGCTGGTGTTAAGCTCTAAATCTTATAGTAACATCTTACATACAGATATCACAATTATATGAATAGCCATAACTTTTACATATACATGCATTTAGCAGATTTAGCGATTTGCATTGTGTTCAAACTACATTCACACAATATAAGATGAAGGAAACAAAACAGTCTTTTAATTGTGAATTCAAACAAGGAAAACAGAATAAACAACCACTTCTACACTGTAAAAAAAATGATTTGTAATCACATTTTTTTTCTTTTGTCAAATCAACTTAGATAATTTATGTAGTTCAGATAACATAATATTTAGAGTTTCTTGCGATTAAATTAATCTCCTTTATTGTATTAACTCAATTTTTCCATTTCAATGAACTTAAAATTTGAATGCAACCAGGTTACTAATTTTTTAAGTTAAACCAACAATATGTTTTAATAGTGTAGATGTTAAACACTATAAGGAACAGACTGAAACTGTGGATCAAGAGGGCAAACAAAAGAGCTAACGAGTTCATTAATAAAGCACAGATGAATCAATGAGATAAACGGAAAAAACTGGCCAACGGAAAACAAAACATAACCCTGACATCACAGAAAAATTAATATTTAAGGATTCTGGTGCTTCAGACGCCATGTAGCAACAAAAACAGGAAGTTCTTAGTCAATAAGTGTATACTTAAAACTCATCTTTGATCACCAAAATTACATATTTAAAAGTTATTTCATTGTAAAATCATTTCCTTATGTCTTAAATAGCTTGAATGTAACTCAACACCCTATACGCGCTTCTATGAATATGCAAATGAGCCCCGCCTCCACTCACTCCCCTCAGCTCAGAAATCCATGCTTTGATCTGATTGATTGGTTTCAAGGTCATTTGTGAAGTCAGAAGCACCAGCGATTTCAAATGAGGCAAGGGTGTCAGGTTACATTCAAGATATTTTAAGGCGGTGTCGGGTTACATTCAAGATATTTTAAGGCGGTGTCGGGTTACATTCAAGATATTTTAAAGCGGTGTCGGGTTACATTCAAGATATTTTAAGGCGGTGTCGGGTTACATTCAAGATATTTTAAGGCGGTGTCGGGTTACATTCAAGATATTTTAAGGCGGTGTCGGGTTACATTCAAGATATTTTAAGGCAGTGTCGGGTTACATTCAAGATATTTTAAGGCGGTGTCGGGTTACATTCGAGATATTTTAAGGCGGTGTCGGGTTGCATTCAAGATATTTTAAGGCGGTGTCGGGTTACATTCGAGATATTTTAAGGCGGTGTCGGGTTGCATTCAAGATATTTTAAGGCGGTGTAGGGTTACATTCGAGATATTTTAAGGCGGTGTCGGGTTACATTCGAGATATTTTAAGGTGGTGTCGGGTTACATTCAAGATATTTTAAGGCATTTCAAGGAAAAAACATGAAGTTATGCAATTTTGGTGCTAAAATTATTGACTGCTCTGGCCTTCTCTCATTCTCAATCCGTAATTGTCACGAGAAAATACATTTCCACTCTTATCTGTGTTTTCCGTGGTCAGCGCAGCGTTTGCTATGCTAATTAATGAGTAATTGCGGTGAGATGTGTGAGGTTGGAGGAGGGGAAGCTAATGAGGTAAAACATAAGCTTGAATCCTTCCTGTGTTCAGTGCCATCTGTGGAGCATTATGATGGTAACGCGCTGGATCTTGTGCAGATGTGGCATTGTTTCGCTCCTCCGCGGACTAATTTGACGGCGAACAGCAACAAAAGGATGCATCCGCCGGTTGTTTTTTTTGTTGCGTGCTGTACGTGAAGAATCAAAGGCATGTTTAGACAGACCTCAAATTACCTCCACATTATACAGCGATGTGCATGAAAGCAGCACTCAACCCCAGAGCCAGAGCTGTGCCGACAGGTGCAAGAGCACAACACCTCACTGTCAATGGACGAATCTGATGATACACACGTGCTCGGAAATGGCCTTTGTGTGGGGGAAATAACGCTTGAAGAAATGCATTTTAATTAAACTGGAAAAATGAATGGAAAAGAGTGAACATGCTTTTTATCAGATTAGTGTGTGAGAGAGATTGATATTCAAGGTTAGTGTTAACCTTGTTTTCATTTAGGCCTAGTTAAAACTAGGCCTAAATGAAAACTTAATTATTAATTAGAACTAAATGGTGGGAAACCCTAAAAGGATCTACATGAAGTGCCTGACAGAACCTTCTAAGGTTCTTTATAGAATTATAATACAGTGCATTTGAATTTTTTATTATATTATATTCAACTGAGAAACAAGAATTTTACACTGTAACATATTTTAGTATATGTTTTACCAGAAAAACATCACTTAATTAAATGTGTTACTTGCCATTTCTTTGTAATTGTTTTTGAAACGAACAATATCGGAGTGAAACCTGTTTCTACACTATTTCATTTTTCAGTGTAGTGATTACACATTTCGACTGAAGCTCATCTGAATTAGTTCTACATCATTAAGATTCTTTAGGAGGAACGAGTTATTGACTAACTGGACAGCAATGCAGCTGTCTGTGGTTTTGGACAGAGTTTGAGTCTTTAAACGTTTGTAGAGAGATGAGCCTCACACACACACACACACACACACACTGAGAGCTCCAGCTGTGTTCTCTCCTCAGAGTAAAAAGCTTGTCAGATATCACAGAAAACTCAGAGCCCAGAGGCCCCAGACAGTCAAAAGTTCACACACTAACCTTGAATATAAATCTCACACACACACTAATCTGATAAAAACAAGAATACTGAACGTTCTGTCAAGGTTTAGTCAAAGTTACGAACTTTATCTGGTCTTTAATAACATCATCAAAACGTTAAAATATAGGCTATATTTGTGGAATGTTATTTTTCAAAAATGTTTACCGGTTTCGGAATGTTCAGAGAACATTCAAAAGTAACATCCCATAATGATTGAAGAATTCCAGTGGAATGTTCCTTTAACGTTCTAAAGTAACATTAAAGTTTAAAATTTGGAATATACAGAGAACATTGCATTTTAAGTTTTCATAACTTAATTGGAACATTAGCAAAACGTTCTTAGAACATATTTGCAGCCGTTATAGTGTGTGTGTGTGTGTGTGTGTGTGTGTGTATATACACTCTAAAAAAATGCTGGGTTGTTTTAACCCAGTTTTGGGTCAAATATGGACAAACTCAAACATTGGGTTAAAAATTTAATTTAAAAATGTAACCCGATGGCTGGGTTTGTCCATATTTGACCAAAATTGGGTTAAAACAACCCAGCAATTTTTTTTGAGTGTATATATAAATAAAATCAATAATAAATAATACATTTGTATGTGTTTATACCATATACAAACTTTTTAAAAATGTATTATTGTATTTTATTAATAAAATAAGGAATAATAAACAAATTATGATTTGCTTAAGAAAGCATAAGACATTCTTAATGTTCACATAACCAAGATTTTTCTGCATTTCATCTTTCTTCTAGTACGAGACACATATTCATGTTGCTCAGTGAACACACGAAAAAAGTACATTTGTTTTAACCCAAATTTGGGTCAAAGTATGGACAAACCCAACCGTTGGGTTAAAAATGTATAAAAAAAGTGAATAGACAGCTGGGTTCATCCATATTTGACCCAAATTTGGGTTGAAAACAGCCCAGCATTTTTTCGAGTGCTCCCTGTGGCCTCGAGTCTCCATTCTCCTCACGACACATCGACGTGACTGAGGTATAACCGAAGCCTGACGTCCCTCAGAGAAGAAGAGCAGAGAGATAAGAGACAGAGCAAGTGAGACTTTCCCTTTGAAGTGGTTGATATTAACACATCAAACAGAAATGCTTTCTCACAATCCGAATATAAAAAACCCTTCAAACCCAAACACTCCAGATAGCCAGCGACAAATCCCCGAGTCCCCTTTATCTCTCTCTCTCTCTCTCTCTCTCTCGCTGGATTTCCACATCTTTAATGTTCTCAGCGGGAGGTGAAAGTACCTCGGTCTAATCCTGGAGTATGAGGCATTTCCTGTGACACAAGCTGACCGTGTGTGTTGCTGAGCAGAGCTGCTATGACCGTCTCTCTGACCGACAGGATCTGCGGAGGAAGAAGAGTCTCTCAGAGCCTTTCAGCAAAACCATTCTCAGAGGGAGGCATTTTGAGGCAATGCATCATTCGAAAAGTCCTCTGGGAAACGTCTTAAAAGGTTATGTTACTGGGAAACATAAGTACGCAAGTACATCTTCAAAGCTTCAATACTGACATACCTTTAAAATGCCTTGAGACGGGTGTCAAAACACACGCTAGTGTATTCACTTTTTCACAAGGTTTTCTGAGGGGTTTTTAGCATTGGTTCTGTGGTTGCTAGGTCATTGCCATCCAGTTGCTAGGGTGTTCTATGTTGTTGCTATGCAGTTGCTAGGGTGTTGTGGTTGGTTGCTATGCAATTGATAGGGTGTTCTGGGTTGTGCAATAGCTAAGGCGTTCTGAGTGGTTATTGCATTGCTATGCAGTTGCTAGGGTTATCTAGGTTGTTGCTATGCAGTTGCTGAGGCGTTCTAGGTTGTTGCTATGTAGTTGCTAAAGTGTTCTGAATGGTTATTACATTGCTAAGTAGTTGCTAGGGTGTTCAGGGTGGTTTATATGTAGTTGCTAAGGTATTATGAGTGGTTATTACATTGCTAAGCATTTGCTAGGATGTTCCAGGTGGTTACTATGTTGCTAGGGTGTTCTAGGTTGTTGCTGTGTAGTTGGTAAGGTATACATTGCTTTGCAGTAGCTGGGGTGTCCTTGGTTGGTGCTATGTAGTTCCTAAGGTGTTTTGAGTGGTTATTGCATTGCTAAGCAGTTGCTATGGTGTTCTGGGTGGTTGCTGTGCAGTTGCTAAGGTGTTCTAGGGTGGTTGCTATGCAGTTGCTTGGGTGTTTGAGAGGTTATTGCATTGCTAAGCAGTTGTTATGTTCTTGGTTGTTGATATGCAGTTGCTAGGGTGTTCTGGGTGGTTGCTATGCAGTTGCTGGGGCAATCTGAATGCAGTTTATAGGGTGTACTGAGTGGTTGCTAGGCAGTTGATAGGGTGTACTGGGAGGTTGCTATGCAATTGCTAGGGTGATCTGAGCGCATTTTCTAGGGTGTACTGAGTGGTTGCTAGGCAGTTGCTAGGGTGTTCTAGGTGGTTGCTGTGCAGTTACTAGGGTGATCTGAGTGCAATTTCTAAGGTGTGCTAAGTGAATACTATGCAATTGCTAGGGTGCTCTAGGTGGTTGCTGTGTAGTTGCTAGGGTGATCTGAGTGCAGTTTCTAGGGTGTTCTATAGGTGGTTGCTGTGTAGTTGCTAGGGTGATCTGAGTGCAGTTTCTAGGGTGTTCTAGGTGGTTGCTGTGTAGTTGCTAGGGTGTACTAAGTGGTTGCTAGGCAGTTGATGGGGTGTACTGGGTGGTTGCTATGCAGTTGCTAGGGTGTTCGGGTGGTCGCTATGCAGTTGCTAGGGTGTTATTGCTGATTGTTTGACCTGTTTTCTGGTAGTAACAGCTCCTCTCCATTGAGGAATCACTAGTTTCTGGAGGTTCTTCTGATTAATACACACAGTGAAAACGGACTGTAAAGCTGCAATAAGGACATAAAACGTAAAAAAAAAAAACAGCAATGTGCCACGTGAGGCTAAACTACTCTATGTTTGTTCGTTCAATAGGAAGAGAAAGAGAGAATATTTTCTCTGGAAATATTCCCAGCTAACAGATTTCACAGGCTCGTGGATTATCATATTCGTCACGTTGTTTTGATCGTCACGGAGGAGGGATTTTCAAGGCCTTTGTAA